>NW_004624763.1:16396167-16438891 GCF_000247695.1 Heterocephalus glaber | reverse complement strand
CTTCTTCTTCTCCTTCTTCTCCTGCTTCTTCTTCTTCTTCTCCTCCTTCTTCTCCTCCTTCTTCTCCTCCTTCTTCTCCTCCTTCTCCTCCCCTCCTCCTCCTCCTCCTCCTTCTCCTCCTTCTTCTTCTTCTTTTGGTACTGGGGATTGAACAACTTCTTGATAAATGATTCCTGGAAAGGTTGCTTGCTGCTCCTTTCTTCCTGGGGTTTCTATGCATAGACAATGCATGCACACTCCTGTGAACCCTGTGTTATAGCACAGATATGAACAAAGAGCCATGCATGGGAAGGCAGAGGAAAAAATGATTAGTCCTGGAATAACGAGATTTGATGAAAATGATGAGAAATCTTGGCCTGAGAGAGGAAGCGTAGAAGGGCATTCCCAAATAGGAAATAGTAGAGGCAAATACAGTGAATGGCATGCTTGGAAAAGGGGTGGTGGGTGGGGCTGAGATGAGGAAGCAAGATTCTAGAGGTCCTTAGATGCCAGGACGAGGATGTCAGATACACGTGTAAAATGTCTGTCTGTGTATCATACATATCCTTTGACGTCTGTTTAAGCACATTCTAACATGATCTAATTTGCTTTTTCCAAAGGAAATTGGCTGCAGTGTTGTAGAAAGCCAGGAGATGAGGGATAGTGGCAGGCCAACTAGTTAGGATCACAGCAGAAACCCAAATAAAAGACAAGGATGACCTCAATGGAAAAAGTAGCAAAGAAAATAGTACAGAAAATCATTGTGGATATTGACTGAAGAGATGTGAACAAACTGGTGGAGAAGATGAAGACAACATAGGAATCAAGGCTGAAGTTGAGGTTTTTAATTGGGTGACTGGAGAGATGGTGAAATCACTTTTTCAGATTAGAATGATGGGAGCTGTGAGCCCTTTTGCTTTGGGAGAATAAGGAGGAAGGGGCAGGTGGAGATGGCACTCTGGTCTAGAATAATCCTTGGCTGTGGCCTGGCCACTGGTCAACTCCTTTCTAAAGCAGTTTCAAGGGTCAAGTCGGCCAAAAAGGAGAGTCAAGGTCAAGCCAGCCATGGAAACAAAAATGTACTTGAAGCACGGATCAACCTGGTAACCACCAGCACCTTCACTCCGAGCCATTTGAGTTTGAGCTATATATATAAATTGACCGTTCTTTTTTCTCTCAACAAAAAGTGATAGATGTTATTACTGACTCCAAACCTTCACCCCTTCCTCTATCTACACCCTTTGCAGTGTACCTTCACAGTGGTTCCTGTAGAGGACAGAATGTACTTTCCTTTCCCTTGATCTTGACTTTGACCAAGAGAGATCGATGGATCTGACCTAGGCCAGGAGCTGGAATGGGCTTGTGCAGTGGGCCCTGACCTTTTGCGTCTCATCACTATGCTTTCCCTGGGGTAAATACTGCCCACTTACCCAGGTTCAACAACAAACACTCGGAATGCAGAGCCAGACTCACAGGTGTGGGTAAGCCAAGCCACTCATGCCTACAGGAAGAAATAATTATTTTGTGCCACTGGGTTTTGGTGTATTTTGTCATGCAGTGAAAACTAACTGATACAGTCAGCAAGTGAAAACTACACTCATAAGTGGTCCTCTGGAATCTCTTCTCATTCTCTCCAGCCCCCCAAGGGGGAGGAGAGTCTACCACAGCCCACAGCTTGGCAAATGCTGCTCTGAATGGCAGGTGCAGCAGGCAACAACCGAAGGCAAAGCTATTCACATTAATTATGTGACCTTTCGTAGATTTTCAGTCACCATTTAACAAAATCTGCTTCTGATGAAGAATGACGTTGTGTTTGTGCTTTATGAAACCTTCAGGACAGAAATTCCACTGCCAGTGATGGACTTTTTCAAACTGCAATCACTCTTTAATCAAGAAATTCTCACTGTATTCCAATCTCAGTGTCTTACTCCAGTCCTAAATCTTAAATCTTCAGCAAGGGCAGAGGGAGGAGTTAGAGGGGAGTCCAGTTTTGTTTGCTGGGGATACAGAATATCTTGTCAGATTTTTTACTTTAAATTCTTGAAGGCAAGTATTAGGCAGACCTTTGGACTTTCTTTCTCCGGGTAAACAATGCAAACTCATTTAACATTTCCCCAGAGGTTTCATTTGCCAATTATTTGGCCATCTCTCTGCTCTTTTCTGAACCCTTTTCTACTTTGTTATAGTTCTTCTAAGTTGGAAGGACCAAAATTCGACATGGTTTTATATCTAAACTGGTGCCAAGAATGATCTCTTTGCACTTGGATCTCTGAGATCTTTGCCCAGACAGCCCAAGTCTGGGGTCACGTCCGTCCCATTTTTATAGAGGGTCTCCACTCCCCATGGGTTTTCTTGGCTCCTGCTGACACTTTCCGTCCTGTGTCTTTGGCACCGGTTTTCGGTATGCAAAATCTTAATTTCCATTCTGTGCCTGTCTTCAGTAGTCCAGGTTATTAATGATTGTTCTTTAAATTCTCATTCTTTCTACTAAGACCATGATCTATGTGATCTAGATTTGTAATTTCAAAAATTAAAGACAAGTGAGTCACATGATATCATTAGCATGAACACACACCATTCTTGTAAGACTAATCAAACATGGTATTCAGCTAGTTAAATCTTCCATAAGGTTAACCTTACCTAAAGATAAAACTGCAAAATGACACAATTTCTCATTGTTTGGCAAAAGAGCCCCTCCCCCACAAAAATGGAGTAGGAAAAATTAACAGTCACCACAATAATAGTAATAATAATACCTAAGATATAATGACTACAAACAGTGTTCCAACCACAGTGCAGTTTTCATATATTATGTTCAGGTCCCTAAAGAAAGACTCACAGATGAGGAATTAGCGCAAATGAGGGAAGGTAGTGAGCCCAGGGCAGACTGATTAAGGGAATGGAGAAAGTGGGAGTGTGAAGGAAGAAGGCTGAGCAATTTCAGGCAAAACCCCACCTGGCAGAGCTCCGGGCTCAAGGCCAGGATCTCAGTAGTCCCTGGAGATCAACCCTTGTCTATGTCCTGTAGCCCTTCAGGGATGTGACCTTCCAGGCACTTCTGGCTGTGGGTGCCCAGGCCAAGGAACTCTAGCAACCTGAGGCTAATCATCTGGAAAGACACTGAAGCACTGTTCTTTGGAAGCACAAAGAAGCCAAGGGAGGAAGGCACAGAAATACTGAAAAGGACCAAAGAGGATCTGGGTGGAGCACTAACATCACCACAGGGTGCTATCTTGTTTGTCCTCATCATAATTTCATAATGTATGTTCTTCAGTTGAGAAAGCTGAAGCCTAAAAAAGCAGTGTTCCTGATAGATCAACCAGTGATAGATCAAGGGTTCAAAACCAGATACTCTGGTCCCGGAACCCATTCAGTTCATGCAGTTTTTCTTGTTCTACCAAAAAATATTTACCTTTGTAAAAAATGATGCACACATATTAGGCAACTGCTCTACCACTGAGCTACATTCCCAGCTCTTTTTATTTTATTCTGAGACAGAGTCTCGCTAAGTTACCCAAGCTGGCCTCAGACTTACAATCCTCCAGTTCATTTTCCCAAGTAGCTGGGGTTACAGGCGTCACCACTATGTCCAGTTTAAGAATGTTTACTTCGAAGTTCATTTGGTGTTTGCTTGTCTGTTTGTATGCTTCTGTCTTGCCCTTTTTAAAAAAGATTTGTGTTTTTAATTTAGAGATATGGTCCTGCTAAATTGCTAAACTGCCTGCACTGGGCTTGAAATTCCAATCCTTCCTCAGCCTCCCACAGTACCGGAGTTATAGCCACACACCACTACACTTGTATTTTAAGTACTTTAAGTCACTCAACACTCTTTAAACTAGAGTTCCCATACAAAGTGGGCAGAGTTCACAACTGTGCTCAAGATATCTTCATGCAAACTCAGGGTTCCTGAGAACACAGCTGAAAATCACAAATGTAATCCAACTGCTTTATTTCATAGTTGGGGAAAGTGGTCTCAGCAAGGTTACATGATTGGCCCAGAATATCCACAGAGAAATTCAGTATGGGAAGCAGAAGTCAATGTCCCATCCATGGTTGCTATGCCAATGGCCCCTCCACCTCAACACAGCATCTCCAAAAGGCACAGAGAAAGTGCATATTCGAGGTAGAAAAGTAAGGGATCACCCTAGTCTCCAAACTTTAAATCTGTTATTGTAACTGAATGCCATACCTTTAAAAGTTTGAAGGAAAGATTAAACATGTGAATTAGATACACTACATATATAATATATATGTATTTGAATAGTTTTAGTGTGTGTTCATATGTATATGTAAATTCTATAAGGGGGATATCGTTTCTTGGCCATTTGGCTAAGACCAAGTGTAAATTTTATAAGGGGAAACGAAAGTGTAAAAATGCACTGGATAGGGATAAAAGATATTTTGAAAGAAAACTTAAATATATAGATATAGCAATAGAAATTAACCAAAATGAAACAGAGAAAAAGGCTTAAAGATTTAACACAGTGTTGTTGAGTTGTGGAAAAACTTCTCGTCAAATATAAAGTAATGAGCAATCCCAATAGGAGAGGCTGCAAAGACATCTGAGAAGCAGAGGCCTAGCATATGGGAATCTTTTACTGTCTGATTTCAATTCTAGGTAATGCCAACAAAAAGCAATTCCAGTAGCTACACTAAATTACGTCACAAGATACTTATATAACAAAAGCAATAAAGGGAAAAAGAAATTCTGCAAAATGTATATAAAAGACCCATGAAGGAAGCCACAGAAATCAACATGAAAAATTAAGCTTTGTAGAAGCTTTGGCCATGGATGTTTATTAAGTTTGTTAGGGATGCAGTTATAGAAGTTGGCAATAAAAATTTCTATATGAAGTTCAGTCTACACAAGCTAATAGACTAAATATAGAAATGACATTAAGTTGAGTTGTTTGGGCCATTTTTTTTTTAATTGAAAATACACAGGTTAAAATGCTAAAAAAACACACTGTCCTACACACTAGAAAGAATGGTGTAAAAGTACTATCACTCAATTTTCTCATAATTAAATGTTAGGAAGGAAAGAAGAAAAGCAAGATAGAGAGAGTTAAATTATCATATGTGTTGAGAAAACAATAAGCAGTTTTAGAGATGGCTTGCATGTTGGCATAGCAATGTGTCTTCAGTTTTTGCTTGACTGGTGGCCCTACTATACAGAAAAAAGCATGCAGTAATTGCTGATGGTTCAGCATGAGCTGCTTTCTATTTCAGCAGATAATTTTCAGTTATTTGCACTTCCATTATTATGTCAGGATTTCAAGTCAAAACTATAATCTTTTTTATGAGTGAAGAATAAACCTATTAATGAATTACTTTAAAAAAGTAACAGGTAAATATTGTTTGTACTTGTTGAAAAGCACAAGCTTACACATCCAAGAAACTCAAACAACCTCAAATACAAGGAGCATAAAACTACACTAAGGTATGTTATAATAAATTGTATTGAAACTAATGATGAGAATAATTTTAAAAGAAGTTAGAGAAAAAGACATGTACAGAAGAACAAAGGTAAGAGTGACAGAAGATTTCATATCAGAAATAATGTGAGTTAGAAAGCAATGGAGAAACATTTTTAAGGAACTGTAAGAAAAAATAATATGCCCATCTAGATTTTTTTACCCCACCAAAATGCCTTTCAAAAATGAAGGCAAAATATACTTTTAAAAATTTTTTATGAGCTGAAAAAAGTATCAGTCATAGACTTATACCTCAAACAGAAGGAAAATGAAACTATATGGATATTTGAATCTATGCAAAGGAAGAAGGGCCATAGAATTATAAATATGAAAGTTCTTCTTATTTAAATATCTTTAAAGAATAATCAACTATTTAAAATTACAATACTAATAATATATTTTGATGTTTCTGTTATATGTAGAAGTAAAATTATAGTGCAGTGTAAAAGCAAAGAGAGGCAAATGTAAGCATATGTAAGATTCTTATACTATATGACATAGAAGAAATAGTAAAATACCACTTGAATATATGTGATAACTAAAGATGTGTATTATAAATTCAGAAACAAAGTTTCTCAATGGTGCCAGTATCGACAATTGAAACTACATAATTCTTTACTAAGGAGCATTCTTTGTTATGGATGCTTTGTTAATAGCATCTCTAGCCTCTACTCATTATATCTCAGCATTATATCTTGCTTTTCTGGAGCAACAATGAAAAATATTTTCAGACTTTATCAAAAGTTTCCTCTTAGGAATGTCGAAGGAACCAAAATGATTTGAGTTGAGAATCACTAGGATAAAGAGATAAGAAAAATGTAGTCTTTGTGGTAAAAGGACATAGATCAGTGGTACATAACACAGATTCCAGAAATAGGTTCATACATGTATGGTCAGTTGATTTCTGACAAATGGGATTCAGTTGAGAATGATGGTATTTTTCACAAATGATGCTGGGACAATTGGCTATCCACATGCAAATAAATAAATAACTTCAATCTATACCTCATGTTCTATATAAACACAAGATAACCACAATGGATCATGGGCATAAAGAAAAAACTTTAAAACTTCTAGAAGAATGCATAGTAGAGAATCTTTGGTAGCATGGGTTAGGCAAACATTTCTTAGTCAAGGTACCCAAAGCATGATTTATACAAGAAATAACTGCTACATTTTCCATCAACATTAAGAACTGTTCTCTGAAAGACTTGGTTAAGAAAAAGAAAACTCGGGGCAGGGATTTAGCTCAGTGGTTCCACTGCCTACCTCGCAAGCACAAGTTCCTGAGTTTGATCCCTGGTACTAAAAAAAAAAAGAAACAAAGATAAAGAAAAAGAATATTCAAGCCAAAAACTAAGAAAAATATTTAAAAATCATATATCTGATAAAATTCACAATATGAGAAAAGACTTGTATCCCTAAGATATAAATAATACTAAAATTTCAATTATGAGAAAACAACCCAATTATAACAAGCAAAAGATTTGAAATTATGCAGATGGCAACAAATTAACTTTTAAATATGCAATATCTTTAGTGTTTAGATAAATGCAAATTAAAACCACAAGGAGACATAAACTTACATCCAATAGAATGACTACGATAAAAATATACACAATTACTAGTGCTGGTGTATTAGTCAGCTTTCCTATTGCTGTGGCACAACACTTGACCCCTACATCTGAAAGGAGGAGAGGTTTAATTTGGCTCACAGTTGCAAGGGATTCAGTTCATGGTCAACTGGTTCCACAGCATAAACATCATGGCAGAAAGGTGAGGCAGAGTAAAGCTGCTTCTTTCATGGCAGCCAACATGCAGAGCAGGGGAACTGTGCCAGAGAGGAACAGGCCAGGGACCATGTGCAATACCCAAGATCACACCTCCACAACCCAGCCAGATCCACTCAGAAGTGTACTTTACTAATCTCCACACCTTCTAAAAATCTAGTCAAGTTGACATTAATGGTCACAGCTGGTAAGGATGTAGACAATTTTAAATTCTCATGAATTGTTAACATGAATGTAAAATGGTACAACCATGATGGAAATCTGTTGGACACTTTCTTAAAAAATTAAATGTAGGGCTGGGGATTTAGCTCAGTGGTTTTCTTGCCTGCTACGCAAGCGCAAGGACCTGAGTTTGATCCCCGGTACCAAAAAAAAAAAATTAACTGTACATCTAACTTGTGAACCAGCAATTCTACTCTTAGGTACCATCTCAAGAAAAATGAAAATATATGTCCATAAAAAGACTTCCATAAAAATGTTTGTGAGAGCACTATTTTTAATTATCAAAAAGTAGAAAAAATATAAATGTTCACCAATTGGTGAGTGGAGAAGTAAAAGATAGTATGACCATACAATCTAATACTGTTCAGCAGGTACAAATAGTAAACTATTGAACATGCTATAATATGGAAAAATCTCAAAACTCCTATGCTAGCTCAGTGAAAGAAGACAGACACAAATGATCATACATTGTATGATTCTGACTAAATGAAATGTCCAGAAAGGCACTTCTATAAAGAAAGTGTTAGGCTTGCCTATGGATCACTGTGGTAGGGATGGAGATTAATGAACCAGTATGACAGATGAGAGGAGGGCAGAGAGCCTAAAACTAGATTATGGTAATGGTTGCACTGTGCACATCTTCTACTAATCATTGAATTGTATCAGTTAAGTAGGTGAATATTATGATATATAATTTATACTTCAGTGAAGGTGTTCCTTTTTTTTTTTCTGATACCAGAGATCGAATTCAGGACCTTGCACCTGCCAGGGAGGTGTGGCACCACTGAGCTACATCCTCGACCTATCTCTTTTTTTCTTTATATTTATATATACAAACAACTCTCTTTTTTGGTACAATTTAGAAATATATAATGATAACATTCATCATAGGGAATTTGTACCAGTACATGATATATCTTGCTTATTCTTTTTTTTCCCATTCCCCTCCCCTCCCTTCAACCTCTCTTTCCCTCCTTACTCACAAAAGCTTTGTTTCCATTTTTCCTTCTGTTCTCTTTTATTCTTATTCCCTTCTTCCATTGCCCCTCCCCCTGCCTTGTTCCTCTTCTCATTTGAACATTTTATTTCCATTTCCCAATATTTATTCTACATTTTGGTCCTTATTTCCACTTTTGATTTTCTCACACCCAAGAAACAATGTGGTATTTAAACGTGTGTGTCCAAATTATTTCACTTAAGAGTATGGTCTCCAGGTGCATTCATTTAGTTAGAAATGTCTCCACCTTAGCCTTCTTTATGTCAGAGTAGTACTCCATTGTATAAAAAGACTACATCTTCTTTATCTATTCATTTGTGGTTGATCATTTAGGCTGTTTCCAAGATTTAGCTATAACACATGTGCAGCTATAACACATGGGTGTGCATATATCACTGTAGTATAATGCTTTTAATTCTTTCAGGAAGAGACCAAAAAGAGGAATAGCTAGGTCAAATGGAACCTCTAATTTTAGTCTTTTGAGGAATCTCCACACTGATTTTCACAGTTGTTACACCACTCTACATTCCCATCAACAGTGGAGAAAGGTTCCTTTTCCCCCACAGCCTCACCAGCATTTGTTATTGGTTGACTGCTTGATAATAGCCATTCTTTCTGGAGTAACATGGAATCTCAGCATGGTTTTAATTTGCATCTATCAAATGATCACTGATGTTGAACATTTTTTTACATATTTATTTGCCATTTCTACCTCTTCATCTGAGAAGTGTCTATTCATTTCAGATGCCCATTTTAATTGGGTCTTTAAATTTGGGAGGGTCTGGTTTTTTTTTTTTTAGTTCTTTATATATTCTAGATATTAGTCCTTTAGGGAATAGCTGGCAAAACTTTTTCCCACATTGTGGGTTGTATTTTCACTCTGTTGGTGGTTTCTTTTTGAATCAGTTGCTGATTCTTTGTAATATTTCCTGTGCAATTGGGGTTTTGTTCATAAAGTCTTTCCCTACACCAGTGTCTTCAAGAGTTCTACCTATTCTATGTTCAAAGGTAAGGTGGCTGAGTATATCTGGACTTGTTTCTGCATCTTCTAATCTGTTCCTTTGATCCTCAGGTGTGGGGTTTTTTTGCCAGTACCATGCTGTTTTATCACAGTAGCTTTGTAGTATAATTTCAAGTCAGGGATTGTGATGCCCTCTGTCTTATCACAGTAGCTTTGTAGTATAATTTCAAGTCAGGGATTGTGATGGCCCCTGCCTCACCTTTGTTGCCCACAATTGCTCTTGCTATTCTAGATCTCTTCTAGTTCCAAATGAATTTTAGGATTGTTTTCTCAAATTCTGTGAGATATGCTATTGGTATTTTGATTGGGATTGCATTAAATTTTTATTAAAATTTTGGAAGCATGGCCATTTTTACTATATTGGTTTTTTCCTACCCAAGAACAAGGAATATCTTTCCATTTTCTGATATCCTTTTTGATCTCCTTTTCAGAATACTGTACTTTCCAATGTAGAGGTCTTTTACTTCCTTCATTAGGTTGATTCCTAGATATTTCATTTTTATGGATGCTGTTGTGAAAAGTGTTGTTTCCCTAATTTCTCTCTCAGTGTCCTCTTTCTTTGTGTACAGGAAGGCTATTGATTTTTGAGTGTTGACTTTGTATCCAGCTATGCTACTGAACTTGGTTATTCAGTCTAGAAGCCTTTTGGTGGAGTTTTTGGGATCTTTCATGTAGAATGTCATGTCATCTGCAAATAATGATAATTTAACTTCTTCCTTTCCTATCTTTATTCCTTGTATTTCTTTCTCTTGTCTAATTTCTCTGGCCAATGTCTCCAGAACTACATTGACTAAAAGTGGTGATAGAGGACATCCTTGCTTTGTTCCTGATTTTAGAGTGAAAGCTTTCAGTTTTTGTCCATTTAGTATGATGTTGGCTGTTGATTTGTCATAGTTGGCTTTTATCAGATTGAGATAAAGACCAACTATTCCAATTTTCTGTAGGGTTTTTGTCAAGAGTAGGTGTTGAACTTTGTCAAATACTTTTTCTGCATCTATTGAGACAATCATATAGTTTTTGTCCTTGGCTCTGTTAATATGGTATATTATTACATTTATTGATTTGCATATGTTGAACCATTCCTGCATCCCTGGGATGAATCCTACTTTGTCATAGCATATAATCTTCTTGATGATTTACTGCATTTTGTTTGCCAGTATCTTATTGAAGATTTTTGCACCTATGTTCATTAGGGAGATTGACCTGTATTTCTCTTTTTTGGTTGGACCCTTCTCTGGTTTGGTATCAGGGTAATGCTCCCTACCAGGAATGAATTTGGCAGTATTGCTTCCCTTTCAATTTCACTGAAGAGTTTGAGATGTAGCAGCCTTAGGTCTTCTCTAAATTTTTTGTAGAATTCAGCAGAGAATCCATTAGGGCCTGGGTTTTTCTTTGTTGGTAGGTTTTTAATTATATATTCCATTTCATTGATTGATATTGATTTATTTAGAATTTTCATATCTTCTTGATTCAGCTTTGATAATTAATATGCATCTAGGAATCTGTCCATTTCTTTTGTGTTTTCCATCTTCTGAAAAAGCAGGTTCTCGGGCCAAGGATTTAGCTCAGTGTTTTCACCGCCTACTGCGTAAGTGCAAGGACCTGAGTTCAATCCTCAGTACCAAAAAAAAAAAAGCAGGTTCTCAAAGTAGGTGTTGATAATCTTCTGGATTTCTGCAGGATCTGTTGTGATTTCACTCTTTTCACTCTTAATTGCATGGGTTTGAGTCTTTTCTTTCCTTTTTTTGATAAATTTGGCTAAGAGTTTATCAATTTTATTTAATCTTTCAAAGAACCAAGTCTTCGGTTCACTGATTCTTTGCATTGTTTTCTTAGTCTCCATTCATTTCTTCTCTGATCATTAGAATTTCCTCCCTTGTATAAGCTTTGGGCTTGACTTGCTCTTCTTTTTCTAGAAGCTTGAGGTTCAACGTTAGCTTGTTTGTTTGAGTTCACTCTGTTTTTCTGATATAGGAATTTGCTACTGTAACTTTCCCTTGGACTGCTTTCATCGTGTCCCATAAGTTCCAGTATGTTTTATTGGCATCATCATTTTAATTATAGAAACTGTCTAATTTATTCTTCAATTTAATATGTGACTCATTGGTTGTTCAGGAGGATGTTGTTTAATTTCCCCATGTTTATGAAATGTTTGTGGTTTCTTTTGCCATTTATTTCCAATTTCATTGTACTATGGTCTGATAATATGCATAGAATAATTTTGATTACTTTGCATTTACTTAAGCATGTTCTATGAGCTAATATGAGGTATACTTTGGAGAATATCCTGTGTGCAACTGAGAAGAATGTGTATTCTGATGTTGTGGGTGGAACACTCTGTAGGCATCTACTAAGTCTATTTATTCAAAGATTTGTTTCAGTTCTGATATTTCTTTGTGGAATTTTTTTTGTCTAGTTGATTTGTCTACTTTTGACAGTGGGGTATGAGGTCACCCATAACAATTGTATTAGTGCTTATTTGATTTTTCATGTCCATTAATATTTGTTTTATATAGATGGGTGTGCTGGGATTTGTACATATGTATTTGTGATTGTTATTTCTTCCTCTTGGGTTGTTACTTTTCCAAGGATCCAGTGACCACCTTTGTCTCTCTTAATCAGCCTCATTTGAAATCCACTGTGTCTGCAAATAGATTAGCTACCCCTGCTTTTTTCCAAGTTCCTGTCTCATGGAGTACTGTTTTCCATCCTTTGACTTTCAGTCTATGAATTTGTTTTTAAATTAAATGTCTTTCTTTTATGCAGCATATTGTTGGATCTTACTTCTTGATCCATTCTGCCAGTCTGTGTCTTTTGAATGGTGCATTGAGACCATTTACATTGATGGTAATAACTGATATGTATTGATCTATCCTTGTCATGTCATTTTCCTCTTATTAGTCCTCTTTTTCCCCATCTCTGTTTAATTATCTGCCTTGCATGGTGGATTCATTCTTGGGGTTCATGGAGTTGTAATCCACATTATTTCTTTCTAGAATATCCTTCAGAACATTTTTGATTTCTGGTTTCATGGTCATGAATTTCTTCAGGTGTTCTTTGTCATAGAAATATCTTACTTCTCTGTCAACTTTGAAAGATAATTTTGCAGGGTACATCAATCTGGGTTGGAGGTTGGGGTTTTTTAGGCCTTAAAATACTTCACTCCAAGCTCTCCTTGACTTGAGGGTTTGTACTGAGAAGTCTGCTGTGATTTTGATGGATTTTCCTTTATAGGTGATTTGTTTCTTTTCTCTAACTACTTTTAATATTCTGTTCTTGTGTTGAATTTCTGGAATCTTAAATATTATATGCCTTGGTGTAAATTTTTTTGATCATGGCTAATTGGAGTTTTACATGCCTTACTTACCTGTATGTCAAATTCTTTTTCCATGCCTGGGAAGTTTATTTGCCATTACTTCTGTGAAAAGTCTTTTTATGTTGTTTGTGTTATCTCCTGCTTTTTCATTGACTCCAATCAACCTTATGTTTTTCTTCTTTGCATCATCTAGCAGATATTGGATTGACTTTTTGTGTTCCCTTGCTATCTCTAAGAAATATTTCTTTTCATGATCACTAATTGAAATCTTGTCTTCTATATTTGATATTCTATCCTCACATTGGCTTATTCTGTTGTGTATACTTTCAATGAAATTTTTAATCTCCTGGCTATCTGTTTGAATCTGTTTCATGGATTCCATTTCTTTCCTATGTTGGGTGTTTATGGTTTCCATCATTTTCCTGAGCTCTTTTAGTTTTTTAATCTCTATCTGCTCAAGAGTCACTAACCATGTCTTTCATTATGGTCATCATCTCTGTAGTTATCTGAGAAATTATTTCTGATTTGATTTTTTTCTAGAGCTTCATTCATCTGCTTCATTACTTCCCATGTCACCATTTCAGAGAGTCCAGGTGGGTGGCTTTCAAATTGTTCTACCTCACTGCCTCCTGGATTTGCCTTTGGTGAATTGGAAGTCTGAGGTTGTATCTTGCTTAAATGTCTCCTAGTTTTCTATTTTTTTAAGTTTAATTCCTGGGTGGATGCTTGTAAATTGCCTATGGCAAGTAGCTTTATTGCTAATATATAGAACCCGTAGGAAATGACTATTTCTCAGAGATATCTTCCAAGTGTAGTTGGATTTTGGGTTTTGAGTGAGTTGCAAGATCCTACCTGTTCTTTTTTTTTTTTGGTACCGGGGATCGAACTCGGGTCCTTGTGCTTGTGCAGCAGGTGGTGAAACCACTGGGCTAAATCCCCAGCCCCCCTACCTCTTCAATTTATTGGGAATGAGAAGTTGCTGCCTATTTGGCCTAGGCCCTGGTCTTTAGCACTGGCCTATAGTACTGTTTATGACCCTTAGGCAATTTCAGCCTCGGCATACAAATAACAACTGGTTAGGAGAATTATGTTACCTGGGCTAAAGCAGTACAATCAGCAAAAACAGTAGCATAAACACAGCCTAGAAAATGACAAACTGTGGTACCTCTTAATTTGCCACCTTTAACTGTATGAAGTATACTTGTAGTTATATTATAAAATCCAAAACAAACCAGAAAATTGTATAAAGTAAAATATGCCCTCAAGATGGCCATTTTACCCTCAGGGGAGAAAATGTAAAAGGGATTGGGCAATAATTAGAAAAACAGAAGTAGAGGAAGAGACTAGAAGCAAGACTGCTGGACAAAGGAAAATTACATGAACTTTGGAAAACTGGTGAAGAAGACAGGCGGGAAAGAGAAAAGGAAGGAATAAAAACAAGAACAGAACAGTACAACAACAAAAAAAACTAGAAACATTGTTCATCCTCATATAAAAACAAGAAAAAACAATCAAGAAAAAAGAAAACAAAACAAAAACAAGACAAAAATGATTTTTAAAAAGTCCACTTCAGGGCATGTCTCTGCTGTCAGTGGTAGACAAAGAGCCCAGGCAGACAAACAGGGCCCAGATCTGTGTTGATTAATCCCAGAAAGCCAGGTGTAGATTTATGGCAGGATAGTGGATCCACTAAGTTCAGTGGAACTTTATAGTTCCACTGAAGCTCAGGCTAGATTCTGCCTGTGAGCCTGGAACCCAATTTGTTCAGCATGCAACACACTGTGTGGCTCTGCTAGCTTAAACTCAGGTCCCTACTGGCTTGAACTCAGCTCCTTGAACTCTTGTCAATTTGAACTCCGTTCTGCCCCACTCTGACACTGGGAGCCACGAGATGGCGCTGGCCTTCAGCTGCTCTGAGTTCCAACCTCAGTTGGCCCTTCTCTAAAATGACTACCAACCAATCGCCCTCTCCTGATGGGGAATGTGAACCCAAATAACTCACCAGCTACTGCAGTCCTGCTTCCACTGCTCCATTCTCCATGGAGGCCTCTGGGGTTGTCAGTAGTCACCATGTGTATGCAGATTTGAGCCACCCCTCCCACACAGTAAATCAGAGCTCAGGGAGAAAGTGCCACTTGCCACCTCTTTCTTCTACATTGAGGTGTCTCTCTTCACTCTCCCAGTGGGCTTCAATTCTTACTTCATATGTTTGCTGGGTCCCAAGGACCCACTTCCCTCTTTCTCCTCTTCCTCATGTTGCTATATTTCAACACCTGGACACCAAATCTCAGAGAGTACTCTTTACCACTTCACCAACTTCCAGTGAAGCTGTTTCTTAGAAGAATATCATATTGTGTGTAGCATACTGCATTTCACTTTTTTCACTATGAATAATACTATAAACATTTGTTAATGTCATTAATGACAATTTGAAAACACTTCTAATAACTATATTCCTTTATATACATGTGACTAAACCTTATTTACATTTCTCTTTCAATCATTTAGTTTCTTTAATTTGGTTAATTTTGTGCACTTTAACCGTGGCATCTCAGACATGCTATTTAGCCTCAGTTAACTTTTAATTTTCTCAGAGAAAAATAGGTATAATTAAGAGTTCCTCCTCTTAGTAAGACTATGGTTATCCTGAGTGTCACATGATTAAGTGTGAGGGCTGGGGGTGTAACTCAGTGGTACAGCTCTTGCCTAGCATGCTTGTAGCCTTGGGTTTGATTGACAGCATGGCAAGAAAAACAATCTATCATGAAGAAGCACTTAGCATGACACTGGCAAACACCAATTAGCTCTTGGCCATCATCAGTAATGATTGGAAAACTTTACATTTACAATTATTTCCTCAGAATAGAATGATAGAAGTGAAACCCCAAGGCTCATAGCTTAAGCATTGCTCTCTAAATTAGAAGCAGGCAGACCACATCCTTGGCTCCACTCCCTTTCTGCTCCTGGGAACAAAGTTGTCCTTCACATTCTTGCTCCAATCCTGGGTCTGATGTCTCTGAGAGGTCCATATCTCTGTACTTCCCATCCTCCAGCCCAAACCCTGTGATTTCTCTCTCAGTGGCAGAAGAACAAAGTGGCCTGGAATCAAAACAGTGGGAAGAATGCAGTGAGTGACAGTGAACTATATTCTACCTCCTTGGTATCATAATCACTTTTCATAAGGCCCACCAGTGTCCAAACCAATTGAAGGACTTGAAATATGGGGTCTTCAAGCTTTTCTAAAAAGTCTAACAAGGAAAAATTATTGGTATTTGTGTGTTCAAATTGCAGACCATTTTGCATGTGATTGTGCTGCCTGGATTCTTTAGTACGATACACAAGGACCATCATTATTTACCCCCTATTTTCTTCTCCAGCTTTATCTCTTGCTCCAACCTCCCCACAATGGGATACTAAAATCACATGGCATGTCTTGCCAGTTCCTCAAATGTGCCAAACTTTCTCTCCCATGAGGCTCTGTATTTCATGTTCCCTTCCTTGAACACTCTTTATCTGCCCCTACTTCCTTCATTTGGCTTCTACTTATGATCCAGGCATCCTCTTAAACAGCACATCTTCCTGGAAGTTTCCACATCCCTTAGTCTAAGTTTGGTGCTCCATCTTTAAGCTCCCCTGGCACCCTGTCATTACTCTTGCTGGATTTAAATTGCCTGTTTATTTGCCTTCTTTCTGATCACATTATGTGGCAACCATGGGATTGTATCACTTTGATCTCCCTTCAAGAAAGAACTTGCTATTTAGCTGCAAGAAGTGCAGTTAGCTGACAGCCTCCAGCTGTTAATGCCTTCACGATCTGCTTCAGTTTGAAAGCTGAGGCCATGATCTTTTTGGGCAGCCCCATATAGTGAATGAGCATAACAGGGCAACCAGGGCCAGCTCAGGAAGCCTTGAGCAGGAAGGCCAAGCTGCATCAGATCTGCACTTGGTCCGGGACACTCTTCCTCAGCCTGTTGCCTCCCTCTTTCCTCTCACAGATGCTATGTTTGCTGTGGGGTCTGAACAACTTCCCTGTCCAGTCCTTCATGCTTACCCTTCCTTGTTCACGGGGCTTACTACCTGATGAACTTCTCAAACTCTGAACTTTGTTACTCCATCCACCTTCTGGAGAGCCTGACTTGCAGGACAATCACACAATGAGCTTCTTAAGGCAGAGGCCACATTCTTATCCAAACTGTATATCCAGCTCCCCAAACAACAACACACAACAGGATTTCAATGAATAATGATGGAATAAATGGATGAATAAATGGATGGATGAACACTGAAGATAATGTCCAACCCTGAACAATGTCTTGAGTTTATATAATTTTCAGATGCTGGTGAACATTCAAGAATATTCCAATTTGAAGACTTAGATTCATTTATGAAATGTGCTACAAGAACAATATAATTATGCACTTTCAAGTGGATATTTTCAATGGCTGAGTTTATGCCAGGTATATAATTTATCCTTCAGGATAATCCCCTGGGCTAAGGTAGTTGAGCATGAGTTATAGTAGGTATTTGTACTTGAAATTACATAATAGCTACAAAATTGTTATTTACTACCAAAATAGTAAGTTTTAAATGTTGCTGCTTATGCCTGAAAATCTCATCTAAATGTTGCTTTATAAAGTAGCACTCAATGATACTAAAAGACTTTCGGTATCTAAGTGCATTGCTTTGGTATTTGCCAGGCTGCCATTTGCGTAAAGGATCTCACTGGCTAACTCCACACCAGACTGTAAGCTCCTCAAGGGCAACCTCACCACACACTGCTCTGCACCTGTCACCACCCCAACAGTGCTCAGGATCCCCCAGGACTGCGGTGGATGGGGACACGCATGGATTTGAGTGCCTCTGTTGAGATACAAGATCTGAGGCATGCTAATTATGGCCATGAGCTTCCAAAACTCAGCTTGTCTTTCTCACTTTTAACCGAACCTCATAAAAATTTGAAATGGGGATTAGAAGTAATATTTCCTTTCCTCCCCTTCCCGCTTTCTCTCCTCTTTGTTCTTCCTTCTCTTCATGCCCCCTTTCACTTCTCCTTCCCCTTCTCCTTCCTTCCCTTCATCTTTCCTTGCCCTACATTTCTATTTTATTTTTTTCAGATCATTTTCTTTATTAGTACGGGTTTGTAGACCCTAATGCTGACACTGGTCGTGAGGAGGTGGTTCGTGCACATGATACACCTTAACCTGCCCCTTCATCTCTTAACCCCTTCCTTTCCATTGATAAATTTTTATTTTATTAATTATATAAATAATAAATGAATAGATGGCTATTGATGAAAGACGGTTTTGAATGACTTACCAAATTTATACAAAATGTCTACCATACCCCAGGCACTTGCCAGGTGCTTTGCCAGCAGCAGTGAATAAGACAGAGAAAGCTGTGGCCTCGGGGGACCCTCGTGGGAGTAGTGGGGATTGTCAAAAATAACCACCCAGGTCATGAAGTCCTACAGAAATCAAAGTGGAAGATGCGGTTGTCAAAAAATAACTCCCCGAAGGATATTCGTGTCAAGGCCCTATAGCCTGAGAATGTGACTTTATTTGGGAAAGACTCTTTGCAGACAGTTGAGCATCCTAGCTTACATGGGCCGCCCCCACCTGCCACCACCAGCCCCCTTACGAGAGAGACACAGTGGAAAAGTCGCACGCGGAGAAGAGGCAGCAAGTGGAGTCCTGCAGCCACAAACGAAGGCGCCAAATCCTGGAGGGAGGTCGCGCTCACTTGTGATCACAAGGAACCAGTGCAAAAGAGCAAGCAGGCCAGGCACTCCAAAGTGGGTGGGAACCTGGGAAAGGACCCACGGATTTCAGTCCTCAGGGCACCTTCCTGCCTCCAACCAGCAGGAGAAAAGACTGGCTTTAGAAGACTGGGTCATGTTCTGCACTCCATGTCTCTCTTTCCTGATTGACACTCTCTCCTCCTGCACTTGCCCAGAAGCTGGAGATTCACTCTTACAGGTTTAACTGGGAACCCTCCTTGCTGTGGATCTCTGGTGTCTACTGCTGGGGGTCACCCACCACAGCCTCCCGCAGTCTGGCTAAGTGCAGTTACTGCTGGCGAGGGCTGAAGAGCACACTGCCAGCAGGTGCTGGTCTGTAAGCCATTTTGCACGTTACACTGGGTATAGTTGGTGTAAATACACAAGTTGGTGTCATGAATTGGAGATTTTAGTTCAGCTTCTGATGCCCAGTGACCCTGTGATCTTGGACGAGTCGTTCAGGTTATACATAGCTCAGTTGCCTCATGTGTGAATTGAAGGTTTGGGGCGGGCTTAACCCCAAAGTTCTCCTCTGCTTAAAAATAATCATAATTCTATAGCCAAATTCTTTTTACATTTGTGCAAAAACATTTGTGTAAATTGACTTGGGGTTCTGCATAACTAATTCCATAGTCAAATGTTTCCTATATTTGTGTAAAACTCTTATTTAAAGTGACAGGGTCATACGTGACTAATACTGTAAATAAGGATTTCTACAAAACACACTGCTTCAAAGGAAAAGGGTCACCTTCGTAGGCACTGTGTGTAGTGGGCTTGCATAGCCCAGGTGATTCCCAATAAACCTCATGCAGCAGTAACCACAGATCCGCACTGTGCTTACCAAAAGAAAAATCCAAAGTCAAGCTTTGGGAATTTTCCTTTTCTTTTTAATGTTGCCAGTTTCATAATGGCACTGCCATTGGTAAGCTGAGTAATTCAATCAGGAGAGGTTTGGCATCATAGTTCTTTAATGAATCTGGCAAGAAACAGGCCCTAGCTAGTGCCTCTGGTCTATTCATTATTATTCATTATTCTAACAAATAGCCAATTCTGCACTCTACACAGACCAAGTCTAAACACATCTCCTCTTCCCTCACTCTTCTCTTTCTCCTTGATGCCCATGAGCTGTATGACACAGGATAATGTTAGACACACATACACCAGGAGATATTCATCTCGGAGCCCATGCCTTTGCCTGGAAATGCAGATATCGCAAATATATGACACAGCCCCTGCCATCAAAGTGGTTACTTGTGCCAAGACCACCAGCCATTCGTGGCTGCAGCACATTGTTATGGCCAGCGTTGGAGTACTTTTACTATTGTAGAAGCAGAGAAAGGAAGCACGCATGCTGGTTTGCTAGGCCAGAAGTTATCCCTTGGATCTAAGCCATTCAGCTCACCACTGGGGCTCCACCCCACCAAGGTTTCCACCCTAAAACAAGCACTCAGTGAATGGCATGGGTGAGTGTGTGGTCAGACAGGCACAGGGATGGCCAGGGGCGTTCCCAGGACCAGGTGGGTTAGGGCTTGAAGGGTTGAAAGAGATTACGTGACAGAGGTGAGAAGCACCTTCTAGAGGGAACGTAGGGGAAGCTGCAGTAACAGACTCTTTTTGTAGAGATGAAAGTAGTATGTAGCTGCAAAATTCATGCCAAAATTGATTCTTAAAAGGTTAATGTCATTTCAGTTCGTGGCTTTTACACTGTTGAGTAGTCGGAGTCCTCTTCTAACATTTGTTAATTTTGGTAGTGGAAGCAAGAGGTTCAAGGTCCTGGGAGAGCTGCATGGCCTCCCACTGCGGCTCACTTGGAGACACTTTTCTAATTGAGTGCCAGGGCTTTTAGATGTCAATAAAACCCCCAAATACTTAGTGAGATTCTTTCATTGGGGCCACAAGATTTGTGTGCCTGTTAGCTGCTGAGGGAGGGACATTTCACTTTGCAATGGACTAGAGCTGTCACCCTAAAACATGCACCGTCAAGAACTGTACTAGGGTAAGGCTATTTTCCAAAATTTCCTAGAAACTGCCACAAGAAATGCCCAGGACTCTATCAGAACCCTGACCCTTCCTAGCTTCCCTTTATTCTTCTCCATAAATTTGGGTTTCTATAGCTGAAGGTTCAACTCTGGTCTTTCTTCCTTACCCACCTCCAAATAATTACTCTGGAGTTAGGTGCTCTGCGAAGGTAAATTAAGGAAAAAAATGCTCCACTTAAGGCACACAGGGCTTCTATTCCTCACTGCAGCGGGACTGCTGTTTGTACTCTATTTAAAACCATTTACCAGAGTTCTGTGGCTGCCTTATTTCTGTCTCCTTTGCCTACATCACAGTTGCTCTACTTGTAAGCTTTATTCTGGAAAGACAAACATCAAACTATTAGCAGAAGCTTTATGTATATGGCACAGGCTTGGAAACAGTAGACTTAGATTTTGACACTTGATTCTGTCATTTGTCAGCAATGTGACCCTGTCCTGACCAGCCTTCTTCACTTTTCTACCATAATAAATGGCAGCAATTCTACCTAGCCAGTTATCCTCGCCTTTACAGGGTTATTTAGGAGACTCTAATGAAATTATATCTCGGTAACAACCTTTGCAAGTGTAAGCCACGTGAACATGTGAGGACCTACTGTATTATTTTCTACTTTGAGTCCCCTATAAGCACATGACAGTCTCACATTAATGAATGTAGACAAAAAGCTGCTGAAATCCCAAGACTTTCAAAACACCTAAGTCAGGAAAGTGTTGACAATGTCCCTTGAATTTCATAATCTCAGAGTGTATTTCCAGAACTTCCTATCTTTTTGCTAGTTTCTAATACCCTGGAGTAAATCTCAGTGGAACTTATGTACGGATAATTTAGGGTTTGTTAGTCGGGATAATCTAGGCTAAACTGCAATAACAGATACACCCTGAAATCTAAGTGACTTAGCCCATGAAGACTGTATTCCTCACTCATGTAAAATACAATGCAATTCACAGAGCAGGGGGCAGCTTGGAAGAGAGGAGGAGACAAGATTCCAAAGTTGCTTCATAGAAGGAAGAGAAAGGGGAACAAGCCCATGGCTCTGGCCTGGCCTAAAGTGACACATGTCGTTTTGGCTCAGCCTACCGGCCGGAACTAATCATAGGGCCCAACCCAAGTGCCAGAGAAAAAATAGGGAACATAAGGGAGCAAATGAAATATTTGTCAACCACCAACTTTTTTGTGACGCAAAGCCAGCTCCCTAACAAGAGTCATTGTCCATTAGGACCCAGAGCCTACTCTGGGTGTGATATATATATATATAACATATGTCATATATATGGCAAATGCACTAATTGCCGCATCTTGAGGTGTAAAAATGAGAAAGTTTTGGCCATAATCTGGTTTTACAATCCACTCTTTCACTTTGATTATTATTTATGCCTTCACTTCTATCATGCTATTTCCAAGGGTGCCAGAGTGTTTTGAAAGAGAAAGCCTGGGGCCACTCTGACAGCTCCGTGCTCCTCCCTGGGGAAGTCACAAGGCCGCTCCTGCTCGGCTCAAGTCTGCTGGTCACGCGGTTCAGAATCCCTGCGGCTTAGGCTCAGAGGAGGGCAGAGGGAAGGACGGCCAGCGCTTCCAGCTGGGCTTGTTTGGATTGGCTCGGTCTCAGTAAGCAGTCGTGCCTCCAGAGCTGCTGGAAAATGTGCTTATCACCCTCGGGGGTTGAGTGGGAAGGACAAGGTCCCAGCTGATAGAATCTGATAAAAGTTAACGGAAAACTGGGCCTCAGCCTTTCGGCAGGTGAACGCGGAAGAGGTGGGGCCCGGCTTCAGGGTGTGGCCAAGCTGTAGTCTCTCTGCTTCCTAGCGAGGTGGAAGGCATGCCGTCGTTACTTATCATTGGTGGGACGGAAAAAATATGTGGCTCAGTTCTTCTGTTGCCATTTTCTTGTGAGAGGGTCCTTTCCACTATCATGGGGTTTCCTTGTAGTCCAAAGGAGAGATTCGTGTGTGTGTCCATTTTTTTTCATTTTTCATTTTAGTGGTGCTATTCAGATTTACATAATGATCACATTCATCATAGGGAATCCGCACCTTTACATGGTGGATCTTGGTTCCTTTTTTCCTTCCATTCCCCTCCCCTCCCTTCAACCCCTCTTCCCCTTCTTTATTTACAAAATCCCCGTTTCCATTTTTTCCTTCTGTTTTTTTTCTTTTTCCTTCCTTTCCTCTCTCTCCCCTCTCTAGCTCCCCCTTCTTTTTGAACAACTTTTTCTTATTTCACGTTGTCTATTATACATCTTGGTCCCTCCTTACATTATCAGTTTCTTACACCAGAGAGACAGCAGTGAGAACGTGAGCAACTGCTTCCTGAGAAAAGATGATTTTAATGTCTGCCAGAACCTTGCCCCTGATCTCTGGCTTTGTCTAACATGACGTCCTGCTTCACCGCGGCGAGCACCTCCATCTCCGCATCGCCTTCCATCACAAGGGCCAGAACACGAAATGTACTTCCCTCGTCTCCCTTGCAATTCAACTGGGTGCAGTATAGGGTCCACAAGGCACTGGCGATCGGAAGGCGCTCTTGAGGCAGACAACCCTTCTGCAGCGCTGCCGCTGGCTGCCGCACACGCACACGAGCATCAGGTGGGAACTTCCCAGGGACCCAGTGACCGGGAGTGGGCCTGGAGCCTGATTTCGGGCTGTTCGGCAGTTGTAACGCTGACTGTGATTTCCTGCACCTTCCTGAGTGGTGGTGTCAGTTGCAAGATGAGCCTGGAAGTCTATTGGTGACCCTGTGTCTACACTTCCTTCCGTCCTGTATACGATTTTACAACCACTTATTTCCCTATTTCAACCCCGCTGCTATACTAAGACATTATGAACTCAGTGGTTGATAAACCACGTACATTTTACTTCTCACACTCCTGAAGGCTGGGAAGGGAAATACTGAAGTGCCTGCAGGCTTGCTGTCTAGAAAGTGCTTTCTAGAAGTGTCCTCCTGTGGTGGACAAGCCAGGGGGTCTCCGCTGGGGCTCATTTGTAAGCACATTAATCCCACTCATCAGGGTTTCCTCCCATTGGCTCATTTGCCTCCAAAGGCCCCATGTCCTGTTATTGCCTTGGGAGTGAGAATTCCGTATAGAAGTCTCGGGGCACACACGCATTCAGACCATAGCAAACAGGAGAGTGGCTTCTACTCCCTGCACTTATTAGCTGGTTTCTCCGCAGCGTTTGTATGCACCATCTCACTTGTAGATTCACTGACTGCAGCCTCCTCAAAGTCACTCAGTAAAGGCCAGAGCCAGGATGTATATTCTGAGACCCATGTTCTCATCTCTGTTCTGTGCTGCACCCTTCCTTACCCTTTAAGACCCAAATCAAGTTTCACCTCCATCCTCACCTTGTCCCTGATTCCTCCATTCCAAATGAATGTCTGTCCTGCACATCTTTTTGTTGACTCATCCTGCCTAATATTGATATTTATTTTTTCTCTCTAATCTTCGCCCCACAAATGGAAGAAAAGGAAATGAAAGTCAAATCCTATGGGTAAGAAAAATGCTCAATATTTGTTGGATGGCACTATGCTAACCCATAGGGCATAAGAACAATCAGAAGGAAAAGGACTTGTCTTCAAATTAAGCTAATACGTCTCCAAACAAAAGAACTAAATGGCTATAGGGCAATTACAGGAACTACGAGGAGAAAGGAGTGCACCTTCTCCAGGAAGAAGAATTGCTGTTATCAAAGAAAAGGGGGAGGAGGAGGAGGCAGAAAGATACTGCCTGGGAATTTCCTCACCCAGGATGCTCTGGGCTTTTTTCTTTGCTGACTGATCATCGTTTGCTTCACTTTCTGTGTCTCCTACAGTCTTCTTCTGCCATGACTAGAAAGCATTGAAGACCTCCACCCCCCAGTTGACACATGTGCAGCTGGGCTGGAGGAGCCAGATCCAAGAGCAAAGCTATCAGCTGTGCATACTACCAGCTTTTCACAGAGGGGAACTGCAAAGGAATTTCTAAAGGCCATCTTAAAGGAAACTTGCCAATCTGGAACCTGCCAGAAGAATCCAACACACATCTGACTTCTTTCCCATCTAAAGAGGTGAGTCCAAAGACATGGAGAAGCTGTACCCACCGAGGGGAGAACACCCAATGGGGAAATTGGAATATGTTGGTGACCATCCAAATTTGCAAGTGGAAAAACTTCAAGAGGTAAAATTAGATTTTCTTAAATTCTACCTTATGACTTTCCCTAAGCGCTCTCTAAAATTTTGATACCGTGTATAGATGTTTGGTTCTTGAGAACTTTTGTGAGTATCAATAAAGATGCCAGCTAAGGCATCACATGGAAAGGACCAGAGAGGCGGACAATTGGGGAACAAAAATGGGGAATGGGAAGAAAGGAAGGAGGAAGGTGTTGAGTGGGAGGAGATGGGGAAGGAAGAGTGGGGAGCACAGGAACCCAAAGAGAGGAAAGCAGAAGTGCAGAACATTTCTACAGTGGACAAATCCTTCAAGGCTAACTTCAAAGCCTGACTTGACAAACTCTTACAGAAGTTATTGTTTAGAGTCATCATTTTATATCAATCAACCAGTAAATCCTTTAGAATAATTTTTCATTTTCTCCAGTGTGTTCTTGGCTGCACAAATACCAGCCTCCCAGACACTTCTGTGTGGTCTCTAGGCCACCGGAACCAGTGTCACCTGCAAGCTTGTTAGAAATGCAGACTCTCAGGCCGGATGCTGGCCCTGCTAATTTGGAATCTGCATTGTAGCAAGATCTCCTTATGATGTAAAACTTGAGAGGCCCTGCCCTACAAACCCGGAAATGAACCCGCCAGAGAGAGTGGCAGGAGGTGAAGGGGTGAGTTTGCTCTGGGGAAACTGCCATGGGGGGAGTGTGTATTTCCCTGTGCTCTTTGAGAGACTAATTGAGGATTAGGCAATAGATGAGCTGTAGTAGGATAACAAGTACTGCCCTACCACCAACACAGGGAAACCTGGTTAAACCCAAAGCTAGCGGCTCTCAAAGCTTAGCGTGCTGTAGGGTTACCTGGAGAGCTCATTAAAACACAAGTTGCTAGACCTGCCCTGCCCCCAGTGTTTCTGTTCAATAGATCCAGCGTGGGCCTGAGAACCTGCCTGCCTCTTTAGCTGCTGATGGTGTTGCTCCAGCTGTGACGCTTTGAGAACAACTGCCCAGAGCAATGAAGATATTCAGATAAAAGAATTTTGCTCCTACAAATTACTTGGGATAATTATGGTCTCAAATCCCCCATTGCATCCATCATTGGAGACCAGGCCACTTTTTAGTGAGTTCCAGAAAGAGCCCCTTGTGGGAGAGCCCCGGTGCATTTCGGGCAGCTGCATTGGGCTGGGAGCTAATTAGGAGGGAAGCTAGACGGGTCTCGCTTTCCCAGGCGTGCTACCCTGCATGTACGGAGACAGTGGGCTGTGCAGGGAAATTATACAGATAAGACCCACAGGCTGCCATTTCATTGGGGAAGGTTTTGCCTTTTCATTACAAGGGAAGGCTAACATTTCCCATCTTTCCCTCCACCAAGAGTAGGCAAGCATAAAACCAAAGTCAATTTCTTACAATTTAGTAACCTCAGTACCAACCAATTATATTCTGGGACATGAGAAACAGCTGTTGTAACATCAGAGCTTGAATGGTTTCATCTCAGCTATTTAAGGGGATAAAAGAGCCAATATTTTCATTCCCTTGTGATATTATCAAGACATGATAAACAACCAAGACTATAGTATTAATTACATTAATTTGGAGAGGAGAGAGACCACTTTAATTGCTCCAAGCTGCAGAATAATTTTTTTATGGGCAGACAATCATTCCATAAATTCATATTAGATAGGGTACTTTGTCTTGTTCTATTACAGCAGAACTCCTGGAAGGAGAAAACAGTCACTATCCCCTTTTAAGGTGGACTTCAGTAGGAGAATCATTTCTCATTGCTGTGTGTATGTGTTGCTCAACCCCGCCCTGTTGAGCTGTTTGATTAAAAAAAAAGAAACACAAAGAAGGTATTTTTCTTGAAAGAGTTCCTGATCTGAACAGCAAGTAGGGCTGACATAGCTAGATTTAAATACTTTCGTAGATGCAAAACAGGTACCAGTGCATTAGCCAACCACGGTGGAACACATTTGGAATTCCAGCTCCTTGGGAAGCTGAGGCAGGAGGATCACAAGTGCATGGCTTGTATCTAGATGCCCCCCAAAGCCTCACACAGTCATAGGTGGGGCATTTCGGAGATGGCTGGATCTAAGATGTGTGATGATAGGGTTAGGGTGCCGTGTTAGGGTTAAGGGTCTGAGTGCTACCTGTCCTAAGGGTGGGTAGCCTGGATAAGATATAGGGGCAAAAAGAGGTTGTCACAGATTGTTTGTTTCTCACTTGCTGTTTGCTGCTGTCTGCCTGCCTGCTCTGCGATGCCCCGCTGCCATGCCACCCGGCCTTGCAGCTAGCCAGCTATGAACTGAAACTTCTACAGACTGTGAGCTAAGTAAAACTTTCCTCCTTTAACTTGGGATGTTGGGTATTTTGCTTCATCAATGAGAAAAGTAACTAAGAAAACAAGTTTAAGGCCAATCTGGGAAAGTTGGTGAGAACTCCCCCCCATCTCAAAATAAAACTAAACTTTAAAAAAGAGATGAGGATATAGCTTAGTAGCAAAGTGCCTCTGGGTTCAATCCTCAGCACCATTTTTTAAAAAGAAAAACCTATAGGGCCGGGGATTTAGCTCAATGGTTCCACCACCTGCCTTGCAAGTGCAAGGTCCTGAGTTTGATCCCTGGAATAAAAAAAAAAATCTATAATCACAGCATTCAGGAGGCTAAGGTAGAAGGATCTCCTCACATTTGAGGCCAGCTTGGGCTACATAGTAAGACCTTGCCCCCGCCAAAAAAAAGAGTATATTGCCACCCCCTCATGGTTGAGAAGCCCAAAGGAATGATGGACATCAAAATTAAAATGCTTTGGTAACCATAATACCCTATAAAAACAGAAGAGAAAGGGAAATATCATTTACTGAGTGCCTTCTCCACTGAGTTAAGTCTTCATCCTATTTTAATATTCATAAGAATCTTTAGAAAGAGGAATAAAAGCAGAAAAAAAGACTAAATAAGTAATGAGATGCTAATTTTGTCAATGTAGCAATCCTTCAGATAAAATTATATGGCTTTTGTTTGTTTGGTTGGTTGTTTTTTTTGGATTTTTGACTACATAGTCTTCCTATGTAGTCCAGGCTGGTCTTGAACTCATTATGTAGCCTAGGCTGGCCTCAACCTCACACCTATCCTCCTGCCTCAGCCTCCCAAGTGCTGGAACCACTTGGTGCACACCACCACTCCTGGCTTCTATGGCTCCTACTACATACCATTACATGGTGTGCTACATACATGGGTGCCCTCTCTCACCCACAGAATACACAATACATACTGAGTTACCTGATGACCTAATCTGCGAAATCTCCTGGGATTAGAAGCTGCATTTGTCTCCAGTGGTTGAGTTAGGAGGGGTGTATGAAGACGCCCTGGAGAATTTAGGGTCTTCCAGGAAATATCTTTGAAGAGTTGTTGGATGTAATAAGCATTGTTGTGGCTTTGAACGAGATTCTTGTAATCCCAGCCCAAGGGGGACTTCATCGGAGATTCTAGAAGCACTCATTCTAGAAACTCTCCATACACAATGCTAACAAAGTCACATTTGCCAGGCACTCCACAGGTGTACATGCTGCCACAGTGACGACAGAGTAGTTGTAGGGACTGGATTTTCCCCTCCTCTGCGTATGCTAGAAATTGGAGTTGAGGAGAAGAGTGCTTCAGTATGCCACCAGTAACAGAACTCACACCAAGGAAGGAAGGACTGGGAGAAATCACAAGAACATCCTGAGATTGTGCATTCCTCGCTAGCTACAACCAGGGCACCATTCTAAATGTGGAGCACCCAGGGAGTATGAAAGCTCTGAATATTGCAAAGTTCTGAAGCATAGAATTCCTCCTTATGTTGGAATAGTTTCCTAAAGTAAATGTCCGATGAGGAAACTGAGCAAAATGTGAAGCAACAATATGAACACAAAAGATCATGCAGGAGAACTGTCTGTATCAATCTGGAATAATGCCTAAAACATATCATAGGGAGAGAATTTCAGTTACAAAACAGTGTTGCTCAATGTGATCTCACTTTTATTTAAAAATGTATAAATATGAGTGGAAGTGTATATGTAGAAATGTTGAGTTTGGTTGTCATTTGATAATAGCTACAGGTCATTTCATTTTCACTTTGTTTATCTATGCTTTCTGAATTTTCTATAGTACCATATAACTTGTACAAATAATTTTTTTTCTCAATCAATGTTATTTTTTGTGCCTCTGGGATAATACTAAATAACATTCATTGAAAACTTACCACCGTATATAGTGTTTTTGCCTCTGTTAGGTCAATTTTTCCTCTCAATATGTAGTTTCCTTAAATGGAACAAGGCATCATTTCAAGAAAGCAAAGGAGTTAACATTAAATGTAGAACTTTGCATATTCTTTGGACTGCTCCTCAAGAATGTGGAAATTGGGCTCTCCCTAACTTCTTCAAAGAGCCTTCATTTCAGAAACAAGCAATACTGTAAAATTAGAAAAAAAGACGAGTTGGGAAGGAGGATCCTGGTGTAAATAAAATGATGACTAAAGACACAATATATGATCCTTCCTGCTCTGGAATCTGAATTGCCTTGACCCCCAAAAAAGCCTTATCTAAGTGAAGGTGAATGGCAGCTATATGGATAATACTAAAATTACTTTCAAAGAAATACCTGTTTTAGTTGAAAGATACAAAGAGGGACAAACTAGAATAGACTAAAAAAGCTGTACACCCTGAAGACCTGGACCTAGCAACGAGACCTTGGACTAACAGATCTTATAAGAGACCTCAAGCATGCCCATAGCAAAGGATCCCCCCATAATGCCATTTACTATAGTTTTATGATGGCCACAAGCTCATGGCATGACTATCATCCAAAATTAGTTTTGGTTTGTTGTCCTGTTGTCAACCAATTTTTTTTAAATTTTTTTACTCTGTGTGTGTGTGTGTGTGTGTGTGTTTTGAGACAGGGTCTTGCTCCATAGTTTAGGCTGGCCTTGAACTCACTTTGTAGCTCAGGCTGGCCTCCAACTTGTAGTGATTCTCCTGCCTCAGTCTCCCAAGTGCTGGGATTACAGGCATGCATCCATGCCTGGCTTTGTTGTTAAGTAATTTTTAAAAGCTTAATTGTCATAAAGACTTAGATCAGAGCAGAAGAAGCCATCTGCAGGTGATCCAGTATCATACCTTTCTTCCTTGCTAACACAATCCAAATTTTGTTTGGGTACTGAGTAGCAGTACCCTGGAGAACAGAGGGTTGCCTGTGATGGATTATTTTTAGCCCCTGGGGAGGGAGGTTTTGGGACAATTTTCCTCTTTGATACAGCCTAAACAGAAGATACTGGGGCTCCTCATCCTTCTTGCTTTTGGTTTAGTTTATGTGGGAACAAGAAATTTGGGGTGGGTGGGGCATTAGCGTAGACATTACGAGTGTAGCGAGAATTGGAAAATAGGAATCTTCCAAACCCTGGTTGCCTCTTCCTTTTTTTTTTTTAAGAGTAGGATGTACTTATTGAGAGAAAGATAGCTTCTGTCTAAGAGAGACAGAAGGGGTCCCGAGTAGGTGCTCCCTCTCCTTATTCTGAAGGGAGTTTTACACAGCAAAACCATGAGGTAAGGCAGCCATAAGGGGGACAAAAGTATAGGCCACTGATGAGATCACTGGTATAGTCACTTAGGTAATATTGACCCAGTGGGGAAGCAAGTCACACAGCAAGCATGGAAAAAACAAGGATCCTCCCTGGAAGGGATGGTCAAGCTCTTGGCCCCATCCAGGTGAGTATTTAGAGTATCAGTCGTTATTGTTTATTCCCGGGGAAGTAGGGGTGGTCATTTCATCTTTGTCTTGAGGCCGGGGCTTCAACAAATGCACCTCCACCTCCCACCACGGCTATAATGTGTTCTTATATTCTGCACTGACTTCTTCATGGGCCTAGCCTATCTGACCGCCTTTTATACAGTATTTCTGACTTAGCTGTCTACAGTATTCCTCCCTCTGAACAGGTACCCCTAATTGTCATGAGGGGAAAGGGGCGAAGACCGTTCTGGCTACTTTCGGTTGAAGAGGGTCAGAGTTGTGATGGGCAGTCAGCGGTACCCCACAGAGGGTTTATCTAAAGGCCCTCCATAGATGATGCCAATCTCTAGATGCCTGCTAAGTGACAAGATCCTGGGAAAGCCTTTTGTTCAAGCCACATTTAGTCAGGGTATGGTGTTATTAGCTGCATAAACCAGGCAGAGAAAGAAGAGAGAGTGTGTGGTCCTCTCTTTATTATCGTATCTTGTTAATCTGGTTTTTTAAAAATTTGCTCTTTATGAGCATTTCAGCCATTTCTTATTCAGCCTGAATAAGAAACTAAAATTTATACCACTTAGCATTTGCCTTCGGACACAGAGAGTTGTCCCTACAGGAGGACAAGAAATGCAGTGTAGCTGCCCCCGCTAATGACGTTTTATTCACAGTGTGAGCAGCTGGACACAGGCCTGCAGCTAGAGAAGGGGAAAGGGGAAAATGATCTTTTCTCTCTTATCCAGAGGTGGTACCAATGCTGCTGAGTCACTCAGGGACTTCTAAGTAATGGGACGAAAGCGTCGCAGCTCCTAAAGGGTAAAATGGGTTTCCATTGACAGTATAGTTTTATTATATTATAAATTTCATCGGTTCTTGTCTCCAAGAGAAACCCTTATTTTAGGAGATCTAAAGTGGGAAACACTTTATTGACGACACTGGCCAGAGGAGCCAGTGCACAGACAGCCTTGGGGTTTGGCTGTTCACACCCAAGCCCTCCCAGGCAGGCAGCCGGGGCACCGAGGGAGACACTGGCAAGGGACTGACGCCAGCGCCTTAGCCAGGGGCCACCTGGTCACTGCAGAGACACCATCCTGGGAAGGCTAACAACCTCTCCCTGAAGCTGAGGAAGTGCGTACTTGGAATTTAGGCTTGAAAACAAGTTCCAGCCAGTAGTAAACCTATTGAGACTAAGGCAAATGGGCTTACAGAAATAATATAGCAATTCCAATTGTGTGCCTCCCTTTACAGATTACAAGCAGTGCTGAAATACAAATGAAAATCAATTTGTTGTAAAGAAACTCCCATTTTCCTGTTGGCCTGTATATTTCAAAGGTGATTTATCAAGCTGACTAATCCTCAGGTGGTATTTGTTTCCAAACTTTTAGCTTCATTGTGTTCCACTCCTTTCCCACCCTCCACCCCCACCCTGGACATTGCATTGCTAAAGACACTCACTCCTTCCTTCGTTTGGGACATATTTAATGAGCACTTGCAGCCTATCAGGTAAGGCGCTAACTAGATCACCCTGGTCCTCCTGAAGTTAATGTTCCTGCTGCGATTTCTATGATGTTATTATTATGTTGTATTATACATAATTTTAAATGAATTTTTTTAAAAGAACACCCAAGTGGAAAGCGAGGAGTTACACCACGATACATATTGTTATACCACTTCAATCAACAATAGAACAAGAGGGGAACAACATTATTGCTGAGGAGTGGATGAGGTGCAGGGGTGGACCCCATGGTTTCAGTCCGAGGAAGCCTCCCATTCAAACATTTCTCTGCAACATTAGTAACCCTTGGCAAAGTGATGCATCTTTAGGTTTCACTAAGCCAGTTGTCCTAAAGTAAGACTTAGCTTAGACAATATGTAGACCTTATTCTATTTCAACTAGCTTTTCTACAGAATATGGCTTTGTTTAGCCAGTTGCTGAAAAGGCATCTATCGAGTGCCATTTGGGGCAGGTGGGCGGGACACGTCTGGCTGCTGATGTGAGCCTGAGAAAGGAAGCCCAGATGGGCTTGGAGGACAGATGGCAGCTGTGGAGTGGGGTCAGAGCCACACTGGTGGCTGAGAGAATATTAGGAGCTGGCTTCTCATAAATTTGAAAATCAACTTCCCACCTTGGATTAAGAGATCGAGGGGTCCCAGACACTTTCTTTTCAATTAAGAGAAGAATCTCCTACTTACACAAGTAAATGAGCTTCCTGGCAGATGCATCCTAGTCAACATCATGACGTGACTGAGAGCCACATATTTGCACACCTACAAACACACGCGAGCTATGTACACACTCCTGTAACACAGGACGCCTCTAATACATCCTGGAGATCGACGGATGGTTTGGAGAGCAATGACGGAAAGGCCAGCACTGTGACAACCGGCCTGTCCTGTAAAGAAACCTCCTGGCCTTGTGTCCAGCAGGCTGCCCTGAGGGCACCAGAGAAAGGCTGGGAGACCATGGGACTCGAGACCACGGGGCTCAAGACCCCAGCATGAGCGCAGCAGCGGGGTAGAAAGAACACAGCCAGAGCTGTCAGAAGGTGATGGAGGGCATTATTTTAAGGTGTGAGCAGACACAAATTAGGCTTCCATTGGATTCTTCTTGTGGGGCTAGGAGCTCAGGGGTGCACTGGGATTGTGTAAGGAGGTGTTTAAAGGTCACAAACATGGGGGACAAGGAGGTATAGTTTTTCTTGACACACGGATGCACAATATGAAGGTATATTTAGGAATGTTCACCTCCCTGCACCCCAGCAGCGACTCAGCCCCTCCAGGCAGGACAGGGACAGTGTGTGGCAGGAGCCTCTGACAGACATCCTCACTGAGAGCTGGAACCAGGCTTCCTAGCTGTCCCCTCCCTACCAGGCAGCCAGATCTAACACAGCCTATGGCTAGCAGGCCCAGGCCGAGGAGCTGGGGCAGCCAGAGTCCTGTTTAATTTAAGCAGGAAGAGCAAATCTGCTTTAATATGCACTCACTCCATGGTCAGGCTTTCAAGGACCTGGGTAGGGGTAAAAATCCACTCCTCTTGCTCTGTCTCCTGAAACACAAGGAGCTGGAGGAGAATCTCTGGAAAGGATTCCCTGCTCCGTGAGCCTGTGATTCACACGGTGAGGAGGACACTGTGGCAGACTGCGTGGTCTCTGGAAATGAGAGGCGAGGGGCACCCGCCACGGCCCATCAGAGTCCAAGCAGGGACATGGCAGATCCTGGGTGTCCTAGGTTTGTTACCTTTTTGACAGCTTTTTAAGCGATTTTTTTCTTTTTATTAGTTTGCACTACATGATTGCATTCCTCACACGGAGTTGGCACCTGTCTGATACATAGCACATCTGAATTTTTTCATCCCCACCCCCTCTCCTCCTTTTCCCTCCCTCCACCTCTCAGTGCCCTTTCCTTTTGCAAAAGACCTGTCTCCCTGTTCCTATTACCTGTCTTTCACTTTGCTGTTTATTTATACTCTGGGTTTCTCACAGAAGAGAGACCACGTGATATTAAAAGTGTGTGCATCTGACTTATTTCACTTAACATGATGGTCTCAAGGTGCCTCCATTTTCCTACAAATGACTCAGATTTACCCTGGACAGGCACCTCGGAAATGAAGTGGCTGTGAGGACAGTCAGGGTGGAGAAAGGGCCCCTGGAGCTGTCCCACAGGATCCAGTCAAGGCTGATGTTCATCGGTTGGCTGGTTCATTCGGTCCTTGGTTTATTCGTTCATTCATTAGGACTCTCTCCGCACCGCAGTCACTGTCAGAGTCACAGATTCTTGGGCTCTCTGCCCCTCGTGTGACAGGCAGCCCCTAAGACTAGGCAAAGGTGGTGGGGTGTCACTTCTGAGATGGGGTGACAAAAAGACTTGGATATGGTCTTGGCTGGCCTACAGCCAGCAGCTGGTTGTGAACAGCCTTCTGGGGAGGCCCATGTGGTGAGCAGCTGATGTTCCGTCAAGACCTGCAGGAATGAGCATGGAGTTGGCTCCTCCTGGCTAAACTTGAGCTGCCTGCAGCTCCTGACACCCAAACTGGAGCCTCATGAGAGATTCTGTGATGACCCTCGGAAGCTGGGAGGGAATGAAGCTTTGTTGCTTCAAGCCTCTAATTTGGGGTTAATCTGTTATGCTAACTAATACAACTCCTGCATCAGAGCCTCTGCAGTGGGGCCCCGGAATGTACATTTGAACATGTTTTCCAGTGGATTCCTATGCACAGTGGTTTGATAAGCATTTTATGGCTAAATTAACAGCAAGAGCTTTTGAGCCAGACTCTCCAGGTTCAAATCCCAGTCAGACCACTTCCCAGTAGTAAGGGCGTGAAGGTTACTGACCTCCCTGAGCCTTCATTTCTTCTGTAAAATGTCACTTATTTGTAATAGTACATACCTGCGGTGTGTAAAAGGATGATTGGGTTATTATATTTAAAACACTTAGGACATCGCCTGTCCAACAGTGAGCACAGTAAATTTAGGGATGATTCATCTGTTCAGCAGACATTGATAAGGGTGGGCACTGTGTGAGCTTCTTTGGTTACAAGGATTCATCAGACATAGTTCACTTCTCCTGGCACTGGTGTCCCATGGGGAGAGGGACACAAAGGAATGAACACAACCACAGGTTGAGGATGCCGGGATAGTCTTCTGCAGCGTAGACACCAGATGTCAGCTCTACCATGAATGAAGGCTTTGAGGAAAGAATGCACGGTGTGGGCCTGGTCAGTCCTAGTCCTAGCACGTCTATCTTTCTGAGTCTCCACAGCTTCCTCTTCAAATGGACAACAGGCAAATACATCGCCCCACGCTGACTCTTCAAAGAGCCGCTAGCATGGAGGGCCTTGGTGTCTCCTTCAAACGGCTCCTGCCCTGGGTCCTCTTTTTGCTTTTGATCAGGCCACCTGGTCATGAGCCCTGGGGTGTGGGTGTTCGCCCCTCCTCCTCTCTGAAAGGTTGTCCCTTGTCCTTGCTCGGTGGGCCCGTCCTGATCCCTCGCCTTTATTTAAGGCCTCCCAGGAAGTCTGCCTGGTTACTCTATTTAAACAGTCTCTCCTTTTCTGAGAACTTCCCATTTCCCAAGCAGCATTCCCATTCAGCACTTACTCCATTTGGTTATTTTCCTGTTCACTATCATCTCCCCAGGGAGATGTCACTGTCCCTGGTCTGCTCCACTCGCCATGCTGCACAGCATCCAATGAATGTGGCACTGACTGGATAAATGGATGAATGAACATGTTTTTCATAGGCATAGCAGCGCTTCATGACTTGCTCGAATGTCAATCTTAATTAAAATGGACATTAATTCAAATTCTGGAAGATATAACTGCTAAAAAAACAATGCAAAAGTAAGTCACTTTCACTCTATGAGGCTGCTAGTGAATTGGGCTGGGTGGAAATGCAGGGACCATTGCAATAGTTAAAATTCACCACGAACCTCCTCCTAGGTGCTGGTGTGCTGTTAGGTGTTTTACATCATAGACATCTGACATGGTTGCCATTTGGGGAGGGCAGTGGAGGGACATACGGAGAAACAGGTTTAGAATGCTTAAGTCACTTGCCTGAAGTCACAGCCAGTACCGTGTGGTATGAACTCAGGAGACCGGACTTGAAATGCTATTTTGTCTCGAATATGCAACTCTTAAGTAAATATTCTGCACCAAAACTGTAGAAATGCACACAGTTGAGCAGCTATATAGCATATGACACTATAGGATCTGACCAGGCAGAAAAATACCACAAGATTTCTCCAAGTTGCAGCGAGAAAACAATAGCCATGAACACAAGGTTGGATTGGGACCAATTAACTGGTTGCCTATTTATCGTGACCCCATCTCCCACCTGGGGGTCCCATGTTGGAAGAAAGGTGACTAGTCAGGAGTGCAGTAGAGTCCTGGCACCTTCAGATGAGGGTGTCTTCATCCTCAAAAGCAAGTTTGGTGGTCTCCTTGCATTCTCCCTGTCAAGGCAGCGTGTACTTTACAGCGATCGGCAGTTCCTCTCGCAAGAAATTCCAAGATCAGACAAGTTAAGAGCGGTGACAGGTCAGATCACAGCTTAGATGGGAAGATCTTTCTTTTTTTTCTTTTTGGGGGAGGGGGTGGGGCGGGATAGAGGAAGTCAGGAAGCGGGGGGAGGGGAAGCTTCTCAGAGCACCGGCCTGTCTGCCTCGGGCCCTGGACAGGCTGTGATCCAAGCTCCCGTGAGCAACGAGCCTCTGCAGGCCGAAAAGAACAAGACTGGACGAGGCTCATCCAGTCTTAGACCAGACTGAAGCCTGGATTCTTCTCGGCATCACGAGGAATGACTGGACTGGCAGTTAGAGCTGGCTATCCCCAGCTAAAATCCTCAGTAGAATAGAACAATTAGGAAAAATGTGAATTATGCCTCTATGAACAATTCTCAAGGCTTACTTAAAGCCGGATGAATATTTTTAGTCTACTTTGATGAGCTTTAAATATTCAGATTTTCAGAGTGCTAAGGCCTATGCTAAAATTTACATATAAATATATCAAAATTTATTTAATTATTAGTCATCTTCATGCTTTTTCCCTTAGGGCTCCTGAGCTGCCTGATCCCACTTTCGCCACGTGTCCAGGCTCTGGGAAATTCAGAGTACAAGTATTTAAAGAGACTAGAGAAGAGGCAGGAGAGCTGAGAGGTGCTGTATTGGGGTGGATGTGAAATTACAATTATGTGGAATTTATAATTTGGAGAATGGTTTCGTTGCTGAGCACGGTAGCTCACATCTGCAATCCCAGCTACTGGGGAGCCTGAGGCAGGAGGGTTGCACATTTCAGCCCAGCCTGGGCAACTCAGTGAGATCCTGTGTCAAAATAAAATAAAAAGGACTGGAGATGCAGTTCAGTGGTACAGTGTTTGCTTAGCATGCACAAGGCCCTGGGTTCAATATACAGTAGCACTGAAAAATGAAAAGGGGAAAAAATAAGTTTGTTTAGATTGCAACTCTGCAGAATGGTTTACTTGGCCATAGAAGAGTCCCCAACCACTCAGACTTCGGTGGGTGTATGTGCTCATGCTTACCTCCTCAGGCTCCAGATAGCCTGGAAACTTGTTTAATTGACCTTGAGAATCTAAGGATTCAAAGAAACGGAGGAGGAAACTCAACCAAAGTAACAACCTTGGAGCATCCGGAGTCCATTGGGACGGATAACCGGCTCTAGGGTCCATCTGACCGGTGTGCAAACCGCAGGTGACCCCGTGTTTTGTGCACGGAGCCCCTGCTAGGGACGACTCAGGATCGCGAAATGCGCTTAACTCGCTGAAGGAGGACGGGACGTGATTGAATCTCACTCGAGCTCGCTCGCAGGTACGCAAAGCCTTCCCAGGCTCTCTTGGTAATTGCTGTGAGCACCAATGACCAAACCACAGGAGCAGGAAAGAGTTAGATGATTACAAAAATTAGTTGACGGAATGTAAGATAAATTTGATTCTATTGCATTGTCAGAAGTTAAAGATGAAAAAAGTTAAGACAATGTGGACAGACTGTTGCATAATCAAAAGTGTCCAAATCTGATGGGAAAAATGGGCCTGAACTGTGGGGTGCTGTCCTGATTTTGTCATCTTCCTGCGTTCACATTTCTCATTTTCTGGGCTACGCCATCCTTACACAGACCCGCGGATGTTAATGGAGACCCTCGCGCATGCGCCCACCTCCTCCTCCCGTAAACTGTAGCACAAGCCAATACTGCCACGTTTATTTCCTTCTGTGTCTCTTTCTCCTCTGGTGGGGGAGTCCCTGGAAGGCAGGGGCTGTGCGGCACCTACATTCTTTTTTTCAGTTTTTGTTTCGATTAGTGCATTTGGCAATACACGACGGTTCCATCCATGGAGGGGACTCGGCACATGTGCGGGTCTGGAGGAAACAGCAGCCACCAGCACCAGGAAGCAGGGCAGAACTTCTGTCTCCTCCACCAGGGGTCAGTAACACTTTCATGAGACTCCCAGGGTGACATTCAGATTTAGCAGCGGGTGGCTTCTTTGCCATTTGTCCCTCAGAAAACAGCCACAAGAGGCTGTGGATAGAATTGCAAATTCTAGGGTCACATCCCAGATCCCGTGACTCAGATACTCTGGAGTTTGGCCCCAGCCATCTGTTAGAACCGGCCCCTCAGGTGACTGTGTTGCCTGCTGAAATTTGAGAACTGCTGTTCTCATTCTCCTAACTCATTTCTGCCTCAGGACCTTTGAACTTGCTACACCCTTGGCCTGGTGCATTCTTATGGCTCTTTCCTCATCGACACTGTCAGCTGAAATATTAACTCATCACAGGCCTTCCCATTAGACTCAGCCTCCCTGTTCCTCATCCCAATCTGTGGCATCATCTTTTGAGTTTCTCCACAGAACTGTCAGAAGTGACCGTGTCCATGTATTTACTTGCTCCTTTATTAGCTGGCTGCCCCATTTGAATGATGGCAGAAACCTCCTGTCTTCTTACCCAGTGCCTGGAATGTGCCCGGCACATAGTAGCTTCTTAATAAAGCTTCCCACATTAGTGTCTGTGAGTTTTTTTAATCAGCCTGCCTTGAAGACGGAAGAGAAACTGGAAGGAGGGCTGCAGACCTGCGGGTGGGCCTGGCGTGGAGCCAGAAGACAAGGGTCGTGTTCGAAATCCGTCCCCTGGAAATCTGCTTCAGTGGGCTTGCTGGGGAAGTGGAGGAGTGGGTCTGCTCGGGCCGGCTTTGCCTCCCGGGAGTATTTGCCAGTGTCCGGAATCACAGATGGAGGTGTGGGTGGGTGGAGGCCAGGGGAGGGGCCGAGCATCCTGGCACACACAGGGCTGCCCCGACAACGGAGCTAGCGGAGCAAGCTGTCCACTGCACCCAGGTCCCGAGCCCCGCCTCAGCCTTCCTTCCTTCCACCTTCGCGCCTAGGGAGGGTACAAGACTCTGTCCCTTCCTCTGCCTCCCGGTCCCCTTCCCAGCTGCAGATCTGGCTCCCTGTGGCCTTTTATCTGTCTTCCGTGTAGCTCTTTATTTGTACTTTGGGCTTCTCATATAAGAGAAACCTTGTGATACTGAACCTGGGGTGTCTGATTTATTTCACGGAACATGATGCTTTCAAGGTGCCTCCGGTTTTCTACAGATGACTCAAGCTCATCCTTCTTTAGGGCACAGTGGTACTCCATTGTGTGTAAATACTGCGTTTTCTTCATCCCCTCATCCCTCCATGGACATATAGACTGCTTCTAAGATTTAGCTGTGCTCAGTTGTGCTGTTACAGACATGGGTTTGCATGGATTACTGGAATAGGATGCCTTTAACCCTGTTGAGAAGATGCAGAGAAGGGGATTAGCTGGGTGGAATGGAATTTGTATTTTTAGATTTTTGAGGAGTCTCCATACTGACCTTCACAGGGGTTGTTCTAGTTCACACTCCCCCAGCACTGTACAAGATTCCTCTTTCCCACAGCCTCACCAGCATTTGTTGTTTGATTTCTCGATGATGCCCATCCATCCTTTCCAGGTAAGATGAAATCTCAGGGGGGTTTTAATTTGCATTTCTCTGATGAACACTTTCTCACATACGCACGGGCCAGCGTGCTCTTCTTCTGGGTGTTTTCTTCTTGCTCTTCCCTCCCCCGTTCTTGCTTTGGGTCTATGTGGGCCATCTCCACTTCCAGCCGCAAAGATATCAGCAAGTCATTCCCTGGATGACTCAGCCCAAGCCCTCAAGGCCTGGCAGGCAGGAACTTCGCTCTCAGGTTCCCCAGCAGCCCTGGGCTCCTGCTTCCTGCCTGGGAACCGCCAGATCCTCTGCTCCTCAGCCTTTCCTCGAGCCTTTCCAGAGCTGGGATCAAACGCATCACAGGTCACAGTGTTTAAGTTTCCGTGTCAAACAAAAGTGTGGGGAAACTTTATGAAGATCGATTGGGTCCATTTTACAGCATTTAAACATTTATTAATTTTGGTATTTTAATTTGTTTTCCTATTTTGGAGTCATCTTTTTTCCCATAGGAAATATGATTGTAGATCTTTGGAAAGCATTTGTGTCTGGGTTGCTATAGGTATAAACAGAAAGCCTTGCAGGGCGTGCTTGGCCACACTTGAAAACTGAGCTACTTGGGAGCTGAGGCTGGAGGATCTCAAGTTCAAGATGAGCACGTGCAACTTAGTGAGAGCCTGCTTCAAAATAAAAAAGTAAAGTGGGTTACAGACATAGCTGAGTGGTACAGCAGTTTGATCCCTTGCCCTGAGTATAATCTCTGATATGAAAGAAAAGAAGGAAGGAAGAAAGGGAGGAAGGGAGGGAGGGAGGGAGGGAGAGATAGAGAGATTTCAGTTTTGTAGAACTCACGCATCAAATACTCTCTTTTTTGCCTTACAGACAATGGAATCGAATTAATTAGCTGAACAAATATGTGTTGGTGACAGACACTACTGTAGTTGCTGCTGCTACAGCAGGGAACAGAAAACCCAAGTTCTTGCCCCACAGAGCTCACATTGTAGATGTAACAGATAAATAAATTAGCAAGTCAATATATAGTATGGCAGGTGTTGATTGGTGTTAAAGGGAAAATAAAGCAGCACAAAGAGATAGGAAAATGGAGGAGGCCTTGCTGTTTGATTTAGGTGGTCTCTACAGAAAGGTGGTGGTTGAGGAGAGATGTGAAGCAAGCCAGGAAGCATTCCCTGTGGACATTGAGAGCATCCTGGCAGAGACAAGCATGTGCAAAGGTCCTGGGGCAGGAACATATTTCACATACATGAGGAACAGCAAGGCCTCCAGCTGGACTGGAGAAGAGAGTTAAGGGCTAGGAATGAGTTGAGAGTGGCCTGCGGAGGAGAGGTGGGGCAGTTAGGAAAGATCTGCAGGACCTGTAGGTCACTGCAGGACTAAGAGCTGGGAGCCCTGGGGACTCTGACCAGAGGGTCACACAATTCCTGTTGGTGGAATTGCAATGGCGTCGCCTGAACACAGCTAAGACACTCTTAGGATTTCTAGTCAAAGGAGCAGGGTGTGGTGGCACATGCCTGAAATCGGGCCTCTGGAGACGGAGACAAGAGGATCATGAGTTTGAGACCAGTCTGGCTTCCACAGCAAGTTCAAGGCCAGCTTCGACTCCCTGGCAAGGCTGTCTCAAACTTCCCCAAGTCAAAAATCTGTATTCTGAGTATAGCCACTCAAGTGAGAGTCAGGCTGGCCTTGAGACACTGCTGCAGGGCCTTTCTTTTTTGTATACTCCAGCTTTATGGCGCCTTAACCAGCAGATTAAAATTATATACTCTCGCTGGACATGGAGGTGTGTGCCTGTCGTCCCAGAGTCCTGGGAGGCCGAGGGAGGGGGTCACAAGTTTGAGCCTAGCCTGGGCAATTTAAAATTATGTGCAGTGAAGATGTCTATCATGATAACTTGGTACATGTATACATGGTGACGCAGAGACCATAATCAAGGTAATTAACGTCCCTGACACCTCACGGCTGCCATTTGTATGTGTGTGGTGGAAGCAGTTAAGACAGACTTCTGAACACAGAGGACTCTCCGGGCGGGGGTTTGACTTCATGAGAGTTGGTTTGACTTCATGTACATTTAGAGGAAGCCATTCCTTCACTTTTGAATTTTGACCTTTTCCTGGGCTATGGTTATGCAGCAGGGTACTATTTATAGAGATGCCAGGCAGCCTGTGAACTCAAGGTGATGACTGATGCCCAAGCGGGCCGTGTGGCCCTGGTGTTCTGCATCGCAGCCGAGTTCAGGGCATTTCTGTTCATAACGGGTTCCCGGGAACCTGACCCAGTCATAAGTCAAGGAGCCACTGAAGGCCATACAGCTTGTTAGTGATGTACGTTACAGTCCAAACTTACTCACCTGATCACTGAAAGTTTGTATGTCTTTTTGTTGTTGTTTTGGTATGGGAACTGAACTCGGGACCTTGCTCTTGTGCGGCAGGTGCCGGAACCACTGAGCTAAATCCCTGGCAGATTTATGTATTTTGGATATTAATCCCTTATCTCATGTATGGTTTGCAAATATTTTTCTTTCATAAGTTATCTTTTTATCTTGTTATTTCCTTTGTTGTGCATAGGGTTGAGTTTCACGTCGCCTACTTGTTTATCTTAGCTGTCTGTACTTTTCAGATCTCTCTCTCTCTCTCTCTCTCTCTCTCTCTCTCAGTTTTGCATTGAGCTACATTTCCAGCCCTTTTTAAATTTTTTTCATTTTGAGATATGCACTTGCTAAGTTGTCCAGGCCAGACTCTAACTTGCTGGGGTTACAAATAT
>NW_004624763.1:16327334-16393486 GCF_000247695.1 Heterocephalus glaber | reverse complement strand
GTCCCCGGGCCGGGCGGGGTGGGGGGATCGGGCCCGCGGCCGCCGGAGTCCACGCCGCCGGAGTCTCGGAGCCGCGGCAGCCGCGGGGAAGGAGAGATGCAGGGGTTCGTGAGGTTGCGGCGCGCCGGCTGCAGGATGCACTGACCCCGGCGCCGGCTGACTTGTTGGAACCGCTGACCGGCGCGGGGAGCGTGCGGGAGTTGGAGTTGCTTTCCCGGGGCTGCTGCTTCCTCCACGCCGCCGGGAGCCATCGGAGAGGCGAGGCGATCCCTGGGTCTGGCTGCTGATCGGGGATCGGGAGCTTTTTAATTTTTTCCCCTTCTCCTCCTTCCCTGCTCTCTTTCTTTGCCTCCCTCTTCTTGTTGCATGCAAGAAAATTACAGTCCGCCGCCTGCCTGCCCTGGTGCGAGATTTTCAGCAGCCCGGCTCCCCCTCCGCCCCTCCATCCACCCTGTGCATTGTGCAACCCGAAGATGAAAGACCGAAGGGGAGAAAGTTAAGGAAATCGCCCACATGCACTGGATCAGCCCGCGGCTTGGGGAACGGCGTCCAGAGAAGGTACGAGCGCAGAGTTTGAAGTCCTTGCAGGCGGGAAGATGGCGGACTGGAGCTGAAAGTGTGGCTCGGGAAACTTGGAGGACCCTTGTGTTTATTTACAATCCTCTCGACCCAGGCAGGACACATGCAGGCCAAAAAACGCTATTTCATCCTGCTCTCTGCTGGCTCTTGTCTCGCCCTTTTGTTTTATTTCGGAGGCTTGCAGCTTAGGGCACCGAGAAGCCACAGCCGGAGAGACGAGCACAGCGGTCGCGATGGCTTGCATCAGCCCGGCCCGGATCGGTTCTGGCCCCGCTTCCCGGACACTCTGCGCCCCTACTTTCCCTGGGAGCAGTCGGAGAACGAGGACTCCAGCGTGCACACGTCCCCCCGGCAGAAGCGAGACGCTAACTCCAGCATCTACAAAGGCAAGAAGTGCCGCATGGAGTCCTGCTTCGATTTCACCCTTTGCAAGAAAAACGGCTTCAAAGTCTACGTCTACCCGAACCAGAAAGGGGAGAAGATCGCCGAAAGTTACCAAAACATTCTAGCGGCCATCGAAGGCTCCAGATACTACACCTCGGACCCCAGCCAGGCGTGCCTCTTTGTCCTGGGTCTGGACACTTTAGACAGAGACCAGTTGTCACCTCAGTACGTGCACAATTTGCGATCCAAAGTGCAGAGTCTCCACTTGTGGAACAATGGTAGGAATCATTTAATTTTTAATTTATATTCTGGCACTTGGCCTGACTACACCGAGGACGTGGGGTTTGACATCGGCCAGGCAATGCTGGCCAAAGCCAGCATCAGTACTGAAAACTTCCGACCCAACTTTGATGTTTCTATTCCCCTCTTTTCTAAGGATCATCCCAGGACAGGAGGGGAGAGGGGGTTTTTGAAGTTTAACACCATACCTCCTCTCAGGAAGTACATGCTGGTATTCAAGGGGAAGAGGTACCTGACAGGGATAGGGTCAGACACCAGGAATGCCTTATATCACGTCCACAATGGCGAGGACGTCTTGCTCCTCACCACCTGCAAGCATGGCAAAGACTGGCAGAAGCACAAGGATTCTCGCTGTGACAGAGACAACGCCGAGTACGAGAAGTAAGTGTGCGCTGGGCGCCTGAGGCAGCCCTGGGCCTTGCTGGTTTTGGTCCAGGTGTGAGTCGGGCTTGGATGTGGTACGCGGGCACCAAGAAACCCTCTTTCTTTTTCCTTCCTGTGCTGGGACTGAACAGCCTGGTTCATTGTGTGGCTAGAAGCTGGGGACAGTTTGAGCTCCTCAGGCAAACTGGAGATCCTGGAGCACTTCCCCCAGCCAAGTGGGTGACCCTGTCTGCCCTGTAGAAAAGCTTCAGGCACCGAGGCTCCTATCGAGGGAGGAGGACGCCTGGGAGTTTGGGGACTGTGATTCAGCCTTAGACCCAGGAGGGGCTGGTGGGGGCATCTGGACACCGAGACTAGCTCTGACCTATCTATCCGAAGTCTGCAGGCTGCCACCCCTTCCCTCAGATGGAGGCTTTGTTTCTCTCCTCAGCTTGGGTACCTGTGCTCCCTGGAGTTTCCCAGCTTCTAATTTTCATCTCTCTGTAAGCCTTCGGTTCATGTTAGCTGGCAAATCTGTGTGCCTGTCTCCTGCTGTGGCTTTGACTTTTATGCAGCGAGACTGCAAGCTTGTCAGGGTCTGTGTCCATTCATTCCTTCACTCACCCATTCATAGGTATGTCACCTTCCTAGGAGAAACTTTTAAAAATCTGGGCCTCAGGCCCACCGCTGTAAACTCTGCTTGCTAATTTCTATTTCCCTTGCCTTGGTCTTTGTCTGTTTGCATATAAATCCTAGACTCTTACTCTTTGAATGGGCAGTGAGATGCCTTCTTAGCCTCTGTAGTGAGGCAAGTTTTGTCCTGTGCTAAGTAACTGAGTTGGTTACTTTGTAGCCCTTTTCACTCTTCCTTTTCCTTCTGGCTGATTTTAACTGACTCACAGGATTGAGGGTCCAAGCTAGAATCCCCAAATCGGCTTTCACCAGGGCTTGGCAGGTCAGTTCCTGATAGATGGGGTCAGTGCCCCAGAGTTGCACTTCTCTCTGGCTGTGAAAGAGTTAGTGAATTCCTACAGTGCGTTTCCACGTTCTGCCAGTTAAAAACCAGAGCAGCCTTATGCTACCTAGGGAGGGAAGGGGAACCTCTCAGCTGAGTTGGAGAGGAACTGGCCGAGGTTGGCACATTTTGCAATCGATTCATGAAGCACAGAGTAGGGGAAATGAAATGCTTTGCAAACCTGATTGGAACAGGAAGGGGCATGGCGGGGAACTGAGCCCTAAAGTGATTGTTGTTTGTGGATTTCCTCAGACACTTGGGCCTCTCTGTGGAAGTGATCGGAAGGGAATTTCAAGTCCTCCTAGACTTGATCATAGAGAGCGAAGGAGGAAGTGTCAAGGGCTGAGACTCCTCAGCTTCCAGCACCAGCTCCTTTTGCTTGTCAAGCATAGGACAAGTCTGAGGCTTTTCCACATCTACGTCTGTATTTCACTCATACTCAGGGGTAATTATGTGTGACTGGGGTGCAGTTGCAATGGGTCAAAATTTTCTCTCAAAAGAAACTTCAACTATGGTTAGTAATGAGCTGTTTTGTTTAGACGACATTTATGCTGACCTATTGCTGTGTATGCTTGTAAGGAAAATATGCCTGTAGCCTTTCAGGAATTTCTTTGTCCTGTGTACGGTGGATTAACTCGAGATGAAGCCCAATTCAGTGTCTTCTAAAGCATTCTCATCAAATTTTATATAGGGTTGGTGGTGTTCTTCATTCTTCCAAAAGAGCTGGAGCTGAGATTTCACCTTAGCAAACCTGATTTATAGATTTGGGAAACTCCCACAATCCAATGAAACCATCATTATCTCCCTAACCCTCTTGTTCCCAAAGTAAATATTAAATCTCCACATTTTCTGCTGAATGAAACTTCACATTTCCAGAGCTCAGCAGTGAAGAAAGGTGGGATTGCTTTCCTTGCAAGTTTCATTTTTGTTTATTAACTCTAAATTTTCCAGTTCTTTGTGATTGGGCCAAGAAATCTGACCGCTGCACCCTTGTTTTGATTTATGTATAAAGACCCCCACGGGCCAGAACCTGAGGGCTGGGTCTCCTTGAAAAAAGTCCCATTTGGAAAGGAAGCGAGTTTATTCTTTCTCTTAAGCAGGGATTTCTCAAGCAGGGTCACCTCGGGATTTTCTTTCGCTTTTGCACACCTGCCAGCCCTAAGCTTGCTTACTAGGGCAGATATGTCTTCCCAGCCTGATAGGCCCAGGGTTTCAACTCATGTCCCTGTTACAGTCTCAGAATTTTTATACTGGAGAAATGGTGTTTGCAAACGTGACTGCCTTGTGGTATTGGCTTGCAGACTCGCAGAGAGGAAGCAGGGAGTCTGCAGCGTGGAGGTGACACGCAAACATCCTGAGCAAACGCGTGTTGCGCTCTGGAGGGAGCCACTCTTGTGACTTTTCACTCTCAGGCTTTCTAGGAGTTGGTCGCATGCATGGGAGCCACGGAACCTGAAGATGCCTGCTCGTCCCTCGGGGCTTTGCTGAGGAGGGGACACTGAAGTCCGGCCCCCAAATCTGGCTCCTCACTGAGTCACCACGTGACTGGGACTTGGACTTTGAACTGTGAACTTTGGTTTATTCTTTTTTGGAATTGGTTTGAGACTGCTTTGGGGGTGCTCCTTTGGTAGTGGCCTGTACCTGCTCCTCTTCATTAGCAAGCGCCTCTGAGAAGACTGCAGTTTAATTTGCTCCTCCCGGCAACCCCTGTGAAATGTTTTAAATTTACAAAATCTGATAATTAGACTGAAAATTTATGGGCTCGTGACCATTTGGACACTGTAGATATATACAGATTCTTCAACTGAAAACAGGTTGCTTTTTGTTTTTTTGTTTTTGTTCTTTTTGGTACCGGGGATCGAACTCAGGACCTTGCACTTGTGAGGCCGGCGGTGGAACCACTGAGCTAAACCCCTAGCCCAGCAAGTTGCTTTTTAACAAAAAATAAAAAAACCCCAAACTAGTTGCTTTTAATGAAATATACCATTTTATGTGATGCTAAAAATTTAGTGCTCAGTGACTGGGGACTTCCATTTCCCTTGCATTTTTGAGAAAATTAGACTTAGACCAAGGTAGAGAAGAGCTAGATAGAGTAAAGAACGTACTTTTGACCTGACTTCTAGGATTACATTCAAACTCATTTTTGTGACACTCATAATTAATTTCCTCAACTACATTTTTAACCAGATGTAGACGATGGCCAGCTACCATAAGCTGCTGCAGGACTCGATGATTTGTAATGAGGCCTCAGAGAAATTCTTTCTGTGTTACATCCTTGGAGCTTCTTATGCAATTACTGTGTTTTTACTTGAACTTCACAGTTCAAGGCCCTCCAAAGGCCACAGTCAAGGAATTTCACATTTCACTCTCTGGAATATGAGAAAGAGAGGGAAATGAGAGGTGGCATCTGCCTTTGACCCCTCCAAGCAAAGCGGTGGCGATTATTCTAAGGAGCCCTTCTGGGAGCAGGCTCTGTCCCGGCTGGGTCTGACATCCGGCTGGGTCCCGCAGTCCCCCATTCCCCGTGGAAGAGTTGAGAGTTGGACTGTTCTAGGGACCAGTGAGAAATCTGCTAGGGACCGCAGCGGCCCCTCCAGTGCAGGCCTCCTGGACTTTTCTTCAGTCTGCAGCTTTCCATTTCTAATTACAGACCCCTTGAAGGCCCTCCGGCCACTAGGAGATCCTGAAGGCTAGGATTGCTTAGGAATTTCTCTTGGAATCCTTTGCAGAACTGATGAAAGCTTGGCCAAACTTTGGAGGAGAAAACCACATCCCTAGAGGATTTGTCATGCAGTTTTCAGGGCTGAGGCCTGCGGGGCCTGTTAGGGTATCTTTAGACTTACAGCTCTTGCTCTGGGGCTTACATTTTTCCTTTGTTGCTAACTGAGGGGGGTGGCTTCCCGGGGCTACTATGCCTAAGTAGGAGTTTTTGAACCTTTCAATGTATCCCCAAGGGGGTTAGGAAATGGGCTGTGAACTGACCAAACAGTAAGTTGAATTCCAAGGCTTTAGAGCAAAAAGAAAAATGCATAGGACAGGTAGTATTGTTTGATGAGATCCCCTCCATTATCCTAAAGAATATTCACTGACACTTGGAGCAAATTCACAGTCTAGCTGTGAACCTCAGGCGAATGTTGTTCTCCTCCAAAGTGAAAGGTGAGAATTGTGACTCACAGTTTTCAAGCATGAAATACTAGTGCTTGTCTCCGCACAGCACGAAAAATAAAGCTAGAATCGGCCTTCTGCAACATGACGGAGCTGGCGACTATGTCTCTTGACTTTGTTCTGTGGTCCCCAGAGCCACAAGGATCCCTTCAGGAAGGCCCTGGGGGCCCGTGTCCTGGTCCTGTGTCTGTCCAGGAACCTCTGGAGTTTGAGTCCAGTCTGGCAAGGGAGGATTTGCGTGGAATCTGTGACCTAAGCTGGGGCCTGCAGGATTTCATCCTACGAATGATGGCTGCGGCTGGGCTTGAGCAGACCTTCCCAGTAGGAGGACACTCTTGGTCCCCTTGACTGTGATAACAGCTGCAAGGCACACAACTGGCCAAAGGGGTGCTGCCACACTCTCAGGTGATTATCACTGTTCTCTTGGTGAGAGCCTCCCCAGAACACAGAGCCAGAAACTCCTGCCAACAGGGACTGTGGTCACACTGAAGGCTGTGCTGAATAGGGCTGCTTGGCTCACAACCACCTGGTACGGTGTGTGTCAGACACTTAGCAGAGTGTAAATTGAGGCTAGCAGTGGGGAAGAGGTTCATCTAAGGCTATGCAGCTTGTACTACAGCCGGGTTCTTTGGCTCCCAGTTCTCTGTGCTGCATTCCATCCGCTTCCCAATAGTGCTTCCGGAATGAACCATCATGGCCACTTGGCCATTGGATTCCGAAGTCGTCAGACACAAGCACGGATGCTTCTGTGTCCAGGAGCTGAATGACCGATGGCTTTTGTTTCCACCTTGTCTGAGTTTCCCTAATAAGCAGGATGTCCTTCCAGGCTGGAAGATGTGAGAGCTTATGATTTGGGTTTACCTTTCAGCGGCAGTGCAGGGCGGATCCATTTTCCAGGTTAGAATGTGCTCTCCAGAGGGCTCGGAGCTCGCTGTCACATCTGCTGAGCAAATGGCACTCTCACCGGGGCTCAGCCATTCCAAAGTCCTTTCGCTAAAGCTTTACTACCTTTTTTTAGAATCAAATACAAATTTCTGCCCGATCACATGTGAGTTACTCAAAGTTAGGTGTCAGATGTTTGTGTAGCCAATCTTTTTTAAAAATTGCTATCTTTTATAAACATGTTTCCTGTGGGAAAATTGTGTCTCAGGGATGTGCTGGAGATGATTCCTAATTTGGACCCTGAAGCTCTGAACCCCAGAAACTATGCAACGAACAGTGCAACTTGGTCTACACAGGTTCCGCTTTTAATTCTCTCCCAGAGAGAGCTCTGCTGGGAAAAGCCAGGAAGCCAGGAGTTGTTCAGTGAATGGTCTTTGCCCTCCTGACAGCCCCCACAGGGCCCTGCGATAAGGACCCGAGTGACCAGTGCCCCAGGTAGCCAGCGTGAGTCAGTAGCACAGAAACAAGGCCCTGGAGACTCCTGCCTGGGACACAGGACATGCTGGGCCCAGGGCCTCCGGCAGTGAAAGAAAACCAGTGCCCCCAGCTGGGGTACCTGGGAACACTGTTTAGCGTATGGGAGGCCCGGGGTCAATGCCTCGCGCACAGCCAAAGAAAAACCATGCTTGAAAGTTATAAAAGTTATATACTGCCTCATGGGAAACTGGGAGAATATCGATGTGACTATGAAATTAAGTTTCATTTCCAACCCCACTGTAAGAGCCAGCTGCTGGTGTTAAACCTTGATGTAGTCGGTCTGCTCTAACACATATGTAGCTGTGTGTTTGTATTACTCTCTCTAGAACCAAATACCTTGTATAGAGTGTATTAATTATTTAATTCATGGTGAACAAATACTAGCTGGGTGTGGTGGCACATTCCTATCATCTCTGCATTCCGAAAGCTGAGGCAGGAGGATTGTTTTGAGTTCCAGGCCACCCTGGGCTACATAGTTCAAGGTCAGCCTGAACTACATAGCATGACCCTGTCTCACCAAAAAGAAAAAGAAAAAGAAAGAAAAAGTGAAAACTGGATCGAACACAATTTTCCTAACTTCCTGGTTGGTGCCAGTCATCTACTGCTAGAGCTGGCTCTAGCTATGACCACTCCACCAACTGGTCTGGTCTATTGGTTTTGCAAATTGAAGCCAGAATGTCAATGTGATTTTTGCTATATATTTTAAAATATGACCCAAGAGCGTTTTTCTTCCCACTAAATCACCTTTGAATGTAGGACATTTCAGACGTGAATTTTTCCCTAACTCATAGCTCTACCATAGTACACTTTTTTAGGCATTGCTACTTAACTTGTTGCCTATCGGTTTTGTTTTTCAACTAGCAATGTCTGTGATGAATTTCCCTGTACTGTTTTCTTCTAGACTAAGGTCTCTTTCAAAATGCAACAAACAACTTCCTCCCCTGCCAGTCATGCCCATCCCAGTCCTTCCTGGGACCTTGGCTGTTTTTAAGGTAAGGCTGAACACCCATTTAGAGAAGTAGCCATCATTAAATGACAGCTTAGATAAACATTTGTAGGTGTTAATTGCTCCTGCAGGGGGTTTTTGAAGTGCCACGCCACCGCTGTTTCCTTTGAAGTGTTGTTTTTGCTCCAGCCAAAGCCCAGCTTTCTCTTCCTGAGCCACCCAGACTTCTGAGCCCCACGCACCTTTCCTGGGCTTCTAGGGTTTGCAGCCTTCCCTAGGCGCCCTTCGGGCTGCTCCTGTCAGTTCCTCAAGGCCAGTGCTCCTGTTTCGTCTCTGGTTGTAGGAGTTGTGGCCCACAGGTGAGGAACTTGGCAGACCCCTTTTCCTCTGGACATCCGAGGGAGGGATTCCCAGTGTAAGCCCACCACTTAGAAACTGAATAGAAAACAAAATGAACCAGAAGTTTATGCTGAGTTATTTTCAAGGCTTTTGTTCTTTGGCAGCACAACTGCTTTAAATGGCAGCGATGTGAAGGAGTCTGTATCCTCTTTTTGTGTACTTGTTTGTCTTCTGTGAAGCTTTTTAGAAGACAGAGCCCAGGACCTGGGACTGGGAGGTGGCTGACTCACAAGAGTTCCAGACTAGGTTTTCAACTTCCCAGCCTCAGTTTCCACATCTGGAACCAGACCTCAGGATACTGGCCTTACAGGGTCATTATCTTGTAAATGCTAATAGGCTCCACAGGGTGTTGTTACTATTAGAAAGCCATCTTCCTGCCATTTTCTAATCAACCTTAGTGGTTTGCTTAGTTCCATATCTTGCTTCTTGTGTGATGAGGCCCAGAAATCTCGTTACTCATCTCTTCCTTGAAACTTCTTTCCCAGGCACTTTCGATGAGTGCCCTGGATGCCCAGCTATCACTTGTGGGCTGTGGAGAGACCTGCATGAGGTCTCGAAGCCGGGGCTGGTAGGTGTTGGGGTGAGGGTAGAGGCAAACACTTCGGGGCCCGTGTCCGCTGTGGTCCCTGGCTCCTGCCTGCACTTGGCGGTTACGCCCTTAGTAGTGAGGGTAACGTTTGGAGGGACACCTTGTATACAGGGAGCTTGGTGGCTTATTCTCCCTGGGCTGATTCTGCCATCACTTATGTTGCAGGGACAAACAGATCTGCCTCACACCGCCTTAAATCACGGGGTTTTTGCTAGGGGACCTGGGGCAGAGACTGGACTGAAGCTGTTCCAGGAAGCTCTCAGGTGCCAGCGCCACGCCTGGACAGATCTCCTTGCTGTCTGCTCAGGCCAGCACCTCTGACCCGTGTGCCCCTGCCAACCACCTGCCAGTCTCTCCGGGATTCTCTTGTCCAGGTCCTAGAGGATTCCAGGCTGACTGACTTTTTGGGTGATCATTGCTCCTCCAGGGAGAGCCAGTCCTATCCAGCCATGTCCTGGATATGGAGGGTACAGGCCTGCAGCCCTGTCACTTTTCTGCTCTTAATTTACCAGGTGGACATCCTTCTGCAAGAAACAGCCTGAAATTACTTCCCGGAGCAGGGGATTGATAGGAGAAGTGGCTGTTGAAGCCATATCCTGTTGGCACTGATGTATTTGTCACCAGTCGATGATGATGATAGCAGCAGCAACTAATAGTTACTGGGGTGATGCGCAGGGTCTTTCTATCTACCTGGTAATAAGATACCCATTCTGGGTCTATTTGGTAGAAGAAGAAAGGAGGCGGGGTCTGTCAGCGCACACACTCACCGTTTAAACAGGCTGTCCCACTTCTAAGCCCGTGTTCTTAGCCACCCCACCTCACCTCACTGCAGATGGGAAACAGCAGGCGGGAATGTCAACAAGAGCCAGCCCTCCCGAGCAGCGTGGGATTGATTTATGGAATACCACTCGGCCTTCTCACCTTGAATGTATTCAGTCGGACTTTAGAGAGACGGTGGTAACCAGTTTGGTAATCTGGTTTCCCAGCCTACAGTAGATTAGAAGCTGTAAATTTACAGATGAGAGAGAGTGAGAGAGACCCTTGCAGACACATCCGGAAGAAGGCACAGCTGGCAGCCCAAATGGAAGTGAGCGGTCCTGGGAGTTAGGAAGTGCAGGCCAGGAGGAGTGGAGAAGTGTGGCAGTGTGGAACAGCTGGCACAGGGCCGGGAGCGTGTCTTCCACACTCCTTGGGACTGTGAGTCTGAAACCCAGCACCTAGCACCTGCCTGGCACCCAGCAGAGCTTCGCTAAATATTTGATGAACTGTGGCGCGGTGTCGTGCTGACCCCAAGGCATCGTTTGCCTTCACCGTCCTTTGTGAAAGAAAGCAGACAAATGAAGAATCCATTTTCTAGCCTTTCCTTTGGCATGTGGGTGATGCAAAAGCACGCTGGTGCTCTGAACAGTGCGCTCTCTGTCTGGAACCTGGCCTGCAATCTAAGCGTGTTCCCCAGGAGCTCCGCACACTCAGGGTTTGCTTTGGGTCAGTGCTGCAGTTGGTGTGTACGATTAGCTCTGATTTCCTGATCTTGGGGCACATATCAGTTCTTCAAATTGTTGTCAGGTGGGCCTGTACTGCCACCTTGTCTTTTTCTGAATTGGGGATCAAACTCATGGCTTCACTCATGCTATGCAGAAACTCTACCACTGAGCTGATCCTCTGGCCCCTTTTTATTTTAAGCGAAGGTCATGCTAATTGTTCTTGCACTTTGATCCTCCTTCCTCAGCCTCCCGAGTGCTGTGATTACAGGTGTGCACCACCATGCCTGACCAGATTTCCATACTTTTCATTTTGTGTTTCCTTTTCTCACCAGTAGATTACACAGGCCTTGAGGAAAGGATTCATTTTTTAAAATGACTGTCCTCAGCAGATGTTTACTGAGCACCTACTGTGTGCAGTCCCTGGGGTTTCAACAGCGAGCAGAGGAGACACACATCTACCTGTAAGATGCCCAAGGTGGTGGCCGGAGGCTGACACCACAAAAATCATGGCTTATGTTGGAAGGCGCTACATGCTGGGAAGAAAACCAGTCTGTGTGGAATGGGGTGAAGGCTGCGGGTCCCAACCCTGGCTGGACACTAGGATCTCTTCAGGAACTTCTGGAAATAGGTCCTGGCCCTTGCTTGGGCCTGCTGGGCTCTCCAGGGATGAAGCTCCATGTTTAAAAACTCACCGGGAGAGCTAGATGCCCTGCAGGAGACGGTGGGGAGGGGCTGAAGTTCCAACAGGGCAGGAAGGGAGGCTGAGCTGGGACTCGGGCACCTCCGAGCCCAGTGCCGCACCTGCCCCAGGCACAGGGGGAGCTCAGTCTTTGTGGCCTGAAAGCAGGTGGCACCTGCTCGGAGCAGGGGATGCTAGTGCTGCTCATGGTGGACTGGAAGCTGGACAGGAGGTCTCATTCCCTTTGGTTATGACCCAGGGCTTCTTGTTGTCCCCTGTCCTCCCCCAAGCTTGTCTTCCCTCGCTGATTCACCTGGTTATGTTCAGTTCACCTAGTTGCTTTTCATTTTCAAGTGGGAAATTTTTTCCAGTAAGCTTTTTTCCCCTGTACTTTCTTCCTTTTCTTTCATTTTCTTTTTCTTTGCTGTGGTGTTGGATATGAGTATCAGTGAAACCAAAGCAAAATGAACCCTGGGAAAGTTGCTGCATAACACAAATCCAGATCCTATGAGAAACCCACGATGGCCTTTTCAGCATTGGATTTTAATAACCTGTAAATACTGGGGACCCCTGTTCCCCTTTAATAGCACGTCGTTTTTCTCAAAGTTTGGGTAAATAAAACTTTTGGTCTCAATATTTTTCTTTTTTGCTCAGGTTACATGCAAACTGTGTTAACTGATACTGAAACCTTACCCCAGAGCATATAGTAACATGGTGCTTAATTGAGCTATCAGGCATCTAATGAATTCATATTGAGATTTATCATTTAATTAAAAAGCAAAGGAAGGTGTACAACTGGCTCTCCCACTGGTCTCCCTTTCCTACTGGAAGTATGGCTTGCTCGCACTAGCCTGTGACGGCATTCTGAACACTGTATACTCAAGGTGCGCATAGAGGTAGAGGCGGAGGGTAAGACACTGTGTTGCAATTACACGATGTCTTAGTAGGTCTTAAAAATTGATGCACATTTGGTGACAATCATATGACACTTGATTAAGTATGAATTATGGTTTTTGTTCTTCCAAAGGTTGGCAAGGCTGTTTTCTGAAATTATTGCTCGGCCTGTCTATCAGAAGCCTTCTGAAATCCAGTTGGATGGAACTGAATGCTGAAATACTTCTGCTTTACTGAGAGGCAGAGAATAAAGTTTTCGTGAAAACACCATTTCTTATATGCTGCATGCTCCTTTAAAATTCCTTTAAAATTTAAAATTGCATTAAAACAAGCTACCTTTAAGCAGCTCTTTTTATAAAGAGTACATTTTTAAGTATGCAAGTATAATATCGCAAGCCTGTAAATGTACCTTTTTTATTTTTTTTGGTACCGGGGATCGAACTCTGGTCCTTGTACTTGCGCAGCAGGCGGCGAAACTACTGAGCTAAATCCCAGCCCCAAGCCTGTAAATGTTTTTTAAGAAAAATAAGCAATATTTTATATTCAGATAAAATTTAAGTACCTCAGTGTTTAGTAGAGTTAAAAGATGGAAGTAGTGTTTTCCTGTACTTATTTTAGACTAAGCTGTGTTTAAAGAGTAACTTAAGTAGGGATAAAAGAGGAGAGAAAGGGATAAATGCCAACGTTTAGGTTTCTGTAAAAATAAGGTAAAAACTGAACACCCTAAAGTCCAGAAAGAAAGAGGATAACCTAGAACGTGAGTGCAGTTGGGGCCTCTTTGGGCCTCAGTTTACCTTCGCTGTGTTCTCGCTGGAATCTGAGCTCATTGCCTACCAGGGCTGTGGCATCCACACCAGATTTTGTGTGTGTGGTGGGTGGTGGGTGTGTTCAGGGAGGGGGCGTGGTGTGCAGCTGACGGTAGGTATTTGGGGTCAGTTTCTTCGGAGAGGAGAGCAGTGGGAGCAGTGCGGTTGTGGAAGTGATGGAGATCAAGTGTAAGCTTTGCATCCTGCAGATAAGGAAATCGAGCCCTGGGGGACTTGGGTAGCTTGCCCAGGGCCATGCAGCTTGTTCGTGACAGCCTCAGTCAGAAACTGGGCGTGTGTCTCTTGACTTCCAGTGAGGGACCTATGGAGGTGGCGCCTATGGGCTCTGGATGCTAGCGGCATCTTCTGCCTTCCTTTCTGCACCGTAGCATGGGAACAATAGGAATTCCCGCTTCCTAGGTTATTGCGAGGGTGAAGTGGGTAATAATCCATGTGAGCAGTGCTCGGCGCACAGTGGACAGCAAAGATCACTGCTGCTGTCATGACTTGTCTGTCTGTTCCATCCAACCGCGTCAGACTTGCATAATTTCAGACTTACACTTGTGTGTCAGTGTTTGAATTCCCTTTCTTCATCTGACCTGTCTGTTTACAGCTTGTCATAATTGTAGCGTGCAATGTGATACAGTAGCTAGCTGGCCAGTTGCAGAGAAGCTCCTGGTGGCTTGGCGAGTCGCCAGAATTCCAACCACCTGTTGGAACTGGGGCCAAAATACAGTCGATTCTCATTGCCTGAAAGCTGTTCCACCAGAAGCGCAGAAGATCATGAATATGGCTTTCTGTCTTCAAAAACATTATTTCTCCTTTTACAGAAGTATTGTGTTTCCTGTCGTTTCTGGGAGGCTGTGCAGGTGGGTGGGGCTGGTTCCTGCCTCCTGAAGATGTGTTAGGAGAGATGGCAGCTTTGCCACCGGGGTCCCCTGAACTGAGAATCCTGAGTTAGAGACTGCCCTGCTGGGTGTGAGGTGGAGAAGGCAGAACTCAGGCTTTTCCTGTCGCAACCCGAGGGGCCAACCCAGAGCTTCCAGTCGTAGGAGCTCTTAGCAAACCGAGGGCACTGAGAGATATAACCTTCTGCTCCCCACAGTTTGCATGGCTGTCAGCAGCTGCTGACCATGCTTTGGGGCAGCGGCAGCAGCAGGAACAAGGCCTTGGTGCTGTGTGTGGAGTTCTCTTGGCCAGTGTCTGTCCACCAGTCCTTGATGACGAACTTCCAGCGGCAGCCAGGGTAAAAGTGAGGGAGGGTTTTGACAATCCAGGAGCGTCCAGGCACACTGGGACTTCACTTTCTATTTTATCTCCCATGAGATGCAGCAGCAGCTAAGAATGAATACATTGCAAGAGCTTTTCTGTTAGTACCGTTTTGCCACCAAGTCCAGATGTGATTGATTCCTATCAGGTTCCACATTATAGCAGGCTTTCCTTTTATGGGGTCCTTTGTGTTCCTGTAAACTCCCGTGTGTCCGGGAAAAGCACGTGGAATGGGATGGCTATCTTCTTGCAAATCATACACTTACTTGCTGTATTCACCGATACACACCTTTCTTTTTTGGTGACATTGGGGATTGAACCTAGGGTCTTTGTGCTCCCACTTCAACCCTGTTTTCTTATTTTTCAACTTTAAATTTTGAGACAAAGTCTTGCTAAGTTGCTACCTTGCCCAAGCTGGGATGGAACTTGCAACCCTCCTGCCTCAGCCTCCCAGAGTATTGGAATTTCAGTGTAATACACACTTTTTTGAGAAGGGATTGAGTAGCTCACTTACGTGAGGTGAGCTCTTCCTGTTCACAGCCCCAGCTTGGATCCTGCTGGACTCAGGACAGAAGGCAGGGTGTGCATTTTATGTGCAGTGATGATGATGGCTGTATTTGAACATGGAGCAAGGATGCAAAATCCATATGTTGGGCCGGGGATTTAGCTCAGTGGTTTCGCCGCCTGCTGCGCAAGCGCAAGGACCCGAGTTCGATCCCCGGTACAAAAAAAAAAAAAAAATCCATATGTCTTCTATTACAGGGCTGCTGTTGGCTATCATTTTATGCTCCGAATCCAGGGGCCCTTTTAAAAGGTACTTCTTGGGGGCAGGGGCTTCCTTGTCCCAAGCTCCTCTCATGTCTTTTTGACAAAATAAAATTTTCCCTTCTTTTTTCCCTCCCTAGTGTTCTGACTTATAGAGACAGGTAGCGGCCAATAAAAACATGCCATGTTGTATTTCCTGTGCACTCACTTAATTAGATAAGACGCATTAATTGGTTGTTTTGGACATGCCTCTGAAAGTATAAAATACTCGCTTTTGAAACTCCTGAGCCCAAACCGGGAGCAGCCGTCATCTGCTCCTGCTCAGGACGTGGCCTAAGAGCTATCATTTGAAGCCTGTCATTTCAGCCCCCCTCAGGGACTTAAAAATGGTCTAGCGATTTTTCAGATAGCCGGGCACAATCAGCAGGCCATGCGGCCTGCCCTCCGCCTGGAGCACTTCCTGGTAATCAGCAGCTCCGCTCTGGAGGCTTTGCTGTGACACTCGGCTGGGCCGGTGAGATGACAATCTGAGGGTTTGGTTCTGACTCCTGGGCTGCGACTCTGAACTGTTTCTCCTCCCGACCATTCTCTTCCCGTGCACAGTTTGAGGGGTGCAGGCCTGTAGGTTGAGAGGGTCCCCCTATGCCATTCAGGGCCCAGACTTTAGACTCTAGAATTTAGACTCAGAGTTACTGGTTTTCTTATCATTCCACCCATCTTACATTATAGTTGTTTAGCTTTTTTCTCTCTAGGTTTAAATACTTTTAGGGGTAAGGCTGGCACATTCTCCTCTGGGTTTGGATGCTCCTCTTCAAAGGGCTAGTTTGGGAGGTGTGTGCTTAGCAAAAGTTGTTACTTTTGGGTAGCCGTTTGTTGTGTTTTTTTTAGTGTAAAATTCCAGCACCAAAACAAAAGGTAAGCATGTGGCATATTCTGAACTTTCATGTATTTTTAAATTTTTCTTTAATGTATGTCATTTTCTTTGCTTTTTGTTGTTGTTGTTGTTGTTGAGACAGCATCTCGCTGTGTAGCCTAGGTTGGCCTTGAACCTGCCACCATCTTCCTGCCTCAGGATCCCAAGCATGGGATGACAGGTGTGTGCCACCATGCCTTGGCTAATGTTTACCCAGACCAAGAAAGTTTTGATTTCTACCTCTTTCATGGTGGAAAAACATATCTGAGAGGTCTTTGCTCTCCACCATTTGCTTCCAGACATGTTTTAATTGCAAGGTTGTTTGAAGGTGTCATACTTTGCCCTTTACTTGGGCCCAGAACGGTAAGTCTCATGTTGGTTTTAATCTCAAATATTGGTTAGCTCCATGAGGAATGGAATGGTGTGTATTTGTTTTAGTCCATTCCCCTGGCCTTTAGCATGGTACTCAGCTTACATTGGATCCTCAAGAAGTATTTGTTGGATGAGTGATTTTGGTCACAATGAACTGTCAGTGCAGAAGGACTTTTGGAACTGAATTGTAGAATTCTTTATTTATTTTGAATAAACAACCGAAGGGAATATTGATTAGAAAAGAAATAAATTTATGAGTTTTTTTTTTTAACCTCCCCTTGAATTTTAAGATAATAAGGAGGAAAATTAGAAATTTACCAAAATCAGATAATGATTTGCAACTTCAAAATAATTTTTGCCTCTGGTTTGTCGTTTTAGCTACAAGTAGGTTGCTGGTCACAGCTCAGGAATGCCCTTCTTGGCAGCCTGCTTTACAGATCTGGAGCTGCGAGGGGTTGTCTAGCATCGGCCTCAGTTCTTGGCCTGGAATAGTTTCGATTGCTTCGAAGCTGGCTTTTTTTGGGGGCGCCAGGCAAGGGATGCCGAGTGCGCTGAAGGGAACTGAGGCACTGGCGACCCAGCCTGCGAGATGCCACCTCTGCTGCCCGCCCGACCGGGCCGGCCGGTGCTCTGGGCCACGCGAGGTGCCGGGTAGCTTTCGGGACCTTCCTAGGCGCAGGCCGCTCCTGGGCCGCCCCGAGACACTCCTGTGGCGCGGCCCGCAGGGCTGGGTGTCCCCGGCTGTCCGTCTGCAGAGTGGGCCTCTGCGCAGCCCTGATGGGGGCCGGAGGTCGCACGCTGCTCCCGGGCTGCCTGTGTCTGCTCCCCAGAGCCCCTCGCGGAGCTCAGCTCTGCTTCTTCCTGTTGCTTTCTCCCAGCAGCCGCCCCGAACCTGCTCTTCTTCTCCGAACCTGCTCTTCTTCTCCGGGGCTGCACGCACTCGAGGGCCGGGTCCCAGCTCCCTGACGCCCGCTCAGGCCTCCTCCGGGCGTTGGAGCTGCGCTACCCTCGCACCAAGAGCTTCTCATCTCAGAAGCTGGTTTTAGTTTAACTTTTGAGACTCACCCTAGGGCTGCTGCATAAAGCACAATCGGTGAATATTTTGAGGGGAAATAAAATGCGTGGATTGTAGACGTCATGCTCCAGCACCGGTAGCCCACGTTAGCAGTGCAGTGTGTGTTCTTTCTTGTCTGCACACGTACTATTTATTTTCTTGGAAACAAGATCGTTGTATACACATCCCTTTCTGATTTCTTTCTAATCATTAAGTACCCAGCAGACCTTGTTCCCTGTCCGTTCATCTCCCTCCCTCCCCCTCTCATTCTGTGTTTTCCTTTTCTTTTTATTAGTACATGTTTGCAGTATGTAATGATTACAGTTACGGTGGGGATTGGTGAACGCATGTGATGCATCTGAAGTCTTTTGTCTTTTGCCCCTTAGCGCTTCCCTCCCTCCCTGTTTCTTCCGGCTGTAAGGCATTCTCCCGAAAACAGCACTTTGACTAGGTTATACTTGAGTGTAGAAGGCGGTGCTTTAGTCTGGATTACAGTCTTTCTTTGTGGTCACCCCCAATTCTTTTCCTGAGAACAAGCCATACCCTAACTTTTGTTAGCCCAAAATAAGTGATTTTGTTTTTTGGGGGGGAGGAAGGAGTAGCTGATTTAAGTGCCATTTTGTCGGTTGCTCACACCTCTTTAGAAATCTTTTTTAAAGGCCTGACAATGTTCTTTATTTTTTTATTTTTATTTATTTATTTATTTTTTATTTTTTGGCACCGGGGATCAAACTCGGGTCCTTGAGCTTGCAAGGCAGGCAGCGGAGCCACTGAGCTAAATCCCCAGCCCAATGTTCTTTATTTTTAAATATGAAAATAAAATAGTTTATTTTTCCATTTATGGAAAAGGCTATAGTTTCCTTCCTAACGGAAGTCTGTCTCATGGGAAGGGAGAATCAGATCAGTCCGAACTTCAGACTTGCACCCAGGAAAAGTTGAGCTATGACCCCTTGAGTGTGACTAAAGTATACCTGTATCTTCAGTGGAAAATGGGCTGCGAGAAACAACTGTGTCCTCTGACTCCTATTTCTCCACACACTGCTTTCAGAATGTGTCTGTTTCTCTCCTGGCTTTGGTGAGTGTGAACCCTAAGTGACCAAAATCTAGGACTGGGGTAGTGAGGGGGTTTTAACTATTACTTAATCAACAGTAAAGGAAAAAACAAAAGCAAGGGAAAAAGTGGGCAAAAGATCCACATTTTTTTTTTTTTCCACTGTGAGGCTGACAGCTGCATGCTGAATTTTTACTTTCTGATTGGGGCTGACAGTTGAACAGATAAGATTTATTTCTTCGGGCACAGGAAGAAACTGTCAGATTTTAGTTTGACTGGGTTTCTTTTTCCTGGGTCGGCCCCTATTTCCTTTAGTTGTTTTAAAGCATGGGTGTATTCGTCAGGAGCCGCTACTGTTTGGCACATCCCTCTGTGGTAAGGTTTGCAGTTCAAGTCTGAACCCTGCCAGAAATCACTTTTGTTTTTTTCTGGTGTTGCAGAAATGAATGTAGTTCCTTCGCTCTCCACAGCTTTACCCAAATGGCTGAATTTGTAAAGAAGGTCTCATGCAGGTCTGGTTCGATACAGCTCCCATTAAGCCGCGTTAACTTTGTTTTTTTTTGTTCTTACCTCCAGGTTTTGTATTTCCATGAACACTGGCCTTAATTTACCCAAAATGAGTCTCTGAATTACCTTGTTCACGTATCCCTTGCTGATTTCAGTTCCCAGCTAATAGCACGGGAATGTTCTCTTCTCAGTGCCAGGCGGGAGAAGAAGGGGTATTCGGCGTTTGATACATTTACTTTCTACCTGCTGGCTTCAAACAGTATTAATTTTTCTGTGCTCATTGTACATTGTGTTTAATTAAAAGCAGTTCTATTCGCAGAGTCACTTGTAGAATTTTTTTTTCCTGAAATGAATAAAACAAATAGGCATCTGGTATTTGTTTTGTATAACACAATCCCCATAAAATGAAGAGTAATAAAACATAATTATCTGTAAAGGCTTGTTTTATAAGCCTGAGAATGGGCTTGTTTCTATCAGGGTTTTAAATTCTACTCATGGGATAAAGAATCTCTTTGTATGTTAATACATAACAACAATAGCAACAAAGGCTTCCCAATTACATACATGAATCCAACTTATCTTTTATTAAACAAATGTTATTTTTTCTGTTGTAGTATTTATGGTAGAATGTTGTCATTACTTGCCTCCTATGTAAGTACACTAGGTTGAAGGAAAATGTTTACTTCCTGATCTATATTCTGTTCAATTAGTGTAGCCTTCATTTATGTCTTATCTCATCAGTATAAAGAAACAACTTTAGAGTTGGTTGTCAGAGTTTTCCGGTCACAGACTGCCCTGTGGATTCCAAAACCTCCTTTCAGTAGAGTACACATCCAATGAGTTCATGTTTTTTACAGGATTCCTAGACATTCTGATCTTTGCTTAATGACCTTTGCCAATTCCTGACGATTATTTTGAAAACTGTGCTTATAATCTGAAGCAAAATTTTAGCCTTTGTGACTATCTGATGAGTGAAATTCATGGAATGTTTTTATAGCACAGTTTTATTTCAGGGTTGGGCTCTTTTCTAGAAACGGAGGAATATGGAGGAATACTCGTATCTGGGGGAAAATGCAGAGTGTGGGAAGTATAGAAACTATTAATTCAAAGGTGGATGTGCTGCCAGAATGTACGGCAGTGTCTCCGTCCCTAGGGCTCCCATTCCCGAGACTGTTTCCACTGTTTCTCTCCAGCATGGACACAAACCTTGAAGAGGCAGATGCTTCCTCTGAGCTTGTGTGTCCATTGCTGTGAGACTAGAAGAAGCAGGAGCAGAATCATGCAGGGCAGTATTTCATGGAGACAGTTTTATGTGGTGTGTGATGTTGCAGTCTTGTATGTGATATCGACCCTCATCTTTTGAATCAAAGCACGGGATTTCATTGGAGAAGGGAGGCTTCAAAAATAACTGAGTCTTGCAAAATTAAGACCCTATGTAGCTATTCCATTAAAACACAAAACTAATTGTTTACAGAAAGTGAAAGTACTTATATATAATATTTAGTAATGGCTTCTCATTTTAGATATCTAACCTCTTTTTCCTTGCATTTACTTTTTGCATTGAAATCACATGAAACCATTCATAGTGTTGTGAATCCAGGCTGAATTAAATAGACAAAGATACTGGATTTCTCCCTTCATGTTGTCATCTACTGGAGAATGAAAGGCTTAAAATAAGTGCATGGGTTCTTCATCCAAAGGGAAGCTGAATATTCCAATTCTAGAGCAGCAGTCACTGCATGCTTATTTGAAATACCATTTTTATACATACTTGGCAACTCAAAGTGCCCAATTAAAAAGCTCCGTGGAGAGAGGAAGTCTGTGGAAGTACAATTAGTCCTTAGGATCGAGAGCATTTCCTTTATGTGTGGAAGGCCATAATATGAAATCACTGGACGCAATAGCTTTATGCCAGGAGCTTAGAATAGAAGACATTTTCAGGATGGATTATTTTTGTTGTCTTACTCTTAAAGTGGTTTACCCAAAGAGGCCCCAACTCCAGAAAAATACTGGGTGGAAAGAAATTTTGGAGATGTTCTCTCACAAATTTTAGGCCACTGGATAACTATAACTAGCCATAAAAATGACAGGCAAGAAATCCATAACCTTATGTAACAGTCACTTATGTTCCGGGGCTCTCTATGTTATCCAATTGATAGTCTCCATCCTCCTACCTTTATTTATTTTATATTAGGTGATGAAAGTTGGGCACCAAAGAATTTACAGTGCTGTGCTTTTCCATTCTAAAGGCTGAAGCTTCATTGAGTACCGCCAGATGAGCTGTATATTCTAAGGTTATTTATAATGTTTATGATAGACAAAAAACACTAAGCACTTAATAGCTTTCCTTATTTACAAGTCAGATTCACCTAAGGGATATTATTCTTTTATTTTTCTGGTGCTTGAAATGTTCTTTTAAAATAGATTATAAGGGAGGACACAGAATTTGTTGCTTATGAAAATGCAGAATGGATAAAGCTTCCTTTTTTTTCATGTTCTACAACAAAACAGGTCCATTTTATTTTAGTAAAAACCCAGCCTTTTTGCCTACAGCACACACACGATTAACATAGGATGCATAAATGTATGTGAACATGTGGCTCTTGTTTCCCAGATGTATAATAGATGATTTCCATTAAAGTTTGCAGGAAAGCAAATGTCTAGTAAGTGAATTATTTTTCCCCAGTGACATCTACTGTAAAAATGGCATTGTCTTCCACTAGGCTGTGAATGTAATGTGCTTCCACATAATAATACCCCCAAACCCTAAAAAACAACAGCAGAATCCATTAAATAGCATACATCTAAAGGAAAGACCAACTTTCCGAGAAGCCTTCTGAAGACACCCAGAATGCCTCTCTGCAAGCTATGGTGCAGTTGACTTTAGTAGCAAAATGACGGCATACTGTAATATCATAGCCCTGAAGGTATGCGCTTGCTCCTTGCCATCCCTCCCAGTGTTCCCATGGGAGCGAGAATTGTCACCCACCCTTTAACAGGCAGCTTAATAATTAAAACTTCAGCAGCCTTGTCTTCATATCATCTAAACTTGATATCCACGATTTATTAACATAAATAGATGCGTTCAAGGTACTCACCTCTTTCTAAACATTTTATCCCAACCCTTTGTCAGTTTGGTAGCAATCTCTTTGAAAGAGGAGCACCAGCAGATGATAGGTGATGCTTAGTAGTGGAAACGTCCGCACCTCCACCCAGGTCTTCTGGTGAACTGCCACGATGCAGTACAGCTGTGTTATGATGTGGTGTCGCGCTCTCAGGGCCCCTTCTCTGACTGCTGTCATGCAGCAAGTACGCTGCATCTCCTAATCCGTGCAAAAATCGCATGAGGTGCACACTAAGGTGATCTCTGGGAAAGTGAGATTTAAGTTTGCTTAATGACTTGCCAGGAGATTTCTCTCAGCACTTACGTGCACCGACCCAACGTCCCCGGGCTGAGCTCTGGGCGCCTGTGTGAGGATTTCACACAGGTTCTGCTGGGCAGGCTCGAGACTGACTGGTTCGTAAAGACACTCGGCTCAGCATCCCCTTGGCTGTTCAATTGCTGGACAAAGATCTGGCCCTGTGGCCTTCGAGGTCCCGGTCCAAGGTATGCGGTGACAAGTGACATGGTAGGATGAACGTGAGCTCCGCAGGGATCCTGATGAGGGGGCTCATGGCAGATTAGAGGAGGTGTTTTCTAGGGCCCCGTCACTTCTGTGAGTCCTGTGTATTTGAACTTAGAAGTGTTTCACACACCTTGATTCTGAGCCCTGTAAATACCAGGTGGTCTTAGTCTAGGGTCTCATGAAGGTCGGTGGGACCTTGAGTCTGCCCTACTCGGTGTCAGAGGACTTGGCGATTTGTCTCTGGTCTTCCAAACTCATGGGCCTAATCTTAGGTCCACCTCAGTGATATGATGAGATCAGGATGAGGCGTTCGTGAGGGCTCGATGATTGCGTGGTGATGTTCTTCAATTCGTACTGAGATGGATGGATCAAAAGCTGCCGCTTGATTACCGAGTTCACAGACTCTCTTCTGGAGGCCTCTTACCGTGCCGTGGACATCGAGGACTCCAGGATGAGACCGGCTACATAGGAGCCAGCTCAGCTAGGTTAGGAAAACAAGGGTTGAGACATCCGCCAGGACATTGGTGAAGAATCAGTGTGTCTGATGATACTGAGTTGGTCCTTGAACTCTTTATGTTTTCGGCCAGGCTGGCCCCAACAACCCAAGTCATGAAACTCGGTGAATGGACGGTGATGGGCCACAGGAGAAGATACTCACAGATGCTAATCGGAGCAGTGGGGACTAGAGAGACAGTATTACATAGCACAGTGTTCCCTATAGGTGCTCTTCTATCATAGACAGTACCGTTCTGTAGGTTTACTAATTCATGCATTGAATGTGCATTTATTAAGTAGTTTTTTGCGTGCCATGTCCATTCGTATGTCTGAATTTCAAACTGGGGTTTTAGTTTCCAAAGGTTAAAGTTTAGTTAAAAGCATTGTTGTATCTTGAGAAGGGATGGTAATATATGCTTAAAAAGGGGAAAATTCTGTCTCTGTCCCCCGTACCCAGCCAGCTCTAGACCTGATTGCTCTTGCCAGTCACCTAAAAGAGTTAGGGAAGTTCCTGGGCCGGGGATTTAGCTCAGTGGTTCTGCCGCCTGCCTCGCAAGCGTAAGGTCCTGAGTTCCATCCCCAGCACCAAAAAAAAAGAGTTATGGGAGCTCCTTGGGCCCTGAGTCCACCCTCCACAGTGTGGGCTCCAAAGCAGAGACACAGATTGAGAAACCACGGGAAGAGATGCTTAATCACTAGCGTGCACCTCCTGTTCGGAGATGTCAGGCTTCTTTTCCTCCCCACGGACTTACTTTTTTCTTTTGTGTTTCCATTTGCAGCAGGACTTTAGAATGGGTGAGGGAAGTTAAAATGATGTCAGGAAGAACAGCAAATATTTCACGGCCATGTGGACAGTGGTGACTTGCGAGAAGACTATTTGAAGTTGGATTTTTAAAAAACATGGCTAGCTCAGTATCTGTAAGAGTGAAACTTTATGTGGCGGAGAATATTGATACCCCATTTGTTCTTAAATTGGCCACCATTTTCTTGATGAAAGCAGCTATGGGCATCTGCTGAAACAGTCTTGTTTTAGTGTTCTTAGTCTTACTGTGCCTTTAGAATGGTTTTATTTCTGAGTTTTTTTCACATTGGTGTGATTAGCAAAGGACAGATTTTTTTTTTCGAGACAGGGTCTTGCTGTGCAGTTCAGGCTGGCTTTGACCTCACTATTTAGCTCAAGCTGGCCTCGAATTCCTGGCCATCCTCCTGCCTCAGCCTCTTGAGTGCTGGGATTGCAGGCATGCATGACCACACCCAGTAAGAACAGACCGATTTTACTGGGAAAATAAATTTTGAATTTTTCAAGTAATAAAGGTTTTCAGCTGTAATCTTAAGATGCCTTCTCATGGTGTCTGGTTTTTGAAACAGTTATGTTTTTCCAAGAACAATGCCTATTAGGAAAATGGAGACTTCTCACGTGAGAATTGCCCTCTGTGCACTGCATTACAGAGCATGATGTGAATGTTTAGAAATAAACACATCCTGGTTAAAACAGGCTCAGTTAAGACATCTGCTATTTTTAATACATTTTGCTATTTCCAACTGCAGATTATCTTAGGGTGAGAAGAGCCATCCCTTCTTAGTGTGAGGTCATGTATAGCTGTCAGTTCGATATAATGGACCTGATGATGTTATGGTTTTAAAATAACTGAAAATTAACATTTTTTGCACCCGCGACTGTGGCTGCAGAACTGTATTATTTTTCTACTGTTAACCACATTCCTCTTGGATAAGCACTGCCCTTATCCCCCTGCCCTTAGGACTTAAGTGCCATAATTTAATACACCTTAGTAACACCTTGCTAAAAATCGTGTAATTTTTTGTTTTGTTCTCAGCTTTTGTGACACTGTTAAGGGGATGGCAAGTAGTGTAGGGACTGGGTTGAAAGAGGAGCAAATGGATCGGTTGTAATTCCCGGAGCCAGAGTAGGAGACTGTTACTACATTAGTGGTAGGAGGGCTTCGGCCCAAAACAGGACTGCACAATTAAACGGGACCATTCAAAGCAGGCTGGCGTCAATTCATTAAATGACAGTGGCACTTTCTTTGTAAGACCCTTTCCTCTTTTTCCTCCTGGGACTTGGAATGTGCTGGGATGGAAGACGAAGACTGCGGAAAAGGCACAGCTACTGGATGCCTGTTTCCTCAGTTCCTTGGTTGGGAGCTGGTTCTCTGCAAGGAGAGCATCCGAAGTCCCTTACTCGTGTCTGTGGACGCTGGGCACGAAAATGCAGGCCCAGGGCGTGATTTGGTCCTGCATGCCACAGCACCCCCTGGCTATTAGTAAGCAGAGGTCCAGGCAGAGACAGTCTGCTCGGAGAGAAATGGTAAGCTTTATGGGGAATTTTGGATAGGAACCTTCCTATCCAAAAATGTGGGGAATTGACATTTGGTGATCTTGTGCAGAAAACTACAAAAATATTTTCTTTTTTCAGAAAACAGTATGTCTTTAAAAAGTCAGTTTGCCAACTGACTGGTTACTTGCATGAGCTGGTAAGAACTTCAAGGCTTTGGGGAAAAATTGACTTTAGTGGTTAAGAGTGTTTAGTGTCATCTTATTTCATGTCACTTAACTGTCTACACCCCCATTTCCTAATCAGTAAAATGGAATTCTAGTATTGGTCTTATGAGTGCTGCTTTGTGACATTAAGTGAGAAAGGAATAGAAAATATTTGGCACAGTGTCTGGTATAAGCGCCCCTACATTTTAGGATTACTGTACTATCAATTTAACTTCTGGACTCCCCTCAACCCACTAGATAAGAATACTTTTTAATGAACACATCTGTCTTCTGAAGGGTGGGTTCATGAGGAAGCTGAGACCCAGAGAGATGATACGGTAAGCAGTTTAGAGCCAGAGTTAGAATCCACATCATGATTTGGATTCACCAAGTTCTGTAGGTGACAGAAATCCCTGCACTTTCAAAGGCATGAGCTTTGGCTGAGCTTTCAAAGAACTACATTCAGAGAATGATGCATACATTTTGATTATGCCCGAGGCCTGCAGAATACCATTTAAACTACAAATGATATAAAAGGGCAAGTATTTGATTAAGACCAATGTGCTTTAAAGAACTTCAAGGGAACTTCAGTGGGGTTTGCTGCTGGGTGGAGCCAGTCTATGAGGAGGTTAAAGAAAAGGCAATTACTTCCTTTGCTCTCCTGTTAGCTTCTAAACTTGATATAGTGAATCTAAAGAATAATAGATAAGTCTGGGGGCTTAAAAAATATATGACATCTCTTGCACATCAAGGAACTAGCGAGATGAGACAGATCTCATTGGTAAGAGGTTCTTACTCATAAGAGAGGAAGTGGCATTCACCAGGGAAACAACTCGGGAGCATGGACCTGGGGCGTCATCCTCACACTGCTTTCTGCACTGCTTTTGTGACCATCTGAGTTCTCTAACAGACAGGTCCTGATATTCCTGTTTCCAGTTCAAATCCCAGCACTTGCGATTTTCATGGTCTGGGGCATCATCTACCACCAGTGTCACCTCACTTAATTGCTCACCTTTACCTCATTCAGGGGTAACGAAAGCGTAGGCTCTTCCTCTTCCTGTTTGTCCCTTTTGGTCAGCGGGCCTTCTCTGGTTTCCATGGCCCACACGGTGCTGCTTCTCTGAGCAATAGAGTGTAGCATTGTGCCTGCTATAATTACTGTCTGGTGGACTGTTTTTGTTACTCTGTGAGCTCTCTGAGGACAGGGTTACTTTTTCATCAGCTGGCAGGCATAGTGAATGTTCATTAAATACACAAATGACTCACTTTATGCCCTAACCTGGCTTCCTGGAGTTCATATGCCCCATCACCTTTTGCAAGTGAAGCCATTTTAGCCATTCCTATTCCTTGTCTCTAACTGGTTATGTTCCATTTCCATGGACGTCTAGTTGCATCTACGCCTTCCTCCCTAAGCTCAATGTGGTGAGTGCTTTTCTTTCCTTTTCTTTTTAATTTTTAGAGGGGTGTGAAGTACAAGATAGCTTATAACGTGGGCTAAGCCTGGGTCTATTCAACTTGGCTAGTCTCTTTTAGCCTTCTAGAATGTTGAGAAAGTAATTAGTGAGTGGGGTGGGGGCTTTGGAAGAAATGGCTGGGATTCTTTGTATCCACAAGAATGTTTCTCCTTAGTGATGAGGTAGGCATTGTCACCCTTATGAATAAACCTTTAAGCAAAGTACAGAAACACCAGCCGGCTAAATAGTGGCTGGCTGCTGGCTCTGGGATTCTAATACCTTGTATCAGTAAGTTTAGAAATGGGTTTCCTGTTCTGGTTTTTGACAGTCATGTTGAGTGGCAGTCTAACCTTTGAACATTCTGCTTTTGACATCAAAAGGAACCCTGTTACCCAAAAGAGTTTTATCTAAGTATTTAATACTCTTGAGGCACAGAAGGAAATTAGCAACAAATTTATACTGTAGATGTGATACAAATGTATCTTCCCATTTGCTTGGTATATTTGAACTATAGTTGATTTATTTTTAAGACGAGGGAGTCAAATTTCCCTGATGTTTCAGTGCGTTGCTTTCTCTACCCTTTAAGTGATTTTTTTTCATGTGCAAAATTATCTTTGAATTTTTTGATCACTTGAATATTCCACCAATTCACCAATATACCTAGTTGTGTTCTCATTTTACTCTTGAAACATCTTAACTATGAGGAGTGTGGTTTTAATAACACTTTTACAGCATGTAACAACTTTTATAGCAAAAATAAAATCATTTAGCGTGTGCTTTTTGTATACCGTATCTTTTAATGGGACTTTAAAATCCCAGCTCATAGTTGTGCAGCCATGTTTAGCACATAGCAGGTTCTCAGTGTGAATTGATTGAATCCAGTTTGAGTGCTCTTGATGTTTAGCCTGTCCTTCACTTGAGAGGTTTTGTTTTCTTTCTGTACATATCTATATGTATCATGCTTGTTTTTCCTCTTCATATCCTCTTAAAAAACTAAACACATCCATCAGTCAGCATTTTCCTGTTTATGAATAAGATTTACATCTTCTCAACATAGTCTTAAGGGATGTGTATCATGTAACAAGGGGTGACTACTTTAAGAAAGTTGACTTGCAAAAATGAAAAATTAGTCAAATGCTTTTGTTTTTCAGGAGTTTGTTTTTATCCTACTTTACGCCAGTAAGTGGTATAAAGAAAGGGTTTTGAAAGAGGACTTACAGGTTCAAAATGACTTAAAGGACATCACACATTCTGTTTTTAAAAATGGGCAAGAATAAATCACGGTGTTGAGGGAACCATACTTGAGTATTGAAACTATAAAGAAATATACACTGAAATAAAAAGTTATAAATATGCTAACAGTAGTCCATAGAGTGAACAAGCAAATTATGCTAGAAATGTACTCTAATTTTTAGAGAAACTACCATTGAAATTAAAATATAGGTAAGTATCAATTTTAATAATAGCTAATGTGAAAGTGCTGGTAATAAAAACAAAGAATATTTTCTAAATATGGACCCAGCTAAGAGTATCAACATAGATAGAAAGGTGGATCTTTTAGAAAGAAAAAATGTTTTAAAATTGTGCATTTATTAGCAGGTTGATGTTTTTTACTAGTGTCCTTGTGTTCATTCTCGTTTTCCTGCTTTTTGGAATAACTAATACCTAAATCTTGTGCTGATGTGGATCTTGTTCTTCCTTTGGCCTTTTTCATTTGTGCTACAAACGGCAGGGAGCGGAATCGTTGTGGTCAGGCTTGCAGGAGGCCCTGGTGAGCACAGGAAGGTGATCCTGCTCCAGGGCCTTCCGGGTGGGGCCTTTCCTACCCACGGGTGGGGCTCACGGCTTTTGCGTGGATATTGACGGAGAGCCGTCTGTCCTAGCTGGGCAATGCGGTTTTTCTTTTACTGTGGGTTCAATCTGCAGTTAGTCCCCGACTGCTGGGAATTTGCCCAGGGCGGTCTCAGTTGGTCCCGGGCTCCTCCAGGGAGGGCTGGGGGCTGGTCCTGGGGGCCGTGGAAGCTCCGTGGAAGCCCCAGCCGCGGGGTCCTCAGCATCCCTGAAGCCTCAAGCTCATTGCTGTGACCGTTTCCACGTGCAGCCGGGCTGGCGACACGACTCGCACGCACAACCTTGAAAGGTCAGTTTATGTCTCCAAGGGGTTCTGGGCTTCGTAGGAATCACGTATTTATGTTATTTTCTTAAAAACAGCCAGAATGCGGTTTTGGAAGAAAAACGAACCTATTTATTTACCTGTAACACCTTGGTTTTCTCTGTGTGCTGTTTCTTTAATTGACATTTCTGTCTGGAGACTGATTTTAATCCCTCTTCCCTTTCTCTCTCTCTTTTTTTTTTTCTTTTGCTTAAATTCCTTTATTGGTACATTTTAGGTATACAGTACGTTTACATTTATCATTGGGTGCTTGCACCTGTGCATGATGTATCTTGGTTCTTATTTTTTCCCCATTACCTGTGCTCCTTTCACCTCCTTTCTCTTTTTTAAAAGGAGGAAATAGGAACATCGCTTTCTAAGTGTTAAGGGAAAAAAAGGGAAATGTATGTGCAGTCTTTCATTAGTATTAATCTACTTATTTTCCTATTAACAATTCTTGATTTCTGGTTTCTGTGAAATCAAATAAAAATTACTGTTTAATTTCCATTTGGTTACACAGTGAATTCTATAATCTAAATACAAGATAAAGGAGTCATTTTAGCAAGTGATCGTTCTCTTTTTTTCTGCCCCCCCCTTCTTGAGACAGAGTCTCGCTGTGTAGCCCAGGCTGGCAGCCAATGTGTAGGGATCCCCCTACCTCAGCCTCCCCAGTCCTGGGATCATAGGTGACCCCATGCCCGGATGATTTTTCTTGTAGAAAAGGGTCTCCATCTCCTGCAGATTCCACAAGCCGTGCCTGTAACAGTAACTTGCTCATCAGCTTGGGCACTGTCACCACATGAGTGCGCTGTGCAGCATCCCGGGCTTCCTGAGGGAGCACGAAGACTCTCACAGTTCTTGGTGAAAACACCCCTCAGCTTTCTCGAGCTCCAAGAGGCAGACTGTGGCGTGGGGACGTGATCCCAGACATGTGTTCCCAGAAAGAATGATTCCTGAGCAATGTGAAATTGTCTACAAGGCTGAGGGACAGAGATGGGGGAGCCCACCACAGATATCCTTTACCCCATGGTGCTAGATTTTGAACCCAGGGCCAGAGCATGCCAGGCAAATGCTCCACCAGAATTAAAGACATCATATTACAGTGATACATACATCCCCATGTCTGTAGCAACCAAAGTCCTAAGAGGTAACTCATGGCAGTGGCCAGTATGTCCGTCAGCAGATGAATGGATACAGAACATGTGCTATTTATGTGCAATGGAGTACTACTCTGCCATAAAGAAGGATAAATTTGAGTCATTTATGGGAAAATGGATGCACTATAGACCATCATGTTAAATGAAATAAATCAGATGCACAAGCTTCAATATTGCGTGGTTTCTCTTATATGAGAAACCCAAAATATAAATAAATAAAGACGAAAATAAATGCTAGATAATAGGAAGCAGGGAGATAGATCTTTCTGAAATGGGAAGGGCACCAAGAGACAGAGGGAGAAGGGAAGGGGAGGCGGGTAAGAAGATGTAGAAAGAACTGAGATGTGTTACGTAGACGGACCGACTCCCCATGGTGGATGTAGCAATTATGTACTATAAAGATGGACGCCTGAAGATAACACTTCTATGTTGCAGTAGGGTCTTGTTAAGTTGCCCAGGCTGGCCTTGAATTTGCCATCCTCCTTCACCCTCCTGAATGGCTGGGGTTACAGGGCTGTGCCACCATTCCCGGCTAACAGGAATCTTTTAAATGTTCACCTCTGTGAAAATTCTGCGGAAGCGGTCTGGGATGTATAGCAGCAATGGAGCATTTGCCTAGTGTGCTCCAGGCCCTGCGTCCAATCTAAAACAGACAACACGCATACCCAGACCCCGTCTAGAGCTGCCTGTTACGTCCACAGGCCTTGGAAGGAAAGTGCGGAGCAGTCACCAGCGATGCTCAGGACCCCCTAGGGCACACTGTCCCGCTGTCCCCTTTCCCTTCCAGCGTCTTTTGGAGAAAGAGAGTCTAGTGCTGGAAACTTCTCAAAGATGATACTTCACATTTAAAAGCAGCGTTGTTTGTGTTTTGTGGCCTTTGAGGCCATTGGGGTCTTTATTAACAACTCCGGAATTTTCTACTGGGATCTTTGGGCTCTGCTTTGCCCTCCCCGAGCCATAGCAGTAGAGATACAGAAATCCTCCCTGGTCAGAAGAATAACCTTGTATTTGTTTTCTCTTCCCCGTATATAGTATGAAAATGTAAACAACAAAACAAAACCAAAAACCTCCCTAAAACCCAGAATACTTGCCCTTGGAGTACAAACGACACCTTCTTCCAAAGAGCTTACTCCTTTGTTTAAATAATGAGAAATTTCAGACCTTGTAACGTTATTTAGTGAGGTGCCCCTCATTGTACAGTTTATGCGGCTGGGTACTTCCACGTTTGCCTAACAACACACCTCTTGGTTTTTGCCCAGCTGCTGTGGGGAGCTTGGACTTACACAGCCCGGTCCTGAACCGCGGGGGTCTCGACCCGGGTCTTGATAGCAGAATTCTTGGTTTTGCAGGAAACCTGTACTCAGCCTGGTGTCCTGGGCCCCGGGAGTTAGAGAGTCTTCTGCCAGATTCCCTTTCTTATGTGCCTAGAAAGACGTCTCCGATCCGAGATGGCAGCATCTCCTGTTTTTCCTGATCAATCACATGGTGTTTCAAAGAATTCAGACCTGAATTTCAGCAAGATTTCAACCAGTGGCGTTCGTCCAGGAAACTGTGGCACTCCATTTAGGGGAATAAAACTTAAAAGAGGAAAAAAATGCCCCTTAGGAATGGAGGGTAATTGAAACCCCACCTTTTGAGCAGTGTTTCACTGCAGCGGTGGGGAACGCGAGGCGCGCTGGTGTCCACACCTACTGGAATTCACCTCAGCAGCCTGCAGCGCGGCGTTCAGCGCCCTGCGGCCTAGCCCTGGTCTCCTCCGCCTCGGCCCGGGAGCCTGCTGTGACCCCATCCGCCTCTTTTTTTTTTTTTTCTTTGCATTTAACAAAGTTGTAAAGGGATTTGTGTGGTTTCCATTCGCCGTAGCGAAGCTGCTGTCATGAATATTTAATGGAGACAACAGTTTGTTTCCTTTTGCATTTCTTCCCTGCCTGCTTGGAGAAATGTAAATACCTTGGCTCCTCTGGCTCTGGCCGGATCCCGGAGGAGTGCTCGGCGCCTCTCTCCTCCGAGTCCCGGCCCTGTCTGGCGGTGGAGCGGAGGGTTTTGGGGCGCGCTGGTGCGCAGCGCTGCGCCAAGCGGGGCCCCGCGCAGCCGTGTCTTCCTTTGAACTTCACAGCTGCACAATAGCTCCCTGCAACTTAGCTGGGGCTCCCTCGGCTGCATTCCTGAACCTTCACGGGTCGCTGCCTCCTTTCTCTGTGCAGCAGGAAAGAGGGCGAATGTCTGGATGGAAAATGACTTTTGAAGACACTCAGATTTACCGTGTCTGGAGCAACCTCTGAACTTTTGTGGTTGTCATCCTGGAAAAATGCGGTTTTCCTGTTGGTAACTTAGATCACCTCAACGTTTTATTTATGGATTTCCCCATTTCTTTCGCCCCGCCCTTCCCCCTTTTTCCTCTATGCTTTGTCTACTCTTGGACCTATGAAAGTTGTAAACGTGAGCCTGGGAGTGGGGCGGCGGAGCTCAAGAGTTGACACCTGAGAAGGAAGGCTACGGCCCGGAGCCCCCAGCCCCGCTTGTCATGAAGTCAAACCTGCCTGGGAACCCTGTGTCCAAGGATTGCTTCAAAGACCAGTCAAGGAAATCCATGCAGCATGTTCGACCCAGTGTTCCACTCTCGTACGAGTTGTGTATTATGATCATATGTTTTTAGTTTTCTGAAAGTGTTCAGGTTAGCCTCAAAAATTCATATTAAAAAAAAGCCTTTCCCCTTAATTAATTGTAGAATGGAGTAATGTCGGAGCAGCTGAGCGGGGTGCTGTTTGTCTTCACATTTGCAGATACAGCTTTCTTCAGCATTGTTTAAGCACAAAGCTAAGGATTGTGAACTGGAATTTCTCTCACTTTTTGGCCTTTTGCCTTCTTCATGACTCCTAGGGCTCTTCTTCGCTTCCTTTTCTACCTGTTGGGTCAGATCTTTGGCTTAGTTCTTTTTATCCGCTAAGCACATTGTACAAAACCTCCACAGTCCTCTTTCTCCCTGATCCACTCTTGACTGACCGCCTTCCCCTGCTTGAACTCACTGTCTCCTGTCATCTTTTTATTACCTCTGTCCATCTGAGGGCTACTTTCCTTTCAGTCTTCCTGTTTTCCATCTGGTAGTAGGACTGGGAATGGCTGGAAGTCTCGTTTTTGTGTGAGTAGTGTGATTGTTTGCAAAATGAATGGCTGCACCTTAGGGAAAGTCACCAGGTTCTGTAGGTGTCGGTGTTAACCTGACCCACAGGCTCCTGTAGAATCTGTCTTCCATGAGGATAGTGGTGGTGTTTACCTGGCAAGGCCAGGTGCTGAATGTATGTAAGCACAGGGCTATTGAGAGAACCAAAAGGAAACACAGGTAAGCTTCATGGCCCAGAGCTTATTTACTGCAAATGCTAGAAAAACATATACCAGGTCTTGGGCATGAATGGCTCCCTCACTCCCTCACGAATCATTTTTACAAGATTCTTCTTATGTGCTTAACTGTCTCTGACGAACACCTACCACACTGTCCTCCCTCTGTGGGGCCGCTGTTTTATTTCCCATTGTGTAACCTAAAGTAAAATTATGTTAACTCATAGCATAGTTATGATCGACTAAAATGTCTTCAAGACTTCTCCACGGGTTCCTAATTCCACGTTTCCTCTGCTATCCTGTTGGTGGACTTAACTGTAAGTTTTCCATGTGTCAGTATTAAAGTTCTTACTAGATTTGGCTTCAGGTTGTGCCAGTGAGATACTTGCGTCCTGTCCTGGAGTCTAGCACAGGACATTCTTACTCCCACACTTTCCTCAGATTCAGCGACCATGACACCTGTGCTATGATGGCTATGGTGACAGCAGTCGCAGGCTGGAGCCCCTCAGTCCACCTGCATAGACCTACCTTCCTTGAGGTGGTACAGATCCATTAGCAGCATCTCACCCTTCGGGCAAGAGTTCTACCAACAGTACTTTCCTCTGTCTTTCTCCAGCACACCAGCGAACTGTCTTGAGAGAATTTGTTCAGTGCCTCCCTGAAATCTTGGCACACTTGTGAACAGATATTGGAATGATTAGGCCAGAGGAAAAGAAAAAAACACAGCCAGATCCATCTTGAGAGGAAATCAGTTTCCGTATTACTTTTGACCTCATCCTGTTATGTTGTCTATAAATAAGACTTTCACTGATACTATTAATTGATGTTAAATCAAGAAGTACTGAGGACCTGGTCACAGGGGTCTAGAAAGGAAGGAGAGAAACAGAAAGGGTCTCTGCTTTGAGTAGGCTGGAGTATTATTGGGTCAGACAGTTAGGTAACAATGTGAGTATATAATCAAGTGCTAATTATGTAAAGCAGAGGGCGTGGTTAGGAATGGAAAAGAGTCTCTGCCAATTCCAGAACGGTTTCATGCAATTCTCTTTCTCTACATCAAGGTCTTTTACTATCATTGAGCTCTTGTGGTTATCTAGTCCATGTCAGGGAACTGGGGACTCAGGACTTAGGGATCTTATCCAATTTAATGATCGCACACATCCGAGGTAGACAGTCTCTTTTCCATTTTGCAGACAAGGAAACTAACCTAGGGAGGCTGATAGTGCCCCAAGCTAAACTCTGATTGGTCCTTGATTTTTGATGGGGCCGTGGACCGGGCTGCGGTGTTAGGTTCTGGAAGACAACCTACATTTCCATCCTGACTCCTTTTTACCTCCTCACATAGATAGCTACAACTTTGGTCGAGTTGCTTCACTTTCAAGGGATCCTCAGTTGTAAAACGGGGCAGATTTTAAGAGTGTAAAGTCTTCCTACACAATAGATGTTCAGTGAGGCCAGGAGAGGAGGGATGAGTAGCTGAGGAGTATCATCTTCCATTGAGCTAGATGTAAACATACTCATCCTTGGTTAACTGAAACGATCCTTTTTGGAGCCCCACTAGTTTTTGCAATGGTAAGGGCCAGTTCCAGACTTTTTTCCTTTGGAAAACACAAACAAAACTGTCTCGCTGCTAACAGCAGTGCATCACAGTGTCAGTGCAGACACAGAACTACGTAATTTTACCCCGTATTAATACAGTGTCGCAGAGAAGGTCCCATCAGTAGGCGGAAATCTATAAAACTGGCCCCTGAGACCAACCACCAGCACAGCTATTTATTCTTCAATTATTTATTCGGTCCCAAGGATGGGCTGCTGATGGACACTGGGGAATCGCTACCCACCAATTTACGGAAATTGAAGGATGGAATCATTTGCAGGCTGAAGTGGCTTTTTATTGACACTATTTTTATTTATTTAAATTCTCACTTTTGCAGCTTAACTATATTTACTGCATCCATTTACGGGATTGAAAGGAGAGGCTGTTCTGTTCATAAAAGTTACTTTATGACAAATGAGTTAGTATTAGTTCTGAAAGGGTCAAATCACAAATGGAGCTTTTAGAACAGCCTCAGGACATTCAAATGGCATCCTTAATATTTTATATGGTTTTATATTTAGATTGGTTATTTTATGTAAGCCCCGCCCCCACTTAATGTACGGATCTCTTGAATCCCTTTTGCAGCTGGGTTGGAGAGAACAGTTAGGTGTAGATTCCATCGACTGTAATTAATTTCAGGCTAATTATGTCAGGAGAGATTTCCAGAAGGATCTTAACTCTTGTTGCTTCTGTACTTAATTATAGTTACAGTTGGTGTGCATGTGAGTCTGCTATGTTATTTGTACACGATAAAGTGCAGTTTTCATTAATTTGCATTTAGCAATCATAAAAGAATTAATTTGGCTTTAACTCCTAAAATTTATTATTCATGTTTATATTGATACTCGAGTCCAAAAATGAGATCTTTTCCCAGATGTGATGGCTTTCTGTCGAGACAAGTTTCATTTTTCTTAAGTCATTTATTCTCAGTTTTGATTTTTCAAACTCTTGGGGAAGCCCCACTTCATCTCACCTTCTGATGGTTTTAAAAGAAAAGTACTCTTAATTTCCATCAACTGTAACATATCCTTATACCAAACTTTCATTAACTTGAGATTGAAGCAAAGAGCTGAGATAAAGAACTTAAAATATTAGGCAAGATTTCTTAAAATTAAAAAATAGCTGTAATACTCGTGTGTGTGTGTGTGTGTGTGTGTGTGTGTTTATGCACTCAGTGGCAGTAACACAAGTTTTTAAGAAGCTTGGAACTATACAAAAAATTAGGTTCATAAATTACAATTTTCAGAAATATATTATTGGAGTAAAAGTATACTGCCAGGGTTACATTTCTGTGTGAATAAATCAGATGTACTGAAATTTACAAGCAATATACAGTTTTTATGATATTTTATACTTGGACATAATCAGATACATCTGCTGTTGACCATAGTGACTATAAAATGATCACTTTTTTGCTTAAATCCTTGTTCTCTTGAGGAAAGTGGGTACGTGAGCAGATGCTCAGTTCACAGGGCTGTGGCTGGAAATCTTCGCAGTGCCTTGGATCGGAGCTAATCTTTGCAAAAATCATTGTATGGTGCATTAGCACTAGAGGTAGGCTTTTATCCTGGGTCTGGCCGTGAATCATGTTGTGTACTGTGCATGGTGCAGAATAGTAGATTAAAAAGTAATGCGACAGAACACACCCTAGGAAGTGCTGTGACACTGCTAGGAGTACCCGTTAGCCCTTGGTGTGAACTTATTTCTGCAGGTGGGGTTTCCCATTCAGATGTCCTTTTTTGGTGTCCATTTGATTTCTGCATCCTCTTCTTCCTGTCCGTTTTTACTAACTCTGAATCCACAGTCCTTCCAAATGAGCACCCTGTCACTACTTACACTTTGCCAAAGTGTAATATTTGCTTCCTTATCAACGCAGTGGGAGAGTCCTATGGATTTCATGCTTCACAGATTGGAGAGACAGGGTTAGGTTTGCAAGACTGGCCTCCAGCAGGAATTCTGAGATCACCTGTCCAGCCAGGAAGGAGGAAATGCGATCAGAATACCAGTATGTCCTTTCTCGTTCTCTCTTGGAACTTCCTACTCCTTGCTTTTGCCAGCGAGTCCAAGCTAGGTCTGTCTAAGCAGGAATTGCCAATTACTGGGCAGTGTGTATGAGCCAGACGCAGGGCTGGAGGGGCCGTGGAAGGTCCAGGGTCGCGGCATCCCCATCAGGGTAGCTTGACCTTGCTCATAGGAAGGCCGTGTCCCCAAAGGCAGCAGTGGAAGGCAGATGATGCATCCTAGGCTCAGGTTCAACCAGCCGCAGTAACGAAACAACAATAATAATGGTAATAATGAAAACAGCTCCGCTAGGAAATTTGAGACAAATCTTTTCTCTTTTGAATACAAAAATATTTTCCATTGAAGTATATTTTACAAATAGTTTTGAGTGTTGTTTACTAGGCACGTGTGCTTGGAATAACAAGTTTTCTAGAATACTTTCTCCTGCTTAAAAGAAGCAATATTTACCCACATTCAGGTATTCTATACCAGTTTACCAGTTCTAATTTCTGTGTATCTTCATTGTTATTGCATTAGCCAAACTATTGATGTGTGCATTAAAAAACTTCTGATGTGGTCTTTCCTCAGAACCAGAGCATAGAAGCATATCTACAGTTTTGAGTTTCTTTCAGGGTGCCAGCAAGAGGCTGAGTGCAGGGTTTGAAGAATTACTGAGAACTTGGACCCTGGAGTCAGCGAGGCTCAGATTCCAGGCTGAGCTCTGGCGAGGAGCTCTGTGGCCACAGAGTCTCGCTGAACCAATTTGCTCTGTGCAAAGGGCTGCGAGCATCTGCATGGAAAGCAGCTGCGAGGATCACAGGGGAATGTGTTCCTGTGGCTGCAGATAGAGGGGAGCCCAGGTCAGGTCGCCAGAACGAGGTAACTGCAGCCTTTGTTTTGCTAGGGCAGACTGCCGGGAGAGGCGAAGCCGCCATGACAAGATCTTTTCAGTGACTGAAACTGGCCTTCCACGCTCGGCACATAAATGATGTACTTTCCTTTAATAGTTGTCACCTCAGTTGATCCAGCCCTGTAGAGCTGACGGCCCTGGGCTTATGAATCATGGGTCAAAACAGATGTCATCGAGCGAAAGGAGAGCTTGCAGGTGTAGCCTGTGTTGTGATAAGGTCTCTGATTTAATGTGCAATTTCTGCAAACTAACCAGCATTTAACAGGCTTTATTGTTGCTGAGATAAGATCGCTGCATAGTTGCTTTGCAATTTTAGTAATTGGAGAAGGATAATTGCCATTGTTTCCAAGTAGTATTGAGCGGACCACTGCTTTGGTCTAAGATGAGCCCTTCTGTCTCTGTCTGATTTCTTGGGCCGTGGTGTGTAAACCAGGTTAAAGCTGGGCTCAGTGGCAGCCTTGGTCTTCCCTGGGGGCTCACTGAGTGAGAGCATAGCACAGGGTTTCTGCCCAAGCATCAGCAGCCCATGGGCACTAGCACTCTGTCCTCCGTTCCTGTCCTTACCGTTCCTCTTTTTACTCTATTCCACTTGCTTCTTCCGGCTGTTCCCAACTGTGCCTCTGTAGGTGACAGCTGCTGTTTAATAAACATTGCCAAGAGTCAGAGGCTGTGCTGAAGTGCTGGGGTGCAGGCAGGTACTGTCGGGGTGACCGCTCCAGCCGGAAACATGACACCAGCGTCCTGACCAGGCAACAGCGGAAACTGCAGGGCTTCTTGAAGTTTCACCTTGAAAGTCTCCCTGTGACCTTGGCATTGGTTCTTTTGGTCAAAGCAGGTCACCTGGGTAGACCCAGAGTCCCTGAGCGAGGGGACCGTTCACTGCAGTGTACGTGCAGGGAGGGAATCATCACGGCCAAGGTGGAGTCAGGACCAGAAACTTAGGGGTGGTCTTTTCCCCATTTGTTTCATCATTTTACTCATTTAGTTTTGGTTTTTTGAGGCAGGGTCTCATTATGTAGCCCAGGGTGGCTTCAAATTCTTTGTGATCTTCCTGGCTCAGTCACTTGAGAGGTGGGATTAATTACAGGCGTGAGCCACAATGCCTGACCCTGGTTCATTATTTAAAGCTGACATTTGCCAAGCACACAGTGGGTGCAAAATATCTGTGTTAGTTAGGTTCCAGCTATTTGTAAAACCATTTTCTTCAGTCAGGTTAACTATATCTGCAAGCAGTTGATTATGTCTGTAAAATCATCTAATTTTCAAACTGGTGTGGTGGCTAATGGAGACAGACTTTTAAGTCAGCTGATGATAACACAGTGTGCAGTTTTATCCCACCTATGAGATTTGGCAAGGCCTCTGAATTAAAACCTTTGCAGGTTTTCTGATATGAACCAGGCATAGTGATATACTCCTGTAGGTCTAGCTACTTGAGAGGCTGAGGCAGGAGGATCCCTGAGCACAGGAGTTCAAGGCCAGCCTGAGAAATATATCAAGACCTCTTCTCAGAAAAAAGAAAGAAAGTGAAAAATCTGATTTTAAGCCAGCAGAGAAATAAGATAGTTGATACCTATTTTTGTCATAACTTCGTGGAATTATGGTGTTCCTGTGGTTTTTTTTAATCTGTTTGTTGCTACAATTTAGTTCCATAATCTGCCTTTACATCCACTTTCCAGAGTCTCTGGAATATTACTCATTTGTAGGCTCTTGGGGATTGAGAGTCTTTTCAAAGACGCCATCTGGAAACATATTTAAAAGTATTTTAAAAAGCATGTAGCTCTGGTCTTACTAAGTGTGTGATAATGCAAGATCTGTGAAATCTAGGCTTCGAGTGCTTACAGCAAAGCAGTGCTCTGATTCCATCAGCGAGTCCTGTTGTGAACACAGGGCCGGAATTCGTAGCCAGCACTGCAGTGTTACGTGTAAAAGGGCTCTGTGTGTGCCAGGTTCGCAGGAGCCATGCTCTTCCTTCTCAGAAGGGAGCCATTTGCTTGAAAGACCAAGAGCAGAATAGCTGCATGTGCAGAGACACTGGGCAGTGTCCCGAGGCTGGTGGTGGCATCAGTTGCCAGGGTCCAGCTTGGTCCAAACTAGTCTTGTGATGAGCAGTCGGCTCCTCAGCAGAGCCCAGAAAAACACCCCTCAGCCTGTGCGGAGTAGTTGTTTGCAGGGTGCATGGCAAGGTCTTTGATGTGCACACCTTTCCCACAAAAACTGAGATGAGCTGCAGCGGAAAGTACCAGTTTGTGATAACTTTGAATGATATGTGATTGCTTTGATTAGCGCTCCAGTTACTAAGGAGATAGACACTTCTTTGTTTTAAAAGGGAACTTGAATTTTTTTTGCCATAACTGCCAGTTGGTTAATCTCTACTGCTTTTAGTCTGTTTTTTAAAAATGAATTTCTCCTAATATATGCTTGTCAGTGATAGCAAGTTTTAAAAGTAACTCAAGCTTCAAAAAAAACAAAAAACAAAACCCAGAGCCAAGGATGCAGCTTAGTGGTGCCATGCAAAAAACAAAACTGACACAATACCACCAAAACCAAAATCCTCCAGAAACCATCAGTTATTAAAAAGGTTGCATTGGGTTGGGGATCTAGCTCAGTGGTTTTGCCACCTGCTTCGCAAACTCAAGGACCTGAGTTCGATCTCCGGTATCAAAAAAAAAAAAAAAAAGGTTGCATTAAAATTTCCCTTTCAAATAGAGGTTGGACATTTCCTACTTCTGCTTTCCAGATTTGTTCCCTTAATGTTCCAGAAAGAGAGGATGTGCATTGTTTGGAGTTTAAGAATTTACAGAGACCTGGTAATAGTTAGAGGTGGTTGGGGGAAGGAGGGGAAGAGGGAATTGCAGAAAGAAGCTAAGCGGAGTAAATGATACATCCCAATCTTTGGCAAGTGGCAGCCCACCCTTTCTTTGCTTCCTTCAATGCACGTGTAGAGCCACTTCTTTCAAAACACTGATCCAGTCAGGTCAGTTTCTTGTACCTGCCCCTTTCTTATGGGCAAAACCCTTCTTTTGGGCACCGTTCTTCCAAAATTGGCTCTAATCCTTCTTCCAGATCATCTTTAAAACCAATGCTGTTACTTATGAATGACTTGCATCTCTTGGCTGTTAAGATATTATTCAGTCTGCTTTGAGTGCCCTGAAAAATCCCCTTTCCACCAGCTAGTGATCCAGTACCCTCACTGGGGAAAAACGGTCCAGGTGAGGCTGGCCTGCTTGCTTCCTGCTCTGCTTCCTGCATCCTTGAGTGATCTTTCTGTGCAGCATGAAGCTCCCAACACTGGGAATTCTGCATCTGCAGAGCCTTCTCCCTCTCGAGAATACAGCTTATTCTTCTAACCAGAGCCTCATGTTTAGTAGACTTGTCTAACTATTTATCAAGCAAGTCAGCGAGTGAGCCGACCACATCGTTGAACATGCAACAAATGCTCTTTTCATGGAATTTGTTTTAACTTGGGAGGCATGGTTGAATACCAGAGACCACAATGGCCTAGCAGCTAGATAAACTATGGCCCTTCAGCCACTTTCTAGGAATGAATGAATGGTACCAGAAACTTGGTGTTTTTTTTTTTTTTTTTTTATGAAGCTCTGCCATGACAAGCCATTTTCTCTCTGGAAGCTTTCTGTGGAATTTGCTTCCTTTGTAAGGGAATAGTATTTGGGAGTTTTGAGTTTTAAAAATCCAATTAAAATATATTTTCATTTGACCCAGTTAGTTTTTAACCTTTCTAATGGAAACGATGTCCTTGCTATTAATTACCTCAAGAGAGGCAGAATGGAAATATTGTTTGATCTACAAATCCTTTGTAAAGATGAACACATTACTGGAAACCAGCCTGCACTTTAAAATCTTAGAGTGTTTTTTTGGCTGAGCAACTTTGCATACAAGTGTTTTTTAGCATGCCCCCTTAGAAACCATTTGTGGCTGTATCTTGAGGTCAAGTTGAACAAAATGATTTTCAAATTATGCCAGGACTTAGCCATTTTCACTCCTACCTCATTGTGGCAATCATGGGAGAATTTACCTTCTTATGTTAAGAATTTACCCTTGTTGTGTTTGGACATTGGGTAAAAATCTTGGGATGTTGAACTTAGCCGGTTCTGACATTTTTTAGGAGTGCTATGACCCACACTGTGACTCTGCACAGAGCGCCAATTTTATTAGCACATTTTCTGTGGAATGTCTTACTGTGTTTGCCAGTTACTCTTGGCTAAAGCAAACACAGGTCCATGGCGTAGTAACCCAGACAACTCCTGCCTTGAAAGCTCCTGATTCACAAGTCTCTTTTTGATAGGAGTGGCTGCCAAGGGAGTCTCCTTCCCCATGTTGGTTGAGCGTGTTTTTAATTTTGGCTTGAGCTGTCTGTGTTGATGATAATAAAACAGTAACAGGAACTTAAGCCTTTATTAAGTGTTCTGTGCCAACCTCCAGCTGAGAGCTTTACAGGCAGTATTGAATTCGTTCTCCTCTTGTAATGACTGATTTCAGGTGAGAAAAGCAGGACAATGGGGAGAGAAGTAACTGTACCTAAGACCCTCAGATCTTACAGTTCATAGAAAGGGGCTTTTTGTGAAGTTTTCTTGGGTTCCTATGACGTGTTTTCACTTCAGCCTCAGGCTCGGGAGTCACTTTCTCTTGCAAATGTCCATTCTGCAGCCATTTCCATTTCTGCTTTCACTTTCTCCAATGTCAAGAAAGAGAAAATGACACAGACAGGGCCTTTTTAATAGCAGAGAGCTGAGGGATCTTCCTCACCCTGCTGGCCTTGGTGAAGAGCAATAGTCAGGCTCCCGGGGCTCTGCTGATGGATTCTTGTGCGGAGCAGCTGTCCTGGGTGGTGTTACAGTGTGTTCCTGGACGTGTTGCTACGGCTCGTACTTGCTGAAGGTATGCAGCTTTTCTTAATTGTCTCTCCATAATGTGAAGACTGTGCTACAATGTGACCTGGAAAACATAGGCTTTTTAAGCAACTCAAAATGGAAATAGCCTCTATCAGCAGAGCTCACTGTAAACCATAAGACTCTAGCTGAGGAAACTTGAATACTGTGAAGGGTTTACTTTGCCTGTATTCTGAGGCCCCTGGACACTAGTACCCTAAGAGCACAAGTTGGTGGTTGCAATATTTAATGTTCTTAGGGCCCAGGCAGGCATTGCCAGTGGAGTGCAGAGTGGGCATGAGGTGGTTGACCTACAGGAAAGAGGGCTAAGGGTGGGGCTGTAGATGTTTAGGTCTTTCAGAAGTTGGAAATGTGGAAATTGAGGAGAAAATCTTCAATTTCCAAAAGTTGGGACCAATTGGAACATTTGAAGAAGTCGGAGGGTTCAACCAAATCTGTGGGACAAAAATCCACTTCCTGGATCCCAATTTTGACGACTGCTTTAATATATGTTGGTGAATGGAGTGAGTAGCTCTTGACTAAAGGGAATCTAGGAGAGATTTATGTCATTTTTTAGTGTAAGAACAACGTACTTCAAAAACAGAAGTCACGTATTCATCTTTACTCAAGTGCTGTCTGTCTGTCTTGCAAGATGTTGGAATCTCAGCAGTGCTTGGGAGCTCTGGATGATAGTGAGATGCTTATGATGGTGGTGATACTCTCTGTGAAGACCTGCAGAGTCTAGGCATGGTCTGTGTGTGTGTGTGTATGTGTGGCCCCATGTGTGGAGCTGGTCAACACATTCTTTCCTGGAACCTTTCAGTGCCTGGATCCAGTTGCATGATACTGCAGTTCATTTCATAGATAGATTAGCAAGTAGCATTACAGGGCTGCGGACTGAGGTCTTTTCTCTGCGTGTTCCTCTTTTTCAACCAAGTGCCAATCAAAGAAACAGAAACATGGTGAGCAGTATGGGATTAAAGGATTTATTCTAGAAATTGGCCCTGCCTCAAATGTGAGACGTGCTCTCAGAAGTAGAGGTCCTACAGGGAGGGAGACAATCAGAGAAAGTTCCACCGGAAGTGCTGGTTAGGAGTGGACAGGCCGGAGCAGGACACCGCTAAGGTGGATGGGAAGGGGTGCCTATGACGTCTCTAAAGCTTGAGGCTCTTTGTGTGGTCCTCTATGCTCTCCAGCAAGGTGCTGATCAGCAGGCAGTAACAGGATGGAGAGAGCAGAAAAAAGCAACGAGAAACTGGGAGCTGCTGGGCTTCTCCATCTGCCCATCCATTCCGTCTGAGAAAAGTGGCTGTGGCCTCACTTTGCCTTTCCAGAGCTTGCACAAGCTCCTTATATGGCCAGTTGTTCCCTAGGACAAAGAGGAAAGCTCTGTTAGGTGGGAGTTCCCAGCTGACCAGTGGACAGAGTCCGAGTCACCGTGCTCTGCCTGGGCGCCACCACACCCTTAGATCTGTGCGGTTGAGAACTGCTGGACTCCTTTCCTCTTGACCGCCCCAAAGACTCGTGTCAACCCTGAAACAGGACACAAATAACAGATTTCCAACTCCTGAGCTGTTGGCCAGGCCAAAGTAGGCTTTTTTCTGTTTTTCTCCCAGCATTTTACTAGCCATCTATATGTACGTTAAGGTTAATGATTTTTTTTTTCTCTGATTTTTCTTCCTGAAAACTTTGTTCTAGCGGATTAGAGGAACGTGAAATACTCGGGACCATCCTATAAAGAAGTAGAAGGGGAGAAAGAGAGAAACTTGGGAGGGTGGGCTGAGGGAATCTGAGTTCGGTTTTACCTTGTAATTTTGTCTGCCTGCCTATCTACCTGTCAGTCAATCGATCCATTCCTCTATCCATCCACCCATCATCTATCTGTCTATCTATCTATCTATCTATCTATCTATCTATCTATCTATCTATCTATATCTCCACATATCTGTGTATATTTTCATATATTTATGTATCTGAATTAATAGTGTTTATCTAATCTACATTATTATTTATATCATGCCATGAATGCATACATCAAACACTTTTCAGTGGAAAATTTAGGGATTTTCAATCATCTGAGATTAAAAGTAGAAATTGGTAGACATTCTAATTCTAGAAAACTTCAGCTTTTAAAGGTACATCTAAGCTTTCTAACACAAAATAAACTCAAAACAGCTTTAAGTGTTGCTTCTTTTAACTCTTTAGTGAAATAATTGGTTTCTCTTTAATGAGAAGATACTAGGATAAAGATAAATAAGAGCTCTGACTACTTAATTTGTTACCCCATTATTCAAGTACAGAGTTGTTAGAGAGTTAAATGTAGGCAGTACAGGGATCGAACTTGGGTCCATGCGCTTGCAAAGCAGGCGCCGGTACCATTGAGGTAAATCCCTGGCCCTGTAGGCAGTAAAAGTTAAAGTATGTTTAAACATATGGCTGGAGTTAGCAGATTTTGCAAAAGCAGGAGCTGCCTTTAGGTGATACTTCAATGTTTTTATAGAAATACTAGGCGCTTCTGTTTCTCAACTGTTAATAGTAGCATGACTGCTAAACAAGATAAGGTAAATTACTTTGAAACCTTAGAATATTAATTTGCAAGTCTTAGAACACAGAAGCAGGGTTTTCCTCCTTACTTTTCTATAGCTAAAACTAAATGCTTTATCCCCTCCCCCCGATTTGGTAGGTGCTATTTAGTAAAGTTTTTTGTTTTGTTTTGTTTTTTTGACCATAAAAATGATTAGTATTTTCCCAATAGTCTTTTGAAGCAACTAAACATTCTGGGTAGAGACAATGTTCTGGAAGGTGCAGATCACTGTAGAATATTTTAAGAGAGAAGACTTAGGCGTTGAACTGGGTTGTTGGTTAACCTAGGCCCTCAATGGGAAGGTTGCCATTTCAAGGCCCTTAGGGTACTAGTCATGATTCAGGTGCAGAACAAAAAATGGACATTGAACACTCATAAAGTCTACCACCATATTCGTCAATGCAGCACATATACACCGAACACTTGTTATGTGCCTTGGGCATTGGGCTGGCTGCTGAGGAGAAAAAGGCAGCCCTGTGGAGCTCCCAGTATGATTAGGGAACCAGTCCTTACTAAATGATCACACACATAAGCATACACATTAATTACATGGTCCTTGCTCTGAGAGATGATGTGATGGGACCCAGTCATGAGGGTAGAGAAGGTGGGGATTTGGGTGGAGATGTGTTGTCAAAAGAGCTGTACTGTTTAACTATCCTGCGGCCCTCTGTAGACTGTATGAAGAGAGACGAGCAACCTTGAGTATATTCCTTGGATCCCAGGCATTGTTTTGGGGAAACTTAGTCCTCCCCATGACTCTTTGGTAACAGCCTGCAAAGCTGTTCTCCTCTAGGCTGAGTCATCCTTCTGAACTCTTGGATTATGCCTGCCAAGCCTACCAGGCACTTCCTTCCCAGCTAAGGCTGGAAACTTCCACAGAGTTCCCCTCCAGGCTCTCCTGATTAAGAGGACTCCCTGACATCCACATCTTGCTGTGGCGTACGCCATCTTGGTGGGAAGCTTGCAGTCTCTCTAGGCCAGTCTGCCCTTCTTCACAGGTGGTCTCCCAGGCTGAAGGACACCCTATTTCTTCCTTACTTTCGGCCTGTTACTTCTCTCCCAAGTGCTGCCCTTTGAGGCTTGCCCATACGTGTGTGAAAGGGCAAAGTGCAGATCTCAGGGGCTTGAGAGACAGGGAGGTGGGGCCAGGGAATGGGCGTGCAAGGCATATTTACTCAAGTCTTCCTGGAAACTAGCTGGGTTTCATGGAGCCTGTTCACTTCCTTCTCTCTGATGAATGAATAATTAAGTGACTCATGGTGAGCTGCTAGTAGGAAGGTTCCAACATGTTCTCACTAGGTGTGTCCTAGACCTGAGGGGAAAAGGTAGTATTGGATGTGTTTTTAGGTATAATGTGTCCATTCTTCCAAATTTTTATGTTCTCCCCACCAAGGAAGTATGTTTTAAAAAAGGCTTGAAAAGCAGTGTGTTGAACTTTTGCTATATAATCTCAAAGTAGTAGAGGGTCATATAAGATAAAATCAGCATAGGACAAAAATCTGGAAGAAATAGTGGGAATTTTTGTTTGAAGGTATAATGAGGCTTAATAGTTATTTTGGATGATAGATTAATATTGATAGCAGTCATGTTCCATATTTGTGAACACCCATCATATACTGGGCATGGGGCTGGGATTGGGTGTAAATAATCATCAGTTAATCTTCACAGCAGCTCCATGAAGAAGATTCTGTGATGTTGATTTTATACATAAGGACAATGCAACTCAATTCATTTTATATGAAAGGATGGGTCCAAATGACAAGCCAGGCCATCTGTCCTGCAAGACCATGTCCCAACATGCGTTCAACAGGAGAACAAGATTTTGTTTCTCAGAATCAAACACAACTGTTGGATTTTTTCTTTGGATGGACGACAGGCAAATGGATGAATAGACTGTGGCATAGTCATACAGTGGAATATTCCACAGTAAAAAGCGTGAACTGCTAATGTGTGCTCACTTGGATCAATCTCAAAATGCTATGCTGCTCTGCAGAGTGAAAACAGCCAGAGAAAAGAGAGTATCTCTTATGATACTCTCTTATTATGTGATGCCTCCTATGTAAAGTTCCAGAGGATGTCAATTAGTTGACAGTGACAGGAAGCGGGTTTGTGGCTGCCTGGGAAGGTTAGGGGCTGGGTGGTGGCATGGTAAGCATAGGATGGGTCCTTCATTCACTTAATTTTGGAGATGGCCTTGTGAGTGTATAGTATGTCAAACTTATCAAAATATACAATATAATGGCGTGCAGTTTATTGTATGTCAATTATACCTTTATAAAGCTGTTAAAATATACACACAATTAGAGAAAAACAAAGAGAATGATGTGTTTATACAGGGGGATCATAAAAAGAGAGATTTTACAGTGGGCGTCCTCTTGTCCGAGAGGCCTCTGAACCCTGTTTTTACAATCTGATCAACCTGTCCACAGATGCTCTAGGGGGAACTGGAGCTGTGAGCGACATGCGCTTCCTTGTGCTTGGCACTGCCACCCACTCGGAGAGAGCTGAGCTGGCCTGATGGCGCGTTGAATCCTGGCTCTCCCACTTCTTTCATTGGGAGCATTTGAACTCCCTGCACTTTTCATGGCTTTGGTTCTCTTGTGGCAGAAGCAGAGATGACAGTGTCTTTATTTCAGGGCTTTCTCAAGGGGCAGCTGTGATAAATATCACGTGCATGGCCAGAGTGAGAACACATGGTAGGAATGCAGCAGGAGAGATCCTGAGTAACAGCACTGTGAGGGAACATTTGAACCTGAAGCTGAGGCACGCATCTAGGAGGAGGCGGGAGCTGCTTGCTGCTTGCTGGTCTTCCAGGCAGAATGCTGTGGACCCAGGTTCTGAAGGCTGTGGAGTTAGCGGAATGGGCAGAGCCAAGTCAGGCAATGCAGTGGGGCTACATGAATAGCAAGAGGGCTTAATGACTAAGAAAGGTGGTTTCTTCTGCAGTTAGTAGGTGCAAATCTTCAGCAGACTTAAAATACCATGATGGGGAAAAGGGATGAGGGGAGGAAAACCTGGGTCATGGAAGTATTTCTTTGACTTTCAACATGAATGGGGTTTGGGTGTGGATGAATCTGGCCTCCAAATTGTGGATATTTAGTAGTATCCCTGGGTCCTACCCACTACGTGTCATCCACGTGTCAGCCTCATCCATACGACAATCAAAAACCTATCCTGGATCCCAAATATTCCCTGTGGTGGCCTCCGAGGATCACTGAGCTTCAGTGAAGATGTGAAATTCTTTTTTAGGTTGAAAAGGAAAAGAGAGGAGAGCTCGCTTACAGTAATGGAACGAACTGCTTTAATCATATAGGTTTGGCAGAAGTAGCTCAGTTTGGAGCATCGACCGGGAGGCCACCTGTAATCTGTCAGTAACCTCTTTGTACTCTGGTCCCTTAGCTGTAAAATGGGGGCAATAATAGCATGTGGCTCCAGTCTACTGTGAGGCGTAAACAAACCATAACCGATATGATGACTATTTACTTCAAGAAAATGGCCATGCGTTTCTTTATTCAAAAGACTTTGAAAGCAGCCCATGGAAAGCAGAGGAGACTTCTTGCTTCCAGCTCTCTCGAGCTGATTTCTAACATACTCATCTCTTGAAAAGACCTGTTAAATAATTATTCTGCAATGAGGTATTGAAAAATAAATGGGGAAATGCTATTTCGTCCTTGAGTGAATTCGTCTTCCCTGGGCCCACTGGAAGATCCTCATGTTATTATGTAAGAGCCAAGTTTCTTTGACCAGACACAAAATGACATGGAGGGCATGAAGTGGCTGTCACCCAAGGGAGTGCCCGAATGCTGCAGAGGAGCTCCGGAGCGTGACGCAGGCTGAGGGGAAGCCCCCCCCGTGCTCATCACTGAACCAGGACCACAGACCACAGAAGGGCTCCGCGTGGACCTCCATTCCAGCAGACGTCTCAGGGACCTCGAGATCTTTGTGATCACCACACTGTGACCATTTCCCGACCCAAGCCTTGTGCTTGTTTTAGAGGCTTCTTAGGAGGTGCCATGAAGGAATCAGGCTTCAACAGATTAAAATCTCTTCCCCACACCCGGGCAGCAGTGAGACCAGTGCAGACAGGCAGAGTGATGGATGCGTTGGCCTATCAACGTCAAGAGTGGCAGCTGGCCTCACTGTGTCCTCAATTAAAAGAAGGGTCCCCCAGTAGTGAAGCAGTGCAGAATTGTCTCCCAGATGCCTCAGATTCCACACTCACAAAGGACTGCCCAAGTCCTGGAGCCCTGGTGCCCTGGGGAAGACGGGTGATCTCTACACCCTCTCGTATTGCCTTCACCACAGACAGATGGGCCTTCTCTATCCTAAACAGAGCCTGTTTGATAGTGTTTGCTTCTTATCATTAACTTTCCGTACACCCCTAATCTAATGAATCCAAACTGCTTTGGAATATTGTTCGAAATGTTCCAAAGTACGATAAGAATCATTTGGTTCATGAATTCTCTTGGTGAATATTAACTAGGGTTTAAAGATTAAAACAGTTTTTGCTTTACCTTCTGAGACTTGGTACTTGTTCTATGCCCTGTGCACATCATTCTGCGACTATGATGTCAACGTTATCCCAGCTGTCTTAAAAGTGGTACAGTCCTGGGGCCGGGGATTTAGCTCAGTGGTTCCGCCACCTGCCTTGCAAGTGCAAGGTTCTGAGTTCGATCTCCGGTACTAAAACAAAGTGGTACAATCCTCCCAGCAACTCAGGTTCAACTGACATTTTTGCTGTATTTACTGGGATTAGGGCTGAATGAGATAAATGATAGAAAAAGAATAATATACATTGAAATAGAAGCAAAATGTTTACCCATCATTCAATCTGTTGATTGAAAAAAAGTGCAAAAGTTTTTTTAAAATCAGACTATAAGTATTAGAAGATGAGTAGAGCATTTTCTTGAACAATCTTTCCTAAATATTTCTATCTGATTTATAAAAGATAACAATTCATCCCATTGTCTATTTCCAGTGTTTTGTGGTACCTTAACCTCTGCATTCTAGGAAGTGGTCTTAATTATATTCTCATTGCTGGGACCAAGTACCTGACACCCATAATTTGAAGGAGGAATGGTTTATTTTAGCTCACAGTCTGTAGAGGTTTCAGTCCATAGTCAGCTGGTTCTCAGGCAGGACAGCATGGCAGAGGAGAAACAGTCCATGGCATGGTAGACAGGAAATGACGATCCTTCCTTTTTATTCCATCCAGGCTACAAGTTTATTGGTTGGTGCCACCATACTCAGAGTGAATAAATCCATCATCCACACCCAGAATCATGCTAAAGCAATCAGTGGATTCACCCAGTATCACACACCCATGATCCAGTCACCCTCCAAAACCATCATCTATGAGCATACAAGGCTTTGAGGGGACACCTAGATACAAGCCACAACATGGTCTAATCATATTTCCTTTTACTCCCATTCCCACCACTAAGGGTTGGAAAATGGTAATTCTGAATTAGCTGGCCAATTCACGTATGACCCTGATGTAGCAAGACACTGAAGTGGCCAAGACCCTGAGCTTCTAAGTCTAGTTCATCTGTTCCCCTCAAAGGTATCTTTGACACTCAGAAAGGGTCCCACACTTGTGTCTACCATTCCTTTTTAGGAAGCATGCAGGATGGTAGCCCCATTTCCAAAAGCCAACGCAAGGCCATATCAGCCTTTACAGTGTGCTTACACTTTATACTGGCAATGTATCACAGAAAATTGTAGGCCAGTCATGTGGAGAAATAAAGCCAAAAGAGACAGTATATTTTCAGGAGCAATTCAGCGTATGATTGGTCTTACTGATGCCGTTAGTGTAGTGTTTATTGTTGACTGGGTTTACCCGTAGCAACTGAGAAGCACTCTGTGTTTAGGAAAAACTGTGGGAGAAAATACATTGATTAGTTAGTAAGTTAACTCTACCCCCAAGTTAGGAAATCATCATTGCTAACTTGGAGAGATGTCATAATGTTGTATGTCTCACCGATCCTGGCCAGCTTGTGTTTTCCTTACTCTGTGTTTTCCTGTTCAGTCAAATACTCCCATACTTTTGTGATTTTTCTAACTGGCTTTATTCAGCCCACCCCACCCCCAACTCTGGAATAACAGCAGTTGTGCCTAGCATGTTAACTGAGTTTATGGGATGGTTCAGAGATTTAAAAAGAAGAAAAGAAAATCCCAGAATGGTATGCCAATATGTGAACTGAATTTACTTGAAGAGGTCACTGTGCATGTATGGATTATCTTTTTTCCACCAGTGTTTCCTGCCAGTGTTAGTAGTGGGGGTTTCTTTTTTCTCATTCTGGGTGGTGTGATAGAGAACAGTTACCGTACAGTGATGAAGGAATGGGGTTTCAGACAATATTGAATGACCAGGACACTTTCCCCTCTTCCACACAACCTCCACCCTCACATTGCATTTTGCAGGCAGTATAACCCCTGTCCTGTTTTGCCCACCCTGAAAGTTAATCAAGATATTACTGGTGAATGGGGAAGAGCCAGGAGTGTAAACTGACTTCTGAGCCACCACGTTTTATGTGGGCCGGAGGGCCAACAATGTTATTCAGATTTTTAAAAGGTTCAAAAAAAAAAAAATCAAAAGAAGATTAATATTCTGTGAAATTCACATGTCAGTGTCCATAAATAAAGTTTTATTGGGACTCAGCCACTCCCGTTCATTGACAGATTGTCTCTGGCTGCTGCTCAAGGAGTTTCAGAGTTGGTGTTTGCCACACTGACCACACAGCCCTCGTAACGTGGAGCTTTTCCTCACTGGCTCCTCACAGAAATCTTTGCCGACTCCTGGTGTGGGGCCGATAGCAATGGAGAACTGAGGAATGGAATGAGCATCAGCTTTTAGAGTTAGGCAGCAGGGAGCCCGAGCTATGCCTCAGTTTCAGATTATTTCCCCTCGAAGGTTTTGGCGAGGATAAAAAGTGATAATGAACGTAAAGCGTGCACACAGCGTCTGCCAGGGGCGTGCGGTCGGTACTTGGATCTTTCCCTCTCAGATTCCAGATATTGAAGTTTATTTCTTGCCTTGGGTTACCTGTTCAAACAGAACTGGAGCGAAAATTCCCTTTCCCAACAGTCGCGGATGAGATAAAAATGCTTGTCTCGCTCTCCCCCTCTTCTTTCCTTAACTTGGTTTCTTTGCTCCACAAAATTGGTGCTGTTCAGCTCAAGGGTAGCAAAATGTCATTTTACCCAGAGGTGGACGGGTTTATAGACTTGGTCTTGACTTTGGATGACAGAAAAGCATGCCAGGCGATGGCCACTTGGCGGAACCTCAGAGGAAAGGCTCCTTGTGTGTTTGGCGGGGCACCGAGTTCTGCAGAAGGGCACCTGTGCCCTCTCAGCTGCATGCAGCCTGTGTCTCCGAGGAAAGCTTGGCTGCCCCTCTGAGCTGTTCTTTAACACACTTCTTCAGCCAGCGTGCTTCCTTTGCTAAACTGGCCAGAAAGAAATGAAAAGCTTCCCCACGTGAAGAAGCAGGCTCACTGGCAAGGCCTTCCTCCTGTTTCTCAGCAACAACAGCAAACAGCTCCCCCTTCTTTCGGACTTAAGTTACACATATTTTCCCCCCTTCTTTATTTTCAAAGCTGGCAGCTTCATAAGAGCACCATTCAAACAGACTGAGCCAGGGATGCGGGCAGCATGAATGGGCCACTTCTTGCTCTCCCGGCTCCCTCCCCCTTTGTGCCCATCTTTTCCATGTATTAGGAACCACCTTGTGAAGCTGGAACCTTGCCCACTGCCTCCATCGGGGTCCTCCGGGTTGCTTTTGAATCTGCTGCTTCTCCACTCCATTGCCTTAGTTTCAACTGTTCGCAGGAAAAAGCGACCATCTGATTGTATCCAGCCCACTTCCCTTACAGGGTATGCTGGCCTTAGTAAGTTGAGGGCAGTGCCAGTGCTATGTGATCAGTATGATCTATTTAATTTGAATTGCGCACAATTTGGTGAACGGTATGGCCACTTGGCCTTTTACTTTTCTTGCTGTAGAATATTTTCTACTACTTTACTATTTTTCTGTTTTAAAAAATAAATTTCTACGTGACCTACCAGTCCAGGTCAGTTGGGTATAAAGGAGTGGTGGAGGTGTCATATCAAACCTTTTATAATTAGGGATTTCTTTTTTTAGAGGGTGCGAGGGAGTGGAAAACAGAGCTTTAGTTCTTGTTATTGGCTTCTGGTGATAGTTTGGAATTAATTTATAGATTGTGTTTGGCTGCTGGCGTGGTGCTTGGGTGTGATTAATTTGTGTAGCTTGCCATTGGATAAATAATATTCATTCCTTGGATCCTTGTCCAGAAGGGATTAGCCAAGTGAACTGGAAAACATGCCTTTGTAGGAGAGCTTTCGCTGTTTGTGGTAATCAATGAACAATCTAGAGGCTGATTTAATTCAGCTCTTACAGAACTAGCTGACTCATTGGCTCTTAATGCTTCTTAACGTCTTTGGTGGTGTTTTTAATCTTCAGTTTCTTACACATGCACCAATATTATAGTAGACTTAGTTCAGAATTTAATGTTTCCCCAGGCATCTTGTTCTGGGAATTCAAAATAAATACTTTGTGAAATGGGTTTCAAAAAAGTTGTTTTTCTGATAGGTCTCCTTTTTAAGCCTTCCTTCTAGTCAGAAAAAAATCTATTGACAAAGGTAAGATCAAGTTAGTTTCTCTTTGGAAAGCAAAGTGACAGAAGCAACAGGCTGGGCCTTAGAGATTTGTATGGTACAGGGCTCTCAAAGCCTATAACATGCTTTGGGGCTTGGCATTGCAGCATTCACAGGGGTAAATCATTTAGAGCTGAGCTTTTGGCTTGTGGGATGGCCAGAGCGTGTTCCACCAGGAGGCAAGAGTTTCTGTTCAAATCTGCCACTCACTTGATTTATGTATCCGCCAAGTGACTGTGAAATAGAGAGGTCAACTAGGAAAGCTTTCTCCCCTCTTGCTCTCTGCCTTTGTGTAGTTTCCTCTCGAGTTTTGTTCATCTGGACAATGCATTGACTTGCCCTGTGTCGGGGAGCTGGCTAGTTGCTTGTGAGTCGCAGTGGCAAGTCTTTTGGCTTCTAGTGAACATAACGGCCAAGGTCCCAGGGATTGATTGTGATTTTTTGAAAAAAAAAATATATTTGGCACCTTCATGGACATGACTTTTCCCCTTTCAAGTCTAGCTTTGAGTGACAGGTGAGTATCGGGCTGTCAGATTTAGCAAAGAGAAATCCAAGGCACCTGGGTTAGTTTGGATTTCAGATAAATAGCAGGTATTATTTTAGAATTAAGTGTGCCCTGTATTTCATCTGACATGTTTGAGTGTAGGGATGCTAGCTTTCTCTTTCCTAAAGGCCCTTGGTTTACATCAGCTATTCAGAGATTATTATGATTGGGAGAAGAGTTGTATGGCTAGGAAATAGACTGCCATTTATTAAGTACTTTCTCTGTTGAGTACTTTATTTAGTTCTTAGCTTGTGAAGTACTTATTGTCAACCATTGTGCCTTTGATGATGAAAGTAGCTGGCATTTATCGAGTCTGTCTGTGTTCTGGGCACTGTTGTAAGAGCTTTGATGTTTTCTCATCCAGGGCTTAACACAACCCAAGGAGGGTTAAGTACTATTATGGTTCCCATTTTACAAGGGCGCAAGCTAAGCTGATGTCTCACAGCTAGCAAGGGATTGCTTTAGGTTGAAGAACAGGGTTGTTTGTCCAAGGTCACGTAAGTCATCACTGGAGCCTGGATTCCTGTGCCAGTCTCTTTCCTCCATCTGCTCTTACCTTGGATGCACACTGGGGCCACTTGGGCAGCTTTAAAAAACCCAAGTGCCTGACCCACTCCCAGAGAGTTTCATTCATTTGGTCTAACATTGTCCTGGGCATGGGAATTTTTAAAAAATCCCCGGGCGATTCTAATGTACAGCTAGTGTTGAAGTTTGCTTTTCTCCATTTTTCGAATGAAATGAATTACTCTCCTTAGGAAATCTGGCCGCTCTGTGTGGCCATTCCTTTAGTTCTTACCCCTGTGTCAGAGAAACACACCATTCCAAATCTGGCAGCTAATTTTCATGGGCTTTGTTTCTTCAAAATTATTTTCAGGGAGCCCTGGTGGATACATGTTGGGGTATAAACAAGCCACAAAGCACAGCCTCTTGTGGGTATTCTGTTGATGGCTTCTCTGTGAGATCTTTTCTTTTTCATTCCCCCATTATACTTCCTGGAGGAGGGACTATCCCTTTGTTCTTCACTGAACTCTAGCTGGCTGCCAGGCTGGGTATCTGAGGAGGTTTACAGATTTATAAAACTGGACCGCTACCCTCCAGGAGTTTTCAATTTTGGAAGCGAAGTAAAGAAATGTAATTCTAGGTTTCATTTTCTAAAAGTCATTTCAGAGGAATACAGAGGATTAAGGACTTCCGAGTTGGCAGAGGCCGAGAGGAAGTGATGTGAAACGTGGCCTCCACTGGCCTTGAGGTCCTGCCACGACACCTGTTCCTCACAGCACCCAGGCTGGTTCCTCAGTGGGTGACGTTGGAGTCAGTGCCTGTACACTGCACATAGCTGGCCTGGCCCAGAGAAGGGCTCAGTCAGCAGGGGTGGCCATGTTCTGCAGCGGGCTTCCTACTGGTAGGTCTAGGCATGACTAGTAGGTTACTAAACTTTGTTGCTCCTTGAAGTGAAGGGTCATGGATTTTCTAAACTGGGTAACCAGTGAAGAGCCATAGAAGTGTATGAGTGGGAAACGAGACTCAGTCCTGGAAGATGACCTAGGGTCCAGTAGGAGCCGGCGTGGGAAGCTATGGACCCCAAGACTTTGAAAACAAAAACAATAAAATCCCAAAACAAAACAAACAAAAAAACCCCACATGTAGGTCAGAGAGAATGGGGTTCTTAGCTTGAAGGCCACAGAAATAGAGAGGGAAAGGCATTTAGTGCCAGGACTCTGATGCACAGATGTGTCTGACACACGGTGGCTGAGGGGAGACAGAGAGAGAGGCTTCTGGTCCTGCTGGTGACATTCACAGATGGACAACATAAGAGAAGAGGCTGATGGTTAACAGGAAAAGGATGCTGCATGCGGTCTGGGGCTCATTGAAAGTGGTGTGGTGTCCCATGTTACCATGCTCGTGCTGTCATCGTCATTTGGCAATAACGTGGGGTCTCCTCTCCAGTGGTTTTAGAGTGTGCACAAAAGCAGCTTCCACCACCTCCACCATCCCATCTGTCCTCTCTGTCACTTGTACTTTCTTCCTCTACTTTGTGTAGGTCTCAGTCTCATACTTTGCACAGGAAATTGATCAGTCTTCTATTGCTGTTTGACCGATGGGGCAGTTTCTTTATTACCAGACAGTTCTGTAAGCTATAAGTACTTCTGATACCCTGACTATACTTATTTGTAAGTGGGAGTTAGAGTAATGAGCCATTTACTGATGCCAGGCTCAGCTGAGAATCCAGCAACAGAAGGTGGATGACTCGGAAAGACTGTTCTCCTCTAGGTTTTTAAGGTCATTTGAAAACTTTTGACTTGTTGCAAGTTCTGTACTTTGTGGAGGACATGATTAAGCCTTTTAGAAGGTTGCTCATACTTCCATTTTATTTTGCCAGTGTAGGATGGACCAGGGCTTGGCAAACTTTTTCCAGGAAGTATCAGACAGTAAATATTTTAGGCTTTGCCTATGTGTTGCAATGACTCTGCTCCCTTTACAATAGCAGAGCAGCCATAGACAGTATGTAAACAAATGCACCTTTGCGGTGGGTGTTGCAATCAAACTTTTGTTTACAAAGACATGCCATGGGTTGGGTCTGACCCTCAGGCTCTGGCTTTTTGACCCAGGCTTAGTACATAGGCTATGTGATTTACCTACCCTCTGTGATCTCCATTTTAGCAGTTGTCAAAATGGGATTAATAGAAGATCTGACTTCGTGGGACTATTTTGCTATGAAATGAGATAGTTTTACACAGTGGCTGGAACATAAGAATACAGAGAGTGTTAACTAAAGGACAAATATCCATTTCAGTCTGCATCACACAGCAGTCGTGATGTTTAATTGGCAATCATTTAAAGGTAAGAACGAGAGACCAGCAAAGCAGAATTTTTGTGAAGGACCATTTAGCATCACAACTGTGCATTAACAGATGCAGACAAGGTGAATATTGACTTTTAGCAGACTAGTGAAAAACAAGATTATGGAAATCTGCACATGGCCAATCTTGTTTGTTCTCAGGAAGGTTTTTCTTGGAAATTTTGTGTCACTCTCTTTCTGGATGTATTTTTGGCATACATTTGGGTTCCCCTCTCCCTGATGGCTGAAGTGTGAGGAGAAAGGCTTTGCTAGAAGTGAAATCCCCAGAGAATTTATTGAATACCTGCTGTGTTCACGTTGCGTGTGGGGCTGGGACTATAGGGGTGGGGTTTCAGTCACAGCGGGTCATGCAATGGAGCTGGGACAGAAAGCGACATGTCTACATATATGTGAAGCAGCAGGCACAATGCTGAGGCAGGTATAAATATATGAGAGCCCATAGGACAGGTGTAAAGGTGCCGAAGGACGTAAGTGTGAGAAGACAGGTCCTGTCAGATGGCGTCCGTGTGTGGTGTTTCAGAAGAAAGATGTGTACAGGGCTGTGTGAGTACAGTTTATCTCGCTTGGCTTGGTAGATCCTCCTTCCCGGAAAGCAGCTCTGCTGTGCTCCCTGCAGGCATTAGCTTGATCTTTGGGGGATAAAGTGTCTCCTTGCTGTACAGACAGGGCACATATCCCTAAGGCAGAGTCTCAGGAGGTAGAACTTGGTGGTGACTGTACTGGCTTTAGGCATCTGGTTTTGCTTCCCACTTCAGAGCTGAGAAGTGAGGGTGATTTACTTTTTCATGCCCCACACCACTGCTCCTGCTTCCACGGGGGTAGAAGTTTCATGGAACAGCCACTGGGGCTATGGCTTTGTGGCCTCCCACCCAGCACATTAGAATAGAACAGGCCTTAGTGCAGTTGATTCTGAGCAAAGGAGCTAGAGTAATATCTGAGGCAGGGCTGGTGTCCTGAATTCAGTGTTGGGCGTATAGACATGGTAGTCTAAAGACAGAGTGGACGTATGACGAGTGAGAATAATTCCATCAAGGGGGACCGTGTTGAGTGTTAAGGAGACAGAGATGAGTGGAACCTTATGTCCATCTGAGTTGAGCAAGGCTCCAGATGTAGTGTTGGGTGGACTTGGTCTTCAAAGCTGAGGACGTACGTGCATCAGGTGTGTCAGGCCAAGGCAAGCAGGGGAAGGAAGGCAAGCTGTTAAGAGGAATAGCAGGGTGGAGCCAGTCTGGAATGAAAGAACAGAGTGGATCTGGGCATATCCTGGGTATCTGGGCGCCTTCGCTGCTGACTTCTTAATGTTCTTGGAGGCAAGAAGCACAGCTAGTTCCTCGGAATCTATCCCTGTGTTCTGAGTATCAAAGGCTATGTAGTTCTCTCCAACCTTGATAGGGAAGTTAGTTCTTCCCCACAGGCGGGGGGGGGGGGGTGTTGCTGCATCTAACAAACAGCTGGCCAGGTCTCTCTCTTTCTCTCTTCCCCTCCCTCCCTCTCCCAAAATAAACCCAGCATACATTATTCATCTTGTGTGAGTTGACACCTCCTGCTTTGAATAATGCTACTATTTATTGAGGAACATGATTTACATTCCAGGACACCTGATACAGACTTAACTGGTAGTAACTGGCTGAGAATCCTTATGCTATTCTATGAGATAGCTACTACTACCACCTCTCCCCATACTGCAGGAACTTTATCTGTTTTACCCATTGCTTATCCCCCATGCCTAGAAACATGTCTTACACACATTAGGTGCTGGATGTTGAATAGATAAATCAATGCAGCCATATTTGCACCAAGTCATACAGGTTGTATACGGAGGTTGGAACCAGAGCTGTATGGTTTCAGTCTGGATGCTAAGCTCTACTTGCTGCCTTCCTAGAGGAGAAAGATCAAATCGTTCATACTCATTAGTCCCTGGACTCCTTTTTAATGGTCAAGTTGTGGAATGCCGCACAGAGATACTTTTAGCCATTCTCTAATTTGTTGTACATAAAAAAATTTACAGTAAACTAGGTAATGTTTAAAAGTGGCCTGGTAATTTAAAAATTTTCAGCAACATGTATGTGCACCTTCGTAATTGTATCTACTGGTATTACTTGGTTTGCCCACAGTAATGTGACTCTGGAGCTGGGATTGGGCCTGAGTCTAAACTGATGCCAGAGTTGGCAACTTAGTCGCTCAATGAGAGTGAGTGTGAATGGTTGCTCCTCTCCTTAGCTCACGGGGACAGTTTGGCAGTTTGCAGACACTTTCTTAGGCTTTGAACGCAGTAGCACGGAGGTAAGACAGTGCCTTACTCATGGAGCTTATTTGCTGATGGAAGCGGTGTAACAGCACAGGCCAGCCAGCCTGCGGGGTGCCCTTGAACAAGCTGCCGGTGCCCCGAGGAGAGGAGCAAGGGACACAGGATGGTATTTCACGAACTCAGCTGTGGTCCCTGAATCTGGAAGTCTACTCCTGCTCTCCGCACGCTCACATTGCAGCATGGTATCTTGAAGGAAGCACAAGGGGAACGTCTGTGGATAGAGTTGAACATGGCACCGGTCCTGTAGGATTGCTGTCCGATTTAGTGATACAAGGTGAAGGCACATGGAGGGGCTGGGGACGTAGCTCATTGTAGAGGGCCCTGGCCTAAGTATGCAAGGCCTTGAGTTCAGGGAGATAATGAAGACAAAGATGTTTGCAATAATCAGAAACTCAAACAAGGGGTTAGGGGTATAGGTCAGAGGTGGGCCTTGTGTTCAGTGTGCGTGAAGTCCCAGGTTCACCACCCTCCAGATCAAGAACCTAAACAGATATTCCGGGTCTCCTTCCCACCTTTGCCTGGCATGGTAACCACAACAGGTACCTAAGACGATAGTCTCCTACAGTCTCCCATCACCTTAATACACCTGGGATTCCCATTTGTGGGGAACAAAGGCATTTGTAGGAAGAGAGGTCTAGGGGTTAGCTTGAGTCTGTGGTTTGAGGACTGGTAATTAGGCCAGCAGATTTTTATTGAACTGTACAGCAGTTTGTTAAAAATAATGTTAAAACATACACACCAAAATCAGGTTTTTCACCGTAATGAGATGGAAGGTGCCAGAGGTCAAACACTGGGCCCTTCTACTTCTCATTTGAGATTTTTATGAGGCAGAAAGCTTCTTCATTAAGTGGCAGTTTTAACCTTGCAGGACTGTAGGTTTTTTGGAGTCGCTGTGCTTTCATAGAATCTTTGAAATGTAGCTGCACTTCAGAATGAACACTCAAGGTGAAAGCACTTACGTGGCCTTAGCAGAAGTGCTGTTGTCTGCCTTCTGGCTTCAGTGGTTTCGCTTCCTTTGTGTGCTTGTTTATTTATTTTTGGAAGAAATCCTCAGGTGTGCTCAGCCAGGCCCCTTCTCCCTGGTCACCTGGAAGGGAGTGGCAAAGCCTTCTGCCTCTGTCCCTCAGCCACATGGATTATGGCAGCCTACTTGGCTGTTCAGTGAAAGTGATTCGTCAGGATTTTCTTCGGAAATTCTCATTTTTCTGGCATTTAGACTTGATATTACCAGTTGGTAGTCTTTTCATTGTGCATTCTAGCTCTTCTTGTTGAAAGAAAATACAGTTCTAACCTTGGAGTAAAAGAAAGAACCAGCAAATAAATGATTTGGGCAGATCTAGCCCTCCACAGATTTTTTTTTTTTTAAAGAAATGAGTAATTCCTCTTTTCAGAATTGGATGATGTCACAAAACTTGATGGGTTCATCCTTACAAATACTTAAATTTTATTTTCGTTTTTATAATATTCCTTCACACAAGTATCCAAGCTCAGACCGAACAACCAGCTGTGTATATCGCGAAGGCGGGTCCATGTCATGGTCTATGTTGTGGTCCATGTCGTGGTCCATGTCCTAGACTCGTCTGTGGGTTCTGGGCATGTTTCCAGCAGGGTGTTCCGGTGCTGGAGGCTGTGGGGTGACCCAGGGATTCAGTCATGGCCAGCAGAGGCCCCCATTCTCTTGTTGGTGTGGGTGTTTGGGAGAAGAAGGTACATAATGTAATACCTTAACAGGCATTGTGTGGAAGGGAGGCAAGAGAGAGACACAGTAGCTGGTGGGTGGGTCCTGCTGGAGCGTGTTGTTTGGCCTGATGGGATTGAGACCACAGGCTGGAGGGGACAGCGTGCGCCCCCCTGAGAAGCCCCCCATCTTCCTGTATTAAAAAGTAGGAAAATCCTAAGGGAGGCAACGAGTCAGCCTTTCTTTATTTTAAACTTGGCCAAAGTCCAAATACAAGATTCTAGATTAAAGAAATGTTTGTTCAGTCTAGATTTCAAGTGTGGTCGTTCTCAGAGCCATGTGGTGGAAGGGAGTGTGTTTGAGTTAGTTGTCTTTAAAGGTCCTTCTGGGATGCACAGGCTTTGTGAGGGGTTTTGGAGAGGTGATACTGTGTGAGTGTGTGCTTGAAGTGAAGTCATAGCAGTTATATTGAAGAGCCAGTTGTGGTGACATGCACCTGTAGTCCCAGCAGTTGGGAAGCTGAGACAGGAGGATCCTATGAGTCCAAGAGTTTTAGTGAGATCCTATCTATAAAAAAAGCAGGAAAGGAAAAAAAGTTACATGTAAGGCATTTCATCCGACTTCTGGGATAAAGTTTTATTTTTGAAATACATTTTTCAATTTATTTCTCTGCATATTTTAGATTAGAAAGAATGGCGAGGATTGTATCTTGTTCTAAAATGTCGAATTTAAAGGAAACACATTTAAGACTTAAAATAACTGTATTATTTGTAAATTGGTTTGTGGTAGCTTCTGACAGCAAGGTTTTGGAAAGTGCACTACCTTCTAGTGACCTGAGACCTGGGTGCTTTTGTTTTGTTTGGTTTTGAGCCAGGGTCTCTCTATTTTGCTAACTCCTGGTTTCAAGAGATCCCTCTGCCTCAGCTTCCCGAGCAGCTGGATCTACAGGCACAGCCATCTTGCCCAGCCAGACTGGGATTGGAATCTTAGCTCAGCCACTGCCTTTCTGCTGGAGGGTGATTTGGTGCTGGGTTAAAGTGAGGCCACATCCACTGGGGACTAGGGTACACTGGGAATGAAAAGCCCCAGTGCAGCTCTGACCCGCCCAGGCCGTGCTTCCAACCCTGATCATTTTCCTTCCACTCTCTCTGTCCACGGAACGGAGTGCTCTGTCTGCTAAGACCCCTGTGCTCTGTTTTGACGTGATGCTTAATGTACCTCCGGAAACCTTGCTTCCTGGTGCCTGTGGCACAGTTTGTAACTTCTAACTCAGCTTTTTAATTATAAAGCTCACATTTTGTCACAGACACCTGTGGAGCTGGTTTCTGGTGGCAGCTGACTCTGCTGTCAGCCATGAGTGTCACCCTGTGTGCACACAGCAGTGCCCGGACCTCCTGGCTTCGGCCACTCACCTCCCCGTCCGAGGCTAGTCTCGGGCTCTGATCCCCTTGTCAGCGGGTGGTCTCTGTGACTGTCCAGGTCTCCTCGAGCTCTGCGACTTCAGATGTGGAGGCAAAGTCCAGCCCCTGCCCCGACCATGCCTGTGTCACTGTGTTTATCTGTCATCGTCAACGCTGTGGCTGTTTCTGTGCCTGAAATCGGAGACTCAAACAAGCAGGCCACACCTGAGACCTCCAGGAGATGTGATTGGCCTTTGCCAGCTCTCTCTCTGCGAAGTGTGGACTCTGCACAGCTTCTAGAAATGTCTGGAGAGAGCAGGAAGCGTTGGAAATGGCACCTGTGCGAGGAAACCAGTGCTGCATACAAAGTGTCCTTTGAAAAAATGATGGTACCTCTCTGGGTTTGTGTCAGAATTCCCCGCAGCAAGATCCAAAGGGATTTGAAATTAAACTAGGTCACTTCCAGAGACTGTCGCAGGAGTTAGCAGAGCACATGAAGAATCGCCTCTTAGAGGAGGCACTTTTTAGGAGAGAAACAGTGTATTTACTACCATCCAAGTACCCTAAGTTTTCTTTAGAACGGATGTTCCATAAATCTTACCTGGATTAATGTTCCTCTGTTCCTGCCTTATCATTTCTGTCCTTAGTTTGCCTCCTATTCCCAATTAATCTTTAGCTTCCTTTATCTGTTTGATAACAGGTATAAAAACTGTACCATGATATTTTTACTAGTGATATTTATAGCCACCCAAACCTTGGGTAGTATTTGCTACTACATTATGTGTAGCACTGTAGAAACGAGAGCTGACTGGGAAGATCATCATATATGAGCCTTTTTCTGTCCTTTCTTTGAGTGATGCTGTGGATTGAGCACAGGGCCTGTGCTCTACCACTGAGCTACACACTCACTCCTTAGCAGGCTTCTCCGTTAATAAAGGAGAAACCAAACTGCCAGAAAGGGTTAGAGGAAGAAGTCATGGTGTGAATCTGAACACTCACGTTTGAGGTCGGCCCCTCACCAGGACTGGAACAGTGGTACGGATCTTTGGAAAGAAATATGAATTCACGGCCTTTCTGAATGGAAGTGTCTCAGTGTCACATGTTGCAGCATTCAGGCCGACTTTGCAAACGTGTGGGCCACTTGGTTAGGAGAATGCGGAGTGAGCAGGTATTCCGTAAATTGCAGTGGGATTAAATACCTAAAGTTACCTAACTTCTGGAAGGACTCTTGACAGCCGGATAGGTAGCAACCCCTCTCTTAGACTTTATTGTAATAACGCATGGACTAAAATTATGCCGCACTTTCCTGAGTGATACGCTTCGTAATTAAAGAGGATGGAGTGAGAAAAAGTGCACATAGAATTTTCGCTGGAGAGCAAATTTTACACCTGCTGCCTGGCTATCTATTAATTAAATTATATACCTGGGGATAAAATTTCAGCTTAGTTTAAAAGTTAAATTCTTACTCTCTGTGGAAGACACCATGAGGCCTTGATGGGATTTTAAACATACCAGGTTGGTTGAGTCAGGAAAATTAGCACAGACAGTGAAATGAGTTTTGTTGACGTAAAGCAGTGGTTCTCAAAGAGCAGTGTGTGTTGGAATCCTCCTAGGGCTTCCAAGAACACAGATTCCCGGTCTCCAAAACTTCGGATTCGCTAGGTGGAGGGGGGACACTGAGAATTTGCATTTCTACCAACTTTCCAAGGGTTGCTGGGCTACGACTGAGGGACTATGCTTGGAGACTCACCGAATTAAAGGAAACCTATTTGCTTTAATTGAGTACAGGTACTTGCATTTTACTTAGTGCTTTTATTCTGTTCTCAACCCAGTCACTTAGAGGCTGTGGGATCTTCTATAGGCCACCATAGTCAGTGGTGTGCTGGTAAACACGAACCAGTGGCCTTAGGGCTGAATGGCAGCCATCATTTGTAGTATTGGTTGCCAATTTCCAATATAGAGATACTGATAGATACAACCGGCTTGTAAGATTATTGAACATGGACCAGTCACCTTCAGGACACCACTGAATCCTATAGAACAGTGATGGCGAACCTTTTAGAGACCGAGTGCCCAAACTGCCGCCCCAAACCCACTTGTTTATCACAAGTGCCAACACTGCAATTAATCCTGAATGTCTGATGCTGAACTGCCGGGGTAGCTTGGCTCGAGTGCCAAAAGAGAGGAGCTGTGTGCTATAGATTCGCCACCACTGGTACATAAGGAAGTGTCAAAGGCCATGTCCAAATTTCACCTTTGCTGAGACAGACCCTTACCATCTCTAAAACACACCCTTATTTAAAAAATTTTATTAGTACATATTTGCTGTATATAATGATTGTATCAATCATGGGGGTTGGCCCTTGTGCATAACACATCTTCATTCTTTTTTTCATCCATTTCCTCCTCTTCTTCTCTCTCCATTTCTTGGTCTTCTTCCCTTCTCCCTGTTTCCTATTATCTGTCTTTTATTTTGCTCTTTATTTATACTTTGGGTTTCTCGTATAAGAGAAACCATGTGACATTTAAGCTTGTGTGTCTGATTTACGTCATGTAACATGATGGTCTTGAGGCAAAAATATGCCCTTGTTTACACCTGGGGGAAGCAGAAAATATGGTCAGGAGGTGGACACCATAGCTGCTCACAGAGGGGTTTTATGGCAGGTGCCTTTTCATTTTGAATCAGTTGCCCACTGTAACTAGGGTTTCCCGTGGAAAACAATCCACTTCTGCTTCTGTTGGTCAGGGCTGCAGCTCTGGCCCAGAATCTTCCTTGGGCACCTTGGCTGGCATGGAGGAGGGGCTGTGGTTTCCCACTGCTCCCCCTTTTGGAGGGCACGGGCTGCATCTGGTTCCTCACCCATCCCTCCCGCCCCCCCCGCCCCCCGCGCGCCTGCTTGCGCCCTGACCGCGTTAGCGGGGAGCCTTCTGTCCGTGGGAGCACGGGACCTTTTGCCCAGCGTCTCCGAGCTGAGAGCCCTGCTGGCTGAGGGCAGCTGCTTCGTGGGAGGAAACGGATGGGGAGCTGATCCTGGCCGGTGA
>NW_004624763.1:16303413-16327234 GCF_000247695.1 Heterocephalus glaber | reverse complement strand
CCCCGCCCCTCTGCTTACACACCTGGCAGACTCTGCCCTCTTTCCTGGGTGCCTATGGCAGGGGCCAGGGAGACATTTGATCGCCTTGAAGGACCCTGAGCACCCTCAGTGAAGGCGAGGCAGGTGTATCCCTTCCGCATTCCATCTTTTCTCCCCCTTGCTCTGGAAGGAGAGGATGGAAGAGGAATTACACTATCTAAAGCAGAAGCCAAGACCTAAAACATCCTCTGATTTCTCTGTCTAAACTACAGACCTGGGATCCAGGAAAGGATCCTCCTGATAAGGGAATACATGTTCCTAGGTGGTTTAATTATTGTTTACATGCTGCACATGCTTTTCTCTTTGGAATCCTATTATTTATTTGTCACTCCAGTGGTTCTTTTCACATCTTCTCTTCTCAGCATCTTGTGTTCATCCTGCCCAGGTTGCCTTTTATATCCTTAGTTTTTTTTTTAAGTATGGGGAAATAAAGAGTAGAAGAAAACCCCTTCTCAGCAAATCACCTGCCTCAGCCACTCTGTGGTTATTTCATTTAAGGATGGTGGAAGGTGGGAGATGTTTGAAGAGCCTCAGAGAGAAAAGCATGGTTTTAGATCTAATCATTATCAGATTGAGAGCTAAATACCATCACAACTTTCATGAGGCAATATCCCTGGGAATATTCTGGATACATGTTCTTTTGGCCGTGTACAGAACTGAGGCCACCCACATTGTGAGGGGTGTAAACTGGCCTATGACGTTCAAATACTATGTTTCAAGAGTTTGGGTAGACTTGTAATTTAACCCAGGAGACAGCAAATACTCGTGGGAAAATATTTGTGTTCAGAATCAATAAGGAATGTGCAAGTGAGTTGCCAGCATGCTGAGAGCTGTCATTTGCAGTGGAAGCGTGTGCCAAGTGGTATCTGTCAACAGCAAGGCAAAGAACAGAGCGGATTGGAGGGGAGGCACGTGGGCTTGTGTAAGGAGCCCTGCTACTGGAGGGGAGATGTTGACTTGCCTTTGGGTATGTGGGCTCATGTAAGGAGCTCTGCTATTGGCCACGTGGATCATGATGGTCAAGCTCATGTGCAGATGGATAATTGCTCAGGTGTAATACAGAGCAGGATTTTTGTGCTGTTGGGATTCTCCTTTGTGGGGTGAGGGCACGGACTCTGGAAGTTAGTTACTGTTTTTCTTTTTGGTACCAGGGATCGAACTTGGGACCTTGTGTTTTCGAGGCAGGTGGTGGAACCACGGAGCTAAATCCCCTGCCCTGGAAGTTAGTTACTTTGTGGTGGTTTCACACCTCATGTGTAAAGGAGCCAGGATTTGGGTCTAGCTCTTTACAGTCTGGGTCTCATATTATCTGTAGATGTCATAACCCTTAAGAGTAGATTACTTCTGATATTTAAACTTTTCAGTGTCAAACTCATAAGTCGTCTCTTAAAGTTTGTCAACTTAAACGATCATTGTTTGTGGTATGTTCTGTCTATCCTATTCACCAATAATATATTTTGATTTTTAATGTATATTGGCATATTTGTGGCGAGTATATCTATAATACACAGTTTCATGGCTTATTTTCCTTTTATTTATTTTCTCTTTCTTGTAGTTGGTTTACCCACCAACCAGCCATATATATATCTATATAGATATATCTGTATATGTATACATGTATATATATATATCTAAATCTATATAGGTATATATGATTTCATTTGGAAAAATTGACTGGAAAACACCAGGTTTTCAGATACTCTCACACACCAATTTTCTGGAGATATCTGGTGCACCCCCAGTTAGGCCGGAAGAATGCTTTTTTACAGAATCTCTTTGTCCTAGAGGCCAGATGTTCCCCGCCCTTTCTCTAACATGGCCCTGAGCCAACCAGGAGAGTGTTGGTCTCTCTGGGAAGAGAGCGCTCTTGCAAGGACCTAGCACTGGCCCCTTTGCCACCTGACCAGGGCTGCAGGTTTTCATTGCTTTGGATGTTGTCCCCAGGACAAGGGCTTTTGGGGTCAGGGCCACGACTGTCCTTCCACTTCTCCCACTACAACTGCATAATGAGTTGTAAGACCTCTACTCCTGCATGGAAACTCATCTTGGCAACTATTAATTCCCACCCCAATTCATTTAGGAGCTGCAGTGTTTCTATTAATGGAAAGGTAAGTTTAAGCATCACACAGCATGGCTAATATGTGTTGATAATTGCATATTGTTGATAACTGTGAACTCTGAGATTGCACTAATAAAAGGTAATAATTCCCAAGGCAAGCAGACTCCCCAGGGAGTGGCAAAACTTGCCATTTTGCCAGTTGCTCAGTGCTGTTTAAGTTGGTAGAAAATAATGTAAGTACTGGTCACAAAGTGGGGACGTTTTTGGACTAAACAATGGAGATTGGAGAGGGAACGTTTTGTCGGTATGAGGACTTAGGGTGTGATGCTGGTGCAGATTTTTCTCCAGACAGTTGCTAAGAACTCCTGGTGCTTTCAAGAAAGGTGCTACTCAGCACAAACCTAGTGTCCTCAGAGAAGACTCGGCTTGGTTTTTGGATTCCCATCTGATGTCCCCAGATACTCTGAGCAGGCCCTTGTAGACACGCAGAGAAGACTTCCATTTGAGCCGGGTTCTGCCATTCATAGAGCTTCCATTTCTTCCACATTTGTCGAATGTAGCTATTTCTGTAAAGCTATTGAAAGCATTGAATAAGATAATGCGTAGGTACCAAACGGCTTTGTAGACTCAAAAGCCCTCTCTAGCGGTGAGGAGCCTGGATACCAGACCCTTTTGTAATTGTGTAATTTCCCAATGAGATACACAGACCCAGGTGATGTATCATTGTAAAACTGCTCTGTGTACTTGAGGTTCTTTCCAAATTCAACCCTGAGTAGTGCTTCCGGTTTCCCTTAAAAAAAAAAAAATCACTAGAAAGTTGGTCCATTGTCTCGGACTAGAAGGGCCTATTTGATAACCCAGGGCCCCATGACTGCATTGGGTCATTAACTTGGACATCTCCTGCTTGGGAAGACCCTCTTTTCCATGTTCCTAAAGGAACCACGTGGAGCTCGGAAGAGGCACTGTCCCGAGTGTGTGGCTAACGGGCTATCAAAGGGGCTGGACGTGGCCCCCAAAATCTAGTGAATCAGTGAATGTCATCTGTAGTAGCTAACGTCATTTTTTTTTTTCCTATTTGGAAGATGAGAAAAACAAACAACAATGAAGTGGCTTGCTTTGACTATAATGGCAGCAGGGCAGATCTGCAGATCAAATGAAAAGCAAATAATCTTCAAGGAAATTTTCCTAGTGGCTTAGCATGGGTCCTGGAGGTGTTGGTGATGGTGATGATGGTATTGATCGCGCTCTCCAGGAATGGCCTCACAAGCTCGTTTTGCCCTTTTGGAAATTTAAAGAATTGATATGAACAACCGGTAACTAAGAGGCAGATTTGTGGAATTTGCTTGAGTTCCAAGAAAGAACAGTAGAGGAAATGAAAGGACAAAGTGCAGAGGTGGATAGGTTTTTACCTTTGTCAAGAAACAGTGTACCATGAACTCTGCATAAATAAAATATAATAACTCACGGCTTTCATCTTGGGCCTGAGGAAATTGATGCTGTGGCTTTAGTGTTTTCTCTCCCACTAAAGCCTGGGGCAGGGGTGTGTGCAGGTCTGTAAGGCGCAGGACTGGGCTTCTGTGGGCCATTGCGAGGGGCCCAGGGAGGTCGGCAGGCCCTGCCTGGGCACCATGTCCACCTTCACATGGGTGGCAGGGGTGGGTGGTAGCGCCCATGGTCATGGCTGTGTCCCTGGCCCCAGCCTGAGTGATTTAGGAAACCATCCTGACAGCCGAGTGGCGCCCTCTCCTTTCTGGAGAGGGGCATCATTTTCTGCAGAGCCCCCCGCAGCCAGAGATTGATGTGCCCGGGTGAGGCGCAGCTGTGACTGTCAGGGCCTTTGAAGCCCACCCAATTTTAGGATTCGCGTCCTCGTTTTTTGTCATTTGTGGCACATTTGATGAATTCTCACTGTCAGTGACATACTTCCTAATTGTCAGAAGGTTGATTGAAATGGTATTTCTGAAAAAAGAAATTATCCAAAAGAAACACAACGATGTTCCTTCACCACATCTTTTTCCGCGGTGCCACAAACTGCTTTGCCTGAGGTTTGCAGCCCATCGCTGTGCCTCCCCGCACCTGCGGACCTAGCAGAGGGCTCTCCGGCTCCTCTCTCAGCCCTGTGCCTGCTTTTATGGGGCCTTCTATTTTGCTGGTTTGGGCCTTTTCTAGCCCAGATGATCAAAGCTGTTGAGAGTAGCACTTTGGAGAGAGTCTCTCCGCTCTCCTTTCAGCAGTCTTTAAGGTAGCTCAGGGCTGGCACGGTTTGGTTTGTTTTTGTTTTTACTCTTGGGCTGGAATGTCAGCTCTCCAGGCCTTTGGCTGCTTCTGCCCCTGCAGTCTGAAGTTCTCAGCCAGGAATGTCTCCGGGCCCCTTGGACGTGAAGTCTCCCGCCCCCACCCGCCCCAGGCCTGCGCGTCTTTCTAATTCAGGGAGTTTCTCCAGCAGCACACCCCTGTCCCTTCCCACTCTGCCCCAGCGGAGTGACTGCAGAGGCTCTCTTCTCCCCACCTGCAGTTTCGCAGTTTCTCTGCCCAGAAGCAGCCTCTATTAGCAGCGCCTTTTCATCTTTCCAGAGGCCTTCGTGTGTGTGGAAGGGCTCACTCCCTTACACCCGTGGACGCGCACACTCTCGTCACGACAGCATAGAGCTGGGCTTTCACTTTGCTCCTTAAAACATATGATATCGTCCACCTCCCTGCTGCTGATGAGAGCACAGACAGCTTCCCTCCTGTCACACACGGCCTGCACAAGCCAGGCTTTCTCTGTGATTTCCTCAAACAGATGCCTTCCCTGGCTCCTCATGCTGGTTTAGTCACGCTCCTGCATGCTCCAGAGTGGCTGGGTTGTTCCTGCATCACATCAAGATTAAATTATGTAAAAAAAAAAGATTAAGTTAGGTATTCGTGTGGTCATTCCTTTCTTTTTGCACCGAGAGGCAAGTTCCATGAAGACAGATACCTTGCATTCATTCATTCATTCATTTTCAAAAAACAGTTTCCTCCCTTTGGATTGCTTGGTATACAGTGCAGTCCATAAATAATACTGGAGTGAACGAAAAGCCAAGAGCTGGTTGGGTGAATGAGTGGATGATGTGGAAGCTTCCTTTGGATAGGAAGGAAATACAGCCTTTTAGAAAATAGCTGGGCTTTTGGTCCCAAACACAAATTCTGTCTGTAGATTCTAGACATTTTCTCTTTCTGGTTTCCAACCCATTCCTAAGAAGGCAGCCGTCCTGGGAAGGTTGGTCGTAAACGCGCTGAGGAGAGCCTTGGTGGTTAGGCACGGCGTCAGCTCAAGTGCATACACTCTCTCCATCCGTCGTTATTTCATCTCTGCTATTGCTTACTGTTTGAAATATAAGCACTGTCTATTTGTATCTTGAAATTCCTCTCACACTGTCATCGTGCAGGTTCGGTGGGGTATCCTGAAGACAGTCCGGGCGGGTGAGAGATAGAGGAAGAAGGAGAAGGGGAATGTGGCACAGGCCTGAATGTCCAGCACTCTGGGAGGCTGAGGCAGGCAGAGTGCAAATTCCATTCCAGCCTGGGCAATTTGGACACTTGGTGCGACCCTGTTTCAAAATAAAGAAATAAAACAGGGCTGGGATGTAGGTCATTGTAAAGGCCCTGGGTTCAATCCCCGTAACCCACACAGGTGCGCGCGCACACACACACACACACACACACACACACACACACACACACACACTCTTGCAGTGGGCTCTGGACTCACTCTCTGCTGAAGGCAGTATCGACACTCAGCATCTCCATGTTCCCAGCCTCTGGTGCCAGGCAGGTGGCGCGCAGCCTTTGTGGCCCTGACACGCGAGGACGAACACATGTGTGCGAGGGAGGCGGAAATTCCTGCTGCTTCTGGCCAGACGTTATCCTTACCACCACAGGACTGGTGAGCTCCAGCGATGTGTTCTTGGTACCGCAGCCCCTGTTTCTTCCAAATTTACCCTCATGCCTTTCCCGTTTAGTTTTTCATCTACATCTTCAGTGTCAATCTTTGCCTATAAGAACACAAAGAAATAATAAAGAGTTTGGGACGGGGCAGAAAGGGTAATTATTGGAGTGTGGGTCTGCATCCACTGTGGTCCTCTTTCACTTAAAAATTTAAAAAAATCTGGGCTAGGGATTTAGCTCAGTAGCTCCACGCCTGCCTCAAAAGCGCAAGGTCCTGAGTTCAATCCCTGGTAACACACACACACACACACACACACACACACAGATAAATAAAATAAAATAAAAATTTATTAGTACCTCTTTGCAATACATGTGTACCCTCACTGGGGGGGAGTTGGCAATGCACATAATGCATTCTTGATTCTTGATTCTTTTTATGTCCCCTTCCCTCCCATCCCTCCCATCTCTGTGTCTCCATTTGCAAAAGTCTAGCTCTGTTTCCCATTGTCTATTTTTAATTTTTAAAAATTTTGTTTATACTTTGTTTATATTTTTGTTTTCATATAAGAGAAGCTATGAGGTATTTAAGCTTGTGTGTCTAATTTATTTCACTTAACATTATAGTCTCAATGTGCATCCATTTTCCTACAAATGAGCCAAATTTATCTTCTTTAGGGCAGAGTAGTACCCCACTGTGTGTAAATTCCACATTTTCTTTATTCATTTGTTGATGGCCATATAGGCTGCTTCCAAGATTTAGCTACAGTATTATGAATTGAGCTGCTATAAACATGAGGATGCATGTATCACTGTAAGATGATGAGTAACTTTTTTGGGAGGATACCTAGAAGGGGAATAGTTGTGTCAAATGGAATTTCTAGTTTTAATTTGTTGAAGAATCTCCATGGACTAATTTCCACAGAGGTCATGCCAGTTTATGTTCCCATCATCAATTCATTTTTGAGGACTGAGGACTTGGTTCATGATTCCCACGTTCTTCTTGTGGCTTGGGAGTTCATGTCCACATCCACCACTCACTTCTTGCCTCTAACACAGCCCAGGGAGTAGCGCCATTCTTACTTTGAAGCTCCCCTTCTTAGAGCCAGCCAGGGCTTCTCTGTTGGGACCAGGTGAGTTGAACAGCAAGGGTAGGGTATGGTACTTGTGCACTCAACTGCTGATGGTCAGGAGCATTACCGCCTAGGAGAAATTCTCGCCACCTGTAATTAGCCCACTGCTTGTGTGCCAGTGATGCTACTGTAGTCAAAGTGCTTAAAAATACCTCATTCTCTCTTGGGTAAATGAGTTCTTCTTGCCTAATTTATTCACAGCGAACTTCGTTTTCCTTCCATAATACAAAAGTGAACTTTACTCTGACTCACCATAAGTAAAGAAACTATTTTGCTCATTTATGAAACATTTGAATATTTCTACAACACTTGGTTCTTTTCCAAGAAATAATGGGACTTCGCCTTGAACTTTTGGGTGGTTTATGGCTTGGTTTGTGAGGCCAGACAGGCGTCCCAGATGTGAGTGCTCTGACCACCTTCCCTCTTTCTTTACCCTTCACTCATGTCACTTTTGATAAAGGCATCAGGTACCAAAGTGTGCCCAGGCCCCAACTCTGCTGCTGGAAATGTTCCGGGGGTTCAAAATACCTGGCTCTCTGCCAGCCCCCGGCCTTAACCTCCATAAAATATTAAAGGATACCCTTTTTCTTTAAAAAAGTAATTGGTTATTTCTTTTAATCTGTCCAGTTGCATTTCAGAAAAGAATATTTGAAATTATTAAAATAATGAGCAACAATTATAGACATTGTTAGATTAACCACAGAGGTCCCTAGCTAATCCTAAAGGAAATTAAGAATCTTTTTTTATAGTCCTCTCACCCCATGCATTATTCTTTCTTTTTGCTTTCTCAAGTATATATTCACATATATCAGTTTCACAGATACCAAAGAGGTTATTGCTCATAGGTAACATAATTCGTTCCTAATATAAAGGCTGTGCCTGAGGCTTCATTGATAGTTTTCCTGGAAGTTTGTGCCTCTGGAGGCTTACTGAGATTCTTGGATTTCAGCCTAGTCTCTTTTATTTTAGGGAGAAAGTCTCTGACCCAGCTCCTTCTCTACCTGTTCACTAAAATCACTTGGTTATAGTAACTAGAATGATTAAGAGGCGGGTATGGATTCAGGTAAAGTAAAGAGCAAAAAGATTAGGACTTGTGAATCAAAGGATGAAGGGAGAGGGGTAGGGGACAGTCAGTGGGAACTTGGATTTGCTCACTAAGTCCCAGAATGCTGAAGCAAAGGGGTACCTCTTAAAGGAAGAAAGAGGTAACTTTAGTTCAAATAAAGGGCAATAGAGTGTCTCCCCCAGAGGAGAATGTAATAGAACTCCTCTTCCTGGCACTTGTGCAGTCTAGAATCCAGGATGCATGTTCAAGCATGATCGAGACAGCCCAGAGATGGCTTCTCCAGGGTAAATTCGAAATGTCCAGTCAACATCTCTGACCTTTGCTCCACAGTGGTGCAGGGCAACATCTGTTGTATAGGTTACCTTTGAGCCATTATCAGACATAAAGTCTTGTGGAAACTGGACTCCTGATCTGACCCAGAGTGACAATGGTTATGTTTTCGAAACTGGCCATCTTCCAGAAGTGTCCGTTATGTAGTACTTGTATCTCAGTACCTGAACTTCTGCAGAGGAGTTTTATTTGAGTCATAAATTTTTAATGTCAAAACCTCCCTGACAATTACGAGCTAAATGTTTAGCCCAAAAGAGAGATTAAATACATATATCTTATAAGTTAGCTACCAAGGACTTATCCTGGAGAGGAGTTTTAAGTTGGAAGTAATTTCGTAAGACTTTGGGGAGAGAAACCTGGAGATCTAATATGTTAGTGGTCAGAACAAAAAGTTTTGCAATAAATTATCAGCTGCTGGCCATATGAAAAATATACTCATAGAAGCAACCCAAAGTATATGGTTTGGAGTTCTTACCAATTAAGGCGTCCCTCTTTTTTATTTTTTAATAAAAGTTCATATTCACACCATAAATGATTTATAGAGATATTTTAGTGTGTATGTTTTCCACCGACTAACTGAAATTAGAAAGCTTTGAAATGAACTCATAAATATTGTTCTAACATACAATATACACTGGAAGCTGTGAAATGTACAGCAGTTTATTACTGAAAAGTTAAGCTACATAAAAGGATGAGATTTGGTTTAACTCTTATCTTCTCCATGTGGCTTGGTAGTAACTTTGTATGATGCTGAGCAATTTGCAAAGGATGTTTTATTTAGTGTTTTATTTGATCCATGTAACTACCAGTAAAGGAGGGTGAACATTCACATCCTGATTTTATAGCCAAGGAAGCTGTGGTCAAAAGAAGCCAAGGGATTTGTTGGAAGGTCACCAAGATAGAAGACAAGGGCCAGAGAATCACATACTCTAGGACTCATGCATGCAGGTTTCTTTGCCCTCAGCCATGCTAAGACACAATACCATACTATTCGATCAGGCATGGCTCTGAAATAACCCCACACAGTGCTTAATTCTGAAGGGCATATGCTATGTTTTAATCAGAGAAGACTATGACAGCTAAGATTAACTGCCCTGGTCTCTTTGTCTAATTCTGGGAAGCTGCTTATTGAGAAAAGCTCTATATTTTTGTCTTTGTTCAGATAATGCACTAGGCATTGTTTTATAGAGTATTATCATAAGATGTGTAATGTATCTTAGACAACACAATTAAAATAGTTCTGATTTTACTTGATGCTTTTAAAGCCACCTCTACGACACACACATCAGGAACTAGGATCAGATCTAAACAGAGCTCAGAAGCTCAAAGCAAAGGTACAGACAGACAAGACCATGAGATGTCACTTCCTAGTTCTGTCTGGGGTGAAATTTTGTAAATAAAATCTTTGATAGTGTTAGAATGAATCATTTGCCTTTTGTGTGACTGTAGGTAGCCACTGAGACTAGATGGGTTGATTATGTTGGCTGATAATTTCCAAATGAAATTCTATTAAAATGTTCTCCAGACAAGCATTTTTATAAGGATTACTAATAAAGCCCTACATACAGATTTTGGGTTCTCTTTCTTTATAGAAACTAAGCAAGTTATTTCTGAAGCTCCTGGAAGAATATTAAAATAGAAAATATCAATACAAGTAGAAGAGAAGTGGAGACTGAGAATAACTTCCAGTCTCCAAACTAAAAATCAAGGCTGATTGACATTATAGGACCCCCCCCCCCCCGCCTTTTTTGGAGAACAGAATCTCACCATGTAAGCCCAGGCAGGGCATAAGCCCACTGTGTAACCCAGGCTGGCCTTGAACTCTCAGCAATCCTGCTTCAGCCTTTTGAGTGCTGGGATTACAGATGTGCCCACCACACCTGAATTACTGGGGTATCTTTTCCACATTGGACTTGTCAGAGTATAAAGTAAGAGATTATAATGGATTTACAGCTTTAGATCATTTAATTACCATTTACTGGAAGGCAGTGTTGCTGTAGTTCAAAAAGCAGGGCCTGAATTTATCCTGAACCCTTGAGCTCAAATGTTGCCTCTGCTACTTACCAACTGGGCAGCTTTGGGCAGAACCATTTAACCTTTACTTCAGTTTCCCAACTATCAAAAGAGGATACTGAAAATAATTAATGCATATCAATTATTTAAAATGGTGTCTGACCCACAGAAAACCTTCTTTTCATATCACCTTACTAGAACTGTTAGGGATGGAGGGAAAAGAAAGACAGCAAGATGTTGGAGTCTTTAGGGTTGGTAGAAGATCATTCTAATGAGGACTAAGGATTCTTTTTCTGTGTTCAGATGCTGTATGATGAATAGTCACAGGAAATGGCTCTTTCCTGCAATAGAATCTGTACCCATCATTTACCTTGTGATTCTCCTAACAGTTTAATATTGAATTATGCATATTAACAACGATTCTTCTTCCAGTACAATCATTCAGGGAACTACTTGCAAATAAATGTGCTTGACTCCACTTTCCTTCAGAATGTAAAGTTTAAATCTATCTTTACCATTTCCATCCTCTTCTCCCTCCCTGCCATACCTTCCTACTTCCTCAGAGAAAGGGGGAAAGGAATCAATTAAGGTGGGGGAAACCAAAGTCTCAGAAATGAAAAACTATGGATTTCTAAAGCATTCACATTATACCAAGCCATTTTGTATCTATTTCTTTAAGTTTTTTTCCCCCTCTCTGTCTCTGGAGCTACTGAATGCACATTGATCACTTTTTACAGCTCTTCCATGATAGGTGCAGTAGTTGCTTTTTTATTGAACCGTAGATTGCAGCATTATAAAACACACTCATTCAGAGGAGTAATGAAGGCCATTTTTAATTGCACTCGGGAAGCAAGGCACTATTATTAAATTATACCTGCATCTGTATTGGAAGGAAGAGGGAGAAAACCAGATTGTGTTCTCTTTGGGATTTGAAGTTTCCCAGAGCTGGAGTGAATTCAGGGCTGCATGACAAATTTTGGAGCTTCAGTCTTTTGGGATTGTGAGTCAGAGTTTCCCCAGTCCTGTGATTAACCTCATATACCCACAGCTATGACAAACCAGACAACCGAGGGGTTAGTAATAAAGTCACTGTAGGTAACTACACACATACACAAATACCACAGAGAGCCACAAAATGCCCTGTACAAAAGTTCTGTCTACACACTGTATCAGTTTGCTAGGGCTGCCAAAGACCCTATTTCCAAATAAGAATACATTCAGAGGTACTAGGGCCGGGGATGTCAACACATGACTTAGGGAAGGCAGACACAACTCATCCCCTACCCAGGCACCTGTGGATTTGTCTTTCTTCGTGTGTGTATATATCACAGCATTCTGCCATAGTTTCTTGAAAATTTCTCAATAAAAAAGTGTGGAGATCAGTTGTAAGAACAACATCAAAAAAAGTCCTCATGCAACAAACAACACTAATTTCTTTCTTGATGTTTCAGGGAAACATTCTGAAAAGGGAAATTGCTCTGAACACGGAACATCCTGGGTGGGAGCTCTCTTCTTTTGTTGCATTTTTCCAGAGATTCTTCAGCGGCTCTGGACTCAGCCCGGAAGCTGGGCCTGTCAGGTGCTTAAGCAAGTGTGTACACGACTGTGTGCGGCTTGTGCGAAGCTAGTTATGGTTGGAAGCAGTTGCTTAGCCAGCAATTAGGTTCCTCGGCATCGTGAATCACGTTGCTTTAATTTAAGATTGTGCAGCTCTGAGTTGCTTCGATAATTTGCAAAAGCCATTTTGGGGTTATAACTAAAAATGTGATCTTCCAATTAGAGGTTTTCCATCTGATACCTGTTTTGTTCATTAGACCACAGAGCCTACTTTAAATATTTTTCATCTGCTTTCCAAACTCATGGCAAGCATCTTTGCCTGCTGGCCAGAGAAGAGAAGGCAGAGGCAAGATCTGGACCTTGGGCCAGAACTCTGACTTTCCTAAGGCACTGACTGGCTCTGTTACTGTTTACCTTGAGCAACTCAGGTAAAAACATGCATCGCATAAGCCTCCCATTTCATATAAAACCTGAGGTTTTACAAGAGACAAACCCTCTCAAAACTGAGATCTGTTGTTTAATATATGAAGTAGTGTTCTATTATTAACCCAGGCCAGCTGAGACAAGCCTTTTAATTAGCCTACAAAAGAAAGGAGAATGAGATAGATTTCATTTAGTAATGTCTTGGAGGCTTAAAAATCATCCTAAGGTGATCAGACTTGGATCCAGGTAGACAAATGGACAGCAGTATTTTCTCTTCTAGGCAGTGACCATCTCCCCTGCTCATCTGTAGAAACAACCTCACAGGCCATCTGAAGGAACAAAGTGCTAAGTGCTGCACACTCCCTTTCACTGGGCCATGTGTTCAAGGCCGTGCACAAGCCACAAGGGCTCATCTTGGTGTTCTTCACATGGTGATTGCATGATCAAGAGACAGAATGTCACTGCGACCCCAGAAGGCTGCTCCGTGGCGCTTCCAGTTCCTAAGTCAGAATTTTGCGATGGCATTGAAAACTTGGCTTCCTGCGTGCCAGCAGTAAATATTGATGACTCCAAGAACACAGTGTCTTTAGTCTCAGGTTGATTTTTACTCTGCTGCACGTTGGTGAAGCTCCTCAGAACCGAGCCTGCTGACTGGTGGGAGTGAGCAGAAGGTAGCCTTACTGTTGCCCAGTCCTCTAGTGAGAACTCCGGCCCTCTTCGCATCGCACTGAATTCCCTGCATTTCCTCGAAACCAGGGTGGTCTGGTCCTGCACCTCCAGGCCCCACCCCTGCCCCAACCCCTTCACCCTCTCCTGCCATGTTTGTTTTCTAGAGTTGCTGTAACAAAGCTCTGCAGACTGGGTGGCTGCAAACAGCACAAAGAGGTGCAGGGTTACAGTGTTGACCGGCAGTGCTCCTCATTAAACTCTCAGCTTCCTTCCTTGCCTCTTGCAGCTTGCAGTGGCCCTAGGTGTCTCTTTCTGTCTCTGCCCATCTTCCTTCTTCTGTGTTGCTTTCTCTCTGATGCGCTTTCTTCTCTCTGCCTCTCCCTCTTCTTAGGGGGCACCGGTCAGACTGGGTAAGGAGCCCACGAAACTCTAGGTGGAGTAACAGCTCCAGCAACCCAGTGAGTCACGTACCAAGGTCCTAGTAGTTAGGACGTGAGCGTATCTTTTTGGGGAGACACAGTCAGCTCATCCCCTGTGAGCCCTCTGAGCACTCTTGGTTTAGATGGTATCTTTCCTAGAAAGTCCGTGATGTTTCTTCCTCCACATCTGGCTTTGTTGTCCCTGTGGACCCTGGAACTCCCTCCTTGATAATAGTTCTGTCACCTGTTACCATTTCTTTGTTTTTATCCCTTGCTAAACCCTAAACAGTTTGATGTCAGGGATAATTTAGGGTATTTTAGAATGTTTTCCAGGTTACTGGATGCCATACATATGGAGACATTTGGGCATTTTGATGCAACTTGAAATATTGGTACCTAAAGTTTCATCATGTTCCCTTTTGGGGGAAGAAACTGAAAAAGCTCAGATTAAGCCCAGCCCCACCCCACCCTTTGATTCTGTGCTCGGGGACAGCACGGTTTCTAAACCCTTATTTGAGAGTATGCAATTGTTGTGCGATGTTCTGCAGAGCTTGCAAGGATCATAAGCAGCTTACGCATGCGGCAGTTTGAAGACTGCTTGCCGGGCATGCTAGCATTACTTCTGGTTGCCTGTCTTAATTCATTTTAGATTAATCTGTCTTGTAGTTCCAAAGAAAATGAATTGAGTCAGTAACTTCAAGAGTTATGTAAAATCTGTATAGTGTTAAATAATTGAATGGGGTTTTATGTACCATCTTGAAATTGGAATGTCAGCTTGACACAAATGCTCCAAAACAGAGTGTTGGATGAGCTGGTTGGTCCCTCATAGAAAAGCTGTGAAACATCCATTCCCGTATCGCTCTAGAATTTGCCACGGACTCTTTTGGGCCTGTTTATTTTCCTTGCTAACTTCAGGGAAGGTGAATCTCTGGTGGGATTCTGGGACTTGAGGTGGAGGTTTAGGGTGTTGGTGAGGGATGCTTTCTGGCCCCACCCCAGAAACTGACTCCTGAGGTTGGACTCAGTGAAGCCCTTTGGAACCTCAGCTGGTCCTAGTGCTGACGTCTTTTGACCATATTTAAAAGAAATATCAGGGCCGGGGATTTAGCTCACAAACACAAGGTCCTGAGTTCAACCCCCGGTACCAAAAAAAATAAAAAAAAAAGAAATATCATTTTAGGGTGTGTAAGGTTGTGTGTGTGGCTGTGTATGAATTCTTCAGAGGAAATTCGAGGTTGTTCCCATAAAATACATTTATCATAGCTAGATGGAACAACAGCAATGGCGGGGGGGGTGGGGTGTGAGAGAAGGGAGCATTTTGCCAAAGGAAAACAAATTCTCGGGGTTTTTCCTGAGACCTATGACAGGAAGGCTGAAGTAGCCTATGCTTATAAGAAAATATATTTGAATTTTATTAGGAATATCTGTAAGTCCATTTTATGGTCAGGAAATATTTGAGACTCAGAGAGCCAAGAAAATGAACATTGTTGGAGTACTTAAAAAATGCAGCAGTGATTACTGCTATTGCAATCATCATTACCATTGTTTCATTAACCCACAGAACAGTCTTATATTATCTTTACCATTTCAAGATATGCAAAGTGAGGTTCAGGTCATTGGTGAGGTTTCCACATTTAGTTTGTAGTAGAGCCAGGATTTGAGTACAGACCGGTGCAACACCCCAACTTCTGGTATTTTTACTATATCAAGTAGACCTCAGGGACTCAGTAGACTAAGGCTGCCCGATAAAATACAGGATGCCCAGTTAAATGTGAATTTCAGATACACAGTGAATGCAGTATTTTCTGTATTAAGTATATCCTATGATACATTTGAACATGCTTAGATGAAAAAGACTTGGTGAATTTTACGTGTATTAAAGCATTGATTGTTTATGGGACTTTCAAGCTTAACAGAGCATCCTGGCTTTTCCTTCGCTCAGTCTAGCAACCTTATATATGCAACCTTATAAATGGTTTAAGGCTGTGGGACCACACCCTGTGCCTTCTGACTCCAAGTCCATGTACCCTGTCTGAGCATCACAGTCTACTTTCTCCTCTTTGGAGCTAGCAGCATGAATGGCTTTTCTGCTCGAGGCGTCTGCCTTTAGGTAGCCATAGCTGGCTTGGGTAAGAATAGGGTCTGTCTGTCTCAAATCAGAGAAGACAGAGCAGCTCATACTTCCTTCATCTACAGCCCAGATGTTTGAATTTGCTTAGAGACTCTAAGATGGGGAGACCATCAGCTCCCTCTTAGCCATGCAATCAACCATGGAATCATGCAACACATGGAGGAAAAAGGCTTTTTATTTTGGGTAGGAGTAGAATCCGAGCACGAGGAGGAGTTGACAACCAGAAGAACAGCAGTGAAGCTTGGAATAAGATTTTTCTTTGCTTCTGCTAGCGTTATTCCAAATACCCATCACACACACCCTCCTTGTACCCCTGGAGGGATATTATCCACATGGCCCCTATGTTAAAGATGTGAAAGCTGATAGAGAAGTGCTGTCCACCACCCCAGGTCGCACAGCAGTGGCTCTTGGGCTGCAGTGGCCACCAGCTGTCTCTCCTCCGAAGTCCTGCCCTGTCATGGGGAGCTGCACGCAGTGCTTAGGACTTCGGGGGCTCAGTCCCAGCACCGCAGGCTGCCAGTCAGGCGGTGTGGAAATCTGCCCCTGACTCTGGGAGGCCGATCCTGTGAAGGATTCTATGAGCTCCAGCCCATCTCTTCCCGGGAATAGTCACTTCCCTCACTCTGGAGGTGGCTTTGGACACCAGGGCAGACTAGGGAGCTCCATGACTTCTTTCAGATTAGACCTTGGGCACGGTCACCTGTCGTGTGTCAAGGAAGGGCTGGCAGCCTTCCTCAGGCTTGGTGGTTGTAGAGTCGCCTTGGTGCGAAGCTGGCACCTGGCCTGTGCGCATGCAGTGCCTGTGTAGGTGAGCACAGGGTGAGGGCTGGGAAGGCTGCCTCTGGGCCTTTCCCGTACTGGTGCACGGGGATGAGGGGAGGTGAAGGAGGGGACACTTCCTGGTGCGGGTTCCTGCTGTGTGCAGGGACGGGCGCGCCAGGCCTGGGAGCCAGTCTCTCCTGCCTCTGTGTCCCCAGAGCGCCAGGTGCTGCCAGGTGCCTCTCCTGGCCTCACTGAGCCCTCCCTCGAGGAACCGTTGCCGGAAACAGACTGTCCGCATTCCTGTGTGATTGAAGGAGTCCCTGGAAGCAGGCGCATGGAAGATGCTGCCCCGAGTCTGTCTTCAAGGGAATCTGAGCTACACAGCAGGGAGGGTGTCCAGGGGAGTCGCTCGCTCCCGGAAACCCAAGTGAAAGCCCCCAGAAGCCAAAGCCAAGGGCCAGGGAGGGAGGTGGGAGCGGGGATGAAGGAAGCGCAGGATCTCTGGGTCTGGCGAAGCAGAAAGCGTCACTTTCCACGTGCGCAACTTCAGGTGCGTCGGCTTCAGGTCTCTGAAGCTGTTTCCCTAATCTGAAACAGTATGAACAGTGCCGATCTCAGAGTCCTGGGCATGAAGTAAAATATTGTATATAAAATGGTAGACCGGGTGACCAAAACCGGGACTTACGTACTTGATGATGTTTCACCACTGCAAACCCTAATATGGGAGGAGGAGATGGAGTTCGAATCATAGACGGCGGCTTTAACAGGTTCATTGTAAAATGAAAAGATAGCTCTTGCTAAATTCAGGCCGCTCATTCAGTAGTGCTCATCACAGACTAGTAGCAGTGCCTGCTGTGTACCGGCCACGCTCTGAGCCCCTGGGGAGGGAGTGTTATCAAGGCCGGCTCCATTCCCACCCCTCTTCGGCTTCTCTTCCGCACAGGGAGTCGGTGGGTAACGGACACATCAGCAGAGCCAGTGCACTGTCAAGGCCGGGTGTGACTCAGAAGAACACTTAGGCCAGGCAGGTGGCATGTGCCGGTCATCTGAACTACTTGGGAGGCTGAGGCAGGAGGACCCTAAGTTCCAGGCTGTCCTAAACAACTTAGTGAAACTCTGTCTCAAAATAAAGGGCTGGGGCTGTACTCAGTGCCAGAGAGCTTGCCTGGCTTTGCACCAGGGTTTGTTCCTGAAGAGAAGGCTCAGGCAGGGAAAGGGTCAGAAGATTTGGCCTCAGCCGCCTCTCTGAGCGGGAGGCATCCGAGGAGGATGCCCCTTTTGGAGGTGAAGTGGCAGCTGGAGCAGAGTGGCCCCTGGGACGGCAGCCCTGCTGCAGAGAATTGTGCCTTGGGCCTCTGCAGCGTGGTGTGCCAGCTCAGCACGCTCTGCACAGGGCCCGGATGTACTTGCAGGAGGACCTGCTCACAGGCCTCTGCCTTTTCAGGAAGCGAGAAGGATTTCTGAGGTCAGGGTAACACAGGCGAGGGCAATGTATGCCGGTTTCCTTTGAAAACAGTTGCAGTTGTAATTCTTTCCGGCTAATGATCGAAGCCACTTTGCCCCTGTTTTGCTAAGATCTAGGGGAAGGTGCGGTACAGGTGTCAGGAGTTGCATCAGCCAGAAAGTCAGAAAATGCACACCTAGCCTGCAGCCCCAGGTTCTGACAGCCGTCTTCCCACGGAGGCCAATGGGCAGAGGGGACTGGCGGCCGGAGGTCGGGCTGGCGTTACCTCCGAGCTCACGGACTTGGCTCCGTTGCTGTTGGGCCTGCCTGTGCCTCTTGGCAGCGTAGTGAACTCAGCTCCTTCAGCAGCCTCTTCCCAGGCCCCCGGTTTGTGCTCTGTGCCCCTTTGGTCCAGGGAGACTGACGCAGCCTAGGTGAAAGGAAATATCGCTGCGGCTTGGGAACCTGGAAACACTGTCTGGTGTCTGGCCGTTCATTTGCCTCATTCCCTCTTTGTCCACATCCCTCTCTCAGCCGTGGGTCTCCTGCGGCCTAATTTCCAGCACTGAGAATGGCTGCGCGTGGCCTGGCAAAGGCTTTTCTGTTTCCTCCAGGACTGAGGCCATCTGGGAAATGTAGTCTGGTGGCCAAGAACGTCGGCATTTCTGGGATACAGCGGTGGTTTATTAGAACAGTGGAGAGGAGCGCTCGCACCCAGGGGATGCGGTGACTGTCAAGGGCTCGCAGGGCCACTTTGCCTCCCAGGACGTGCACACTGCGAAGTCGCTCTTGCATTGTGGCTTCTGAGGGCTGTCGGCTGCGTCCCCAGATGGCAGTGCTCATCTTAACTTCACGTATGGGTTTCTCCACGTGTTCTGAGACCTCCAGGTTAATACCTGCCTCTCCCCTTCCCTTTCCATGTCCTGGTAGCTCCACAACTTGGAATTTATCCTACAGATGTTCAGATAAAATAGAACATGTCATTCATAACATTCACAAGTGACCCGTTGAGCCTTTACCTGGTTTTAGGAACTAAGGATTTTATTCTTAACTGAACTCAGGGAGGTAGGTGTGATATTACCTTTATTTCCAGATAAGACAACTGAAGGAAGAAGATATTAAGTAAAACGTCACCATTTTTTTCCCTTTTCTTTTCCCTTTGCGGTGCTGGGGATGGAACTCAGTGCCTTATACACATGCTAAGCAAAGGCCCTACCCCTGAACTACATCCCAGCCCTGCTGTTTTTATTTTTATTTTTTACATTGGAGCTTTGGTTTTGATAAGAAAAAGACTGGAGACAACTTAGTCAATGTGTGTCTGAATATATCATGCTTCATTGTCCATACCATGGGGTACTGAGAGGCGTCAGAAAAATAATACTGAAATCTTCTGTTGGTGTGGAACGATCTCTATGATATACTGAGGGTAAAGAAGTAATTCTGGAGACAGGGTGTGGCACAGCATGTGGCTGGAGGAAAGCTGATTTTGTATTGTAATTTCTAGCGCATTTCCCTCAAGACCAGTAATGGTGGGTTATGGTGGGTTATTCATGGGCACCAAGATAAATTTAAAGTAATAATAATAATAAAAGTCTCTGCAGCACTATTATGCATGAAATGTGAAGGAACCAACTTACTTCATAGTTTAAACAACAGAAATGACAGCCAGCCCAAATACTTACTGGCCTGGGTGCTTTTTTTTTTTTTTTTGGTACCGGGGATCAAAGTCGGGACCTTGCACTTTCGAGGCAGGCGGTGGAACCACTGAGCGAAATCCCTGGCCCAACATGGGTGCTTCTGATAGGTGACTTAATTCCAGCAGGCCCTACCTGACAGCTATCGCCAGCACTGTGTGCAGGTGGGGACCTGGAGTTCATGAGCAGGTGGAAGCCTAGGTGAGGGATGGCCCCAGCTTTGACCAGCCGGTTCTGAAGCCTGCCGAATTCCTATCCTGTCTCTGGGACTCTGTAGGCAGAGCCGTGTATTAGAAAAGGGACTCGGGTAAACCAAATTCAAGAAACTTGGTTGAGTGACACAAATATATTTTGACCAGGGGAACCTGAGACCTCAACGTTGAGATAGTAAAGGCCTTGAAGTGTAAATCTCCAAACATGACACTTGCCAACCGTGGTGGTGCGTGCTGTGACACCAGCACTTGGGAGGCTGAGGCAAGGGATAAAGCCAGCCTGAGCTAGATAGTGAGGACCTTTCTCAGAAAAACCGAAGAGAGGGAGGGGGAGAGGGAAGGGGAGGGGGAAACAAAACCAGAAAAGTGCCCCACAGCTAAAAAGACAGCAAACGAAACACTGCAAGACTCTGTCTCTTTCTCTTAGTTTTTGATACAATGCTTTCCTAAAATGAATGCTTCCCTCTAATTGCTTTATTATTTTCTTGAAACTTAAAAAAATACAGTAAGGCTATAGACTCTTTTCTTTTCTTTTTTTCTTTTTTCTTTTTTTTTTTTGCTAAGGATTGAACCCAGGGCTTTGTGTTTTCTAAGCACAGAGCTATATCCCTAGGCCCTGAGGAGTCTTGGCTGGCTCTCCATTGTTACAGGAAGTCTCAGAATTCTGACAACGATGGTGTCCTAACCTGAGAGCCTTTTATGGGCTTTCAGAAATCTCTGAAGTTCCTTGAAACTGTTGGCAGACTTTTGTAGGTATTGCTTTACGTATAGACACTGTCCTTGGGTGGGAGCCCCTAGTTTTAACCAAGGTATCAAAGAGATTCAGGATCTATTAGGTTGCTTTTGATTATTTTGTTCATATGACCCTCAGAAGGGTGCAGAAGTTCTGTTTGTTTGTTTGTTTGTTTATTTTGTGGTGCTAGCGACTGACCTAGGTGAGTGCCCTACCAGAGTCACACCCCTAACCCTAAAAATTCTTCTGTAACTTATCTGCAGACATGTTTTCTATGGCCATCAACTGCTTTTTAAAAATCTGAATTAATTGCCAACTCTAGCAATTGGGAGATTTCACATAAAAATCTGGATTCTGTGCTTAAGGAAGAAAAATTGGAAGATCTTGGTAGCGGCCCCAGACCTGTTTTTCTACCTAGTGTCAGCAGTCTGGACCTTTTTGGGGAGTTGTGTCACCTAGTTGTCCCAAGGCCTTCTCAGCTTGAATCACAGCATGCAACGGTCTAAGTGGCATTGACTTCAGTTCAGAAAAAGTGGATTCTCGTCTCTTTTCTCTTCCCTAAAGCAACTTTTAAAATGATATGCACAATGTTTCATAGATGATGAAAATTGATGATGAAGTTACATTCAGGGTTTCAGTGACATTAGCCCAAGTTGTTCATTGACAGGTGTTAGGATAATGTGAAACTCCAACTCGGATGGCCCGATAGTTCTAGTGTTCTTTCCACGGAGGCACCTTTGTCTCCCATCATTATTTTATTGACCGTAATAGGTCAGTGAGTCACAGGTGGAAAATACCTAAGATAGAGCCTGGCATAAGCTCAAGAGTGTATAGGTGTTGGCTGTCGCAGCCACTGTTTTTACCGTTGTCATGACACCTCCTGAATTGCTGCACTGTAGCAAACACTGCTTGGGACCTAGGGCTAGAAACTGGTGGGAGAGCTTAGCCAGGGAGGCCGAGAGGTCCCTGGCTGCCTGGAGCCCCGCTCTGTCCAACCCGCGCCACACCCACCAGTGACCAGCCTGACAGCGAGGACCCCTCGCCACACCCACAGTGACCAGCTTAGCGCAGGTGCCTGCAGCCTGCCCCCCCCCCAACCCAGCCACTGGCCTCCTGGCTGTGCTGCTAGCTGGTTCCACACTGCAAAGGCACAGAGGGGCATGGAGGCCATTGTCCTGAGATCCAGAAGATAGAGCAAAAGTGAACAACAGAGAGAGGGCTTCTCCCAAGCTCCTTGATGATAACTGAAGCCCACTGGAAAAGTGAAGGGAATCTGCAATAAAGGCACACCAGACCACTGTACTTGGTAAGTTGGAGGGATCATCATCTCCCATCGGAACCTGGACTATCTTCAGAGGAAGGGCAGCTGGAACCTGCAGTAGAACCTTGCAGAGTGCAACCCTGCAGGAGGTCAGGGAGCTCAACTTGGGACTTCAAGCCAGAAATCTGCCTGAATCTCACGGGTCTGGGACTAATTTACTGAGACTCATTGACTTATAACTGCACACTGCTGCCCACGTTGTCTATTGTGATGACAAAGACATACCCTGAAGGAAGTCCTTCATTTTTATTTTTTATTTGTTATTTTCAAAATTACTATTTTTTTGCTCTTATTTTTAATTTTAATTTTTTTTTCTTTTTCTACTCTTTTCAAATTTTTATTTATTTATTTATTTTTCTTTTCTCTTTTCTTTCTCTTACTCTCTTGCTGGCCCACATTGATCTTCATCTCCCTTTTTGTTCCTGTTCTGGCCCTAATTCAGATTCTTCTTCACTTTTCTGCTCTTTTTCCGTCACTCTCCTGTGTCCTCTGGCCTCACTGATAACCTTCCCCTATCTATCTGTATCTATCCCTCCCTCCCCAACTCCTTCTAACTCCCCATCCCGAATGGTAAAGTTGCTATATTGAAAAGTTTATTCACTATAAATATATGTTGCGTTGGTCCTCGATTTTGATTTAATTCACACAGATAAAGGTGATAAATTAATAACTACCACAAATTGTCATTTTCTAAGATGTACTTGATGCTATGGTGTTGCTGATTGTATCACTTGGGCTAAGGTCTTGTGATTGATCTACTCAGTTGTCCTTCCTGGTATAATGAAAATGAGATAGTCTCAGAGTCATTAGAGACTCAAAACCTAAAGACCAGCTATATCTGGAAGATACCTCTGAGAAGCAATCACTCCATAAGAGTTCTAAATACAAGCAACAAAGATACTTACAATAAGCAATTTTGAAGTATCAACCCAGGAATAAAACCAAGGACAGTACCAAAAACAAAAATGAGAAGACATTTAAGGAAGGCACAAACTCAGAGTTCCACCCCATCAAAGACAAATTCTGGGCATATGAGGTGGAAAAGTCTGATAATCAACCAGAGGGACACCCTGAACTGATAGCACAGGAAGTAACAAAACAGATGAATGAGGCTCTAGAAAAATTCAAAACAGAAATAATTTCCCAGATAACGACAGAGATGGTGAGCAGAATGAAAGACATGATTAGAGGCTGTAGAACAGATACAGATAAAAAAATAGATGAGCTCATAAACATGCTGGAAGCCATGAATGGCCAGCATAAGAAAGAAATGCAGACCATGATCCCCCAACATAAGAAAGAAGTGGAATCCATGAAACAGATTCAAACAGATATCCAGAGATTAAAAACTCCATTGAAAATATGCACAGCAGATTAAGGGAATGTGAAGACAGATAATCAGATATAGAAGACAGGATTGTGGTTAATGACCATGCAAACAGAGATTTCTTCAAAATAGTAAGGGACTTCAAGAAATCAATCCAGCAGCTGATAGATGATGCAAAGAAGAATAACATAAGACTGGTAGGAGTCCATGAAAAAATAGGAGAAAGTACAATTGGCATAAACAAATTGTTCACATAAGTAATAGAAGAAAACTTCTCAGACAGAGGTAGAGAATTGGACGTACAGATAAGTGAGGCATATAGAACTCCTACTAGCCATAATCAAAAATAATCTACACCTAGACATATAATAGTCAAGATCCCAGAAATCCAACAGAAGAACAAAATCCTACAACCAGTTAGAGAAAAGAAACAAATCCCCTACAAAAGAAAGCCCATCAGACTCACAGTAGACTTTTTAACACAAACTGTCAAGTCAAGGAGAGCCTGGAGTGAAGTATTTCAAGCCCTAAAAGAAAATAACTTCCAACCTAGACTGTTGTATCCTGCAAAATTATCTTGCAA
>NW_004624763.1:16216845-16298658 GCF_000247695.1 Heterocephalus glaber | reverse complement strand
AAAAATGGAAATAAAGTCTTTGTAAATAGGGAAGGGTGGAGGGGGTGAAGGGAGGGCAGGGGAATGGGGAAAAAATAAGAACCAAGATACATCATATAGCAATAAATGTAAATGTATTGTATTTGTAAAATGTACCAATGAAAGAATGTAAGCAAAAAAAATAAAAATAAAAATAAAATAATCTAAGACTGAAATAGAAAAAAAGAAACTAGTGGGTACCCAGGCACAGAAGTTGCAGGCAAGGATCCTGTAAGGTGAGGAGTTTATCATGCTCCCTCCTCATAGTCTGTCTAGCTGCAGATGAGTCTATGAGACCCTTCAACACGTGAGCTATTATGAAGCATGGAGTGATCCATGAGGCTGGGCCACCAACTTAGGCAGAAACCTCTAGCTGTCCAAAAGTACCAGTGTCCATGGGAAGGAACGTGAGCTCTGGCCCCCTACTGCTGGCTGCCACTCTAGCAGTGGCCTGGTCCTGCTCATTGACTGGTTATAGCTTTCAGTGTTACCATGAATGAAAACTTCTGCCCACATGTCCCACCTATCAGAATATTTCCCCTTCATGTCTCAGGCAATATTGTTGCTGAAAATTTTCAGCATCTGAAGACATCAGCCTTGCATATCACTTTGAGAATGTGGGGAAGTTAGTTGCATCCAGGCAGGGGGTAACTTGCTTGAGATTAAATCAAAAGGAATTTCCTGGGTTTGTGACAAGGCAAGCACAAAGTCCTGGTTGGAATGCTGAGGACGCTCAACTCCAGATGCTGTGGACTGCAAACTGATTACAAGTGGTTGCAAAAGTGATAGAAGGTTTGATCACCTTTAGAAAGTTGATAGAAAAAAGTGATAGAAAAGTGGTAGAAAGTTTTTGTTAGTTGGACTGAGCTTGGTTGGACATCTGCATGTTGCTTTCTGCTCATGTTTCTCCATAGCCAAAGACTTTGTCTATAACCTGCTCATCTTCCCCTTTCTTTCGACCTTTGCCCATTCATCCTATAAAGATATATTCAGTCTTTCAATGTTTATCTATATTCACATGCTAGGTCCTAGGCATGTACCAGTAAATCAGGTGCTCATGCACGGGCATACACATACATATTCATGCACACACAGACACACACCTGCAAATTCCTCTCTTTGTAGAACTTGCATTCTAGTTGAAGAGAGAAAATTTAAAGAAAAGTAAAATATGTAGTTTGTTCTCTTTAGTATTGTGGTGGTTCCTCCATTCCTTTTTCTGCCTCTGCTGTTTGGTAGTTTGTATGTTCATTCTCTTTTTATTCTTTGAGGAACTCCTAGTCTAACTGTTTAAATTTTAGAACACCTCTTCAAACTTTCTTCACACTGTCTTTTGGGAGGCCAGGGTTGTTTAGTACCCCGAGGTTTCAGGAATAAGGTTTAATCTGCATTTGATTAAAAATCTTGTCAACAGATTAGGATGTTGTGGAAATTAATATTGTGTTCTTTATACTAAAAGCACAAGTTCAGATAAGTACAAAATGTGAAAATATACCTTGCTTGAAGTAAATAAATATGAGAATGAAGTATATTATTTAGCTATCCTGGGGGTCAATTTAAAATGAATTCTGTTTTTCTGTGGGATTTGAAAAAATGTAGTAAATAGTTGGTATGTTTTTTATTGAGTGATATTTAAATTGATATCAAGGTGTATTAAATGTATATTTCAATATAAACATGCATGTCTGATTTGGGACAAATAAAATTTGCTTACAGTGAAAATTTTTTAAAGTATGAAATTATTTTTGAGCTTGTGACTGCAATTGAGTTTTCTCTTGGCTTGCTATGAATCTAGTCAGCCTTTAAGGGAATTGCTGTTTTGTTTTGTCTTTTCTTCTTTCATTTGGATCTTTACTTAAAGAGTCCGGATTCCCATAAACCTTGCACGAAAAGTTCTAATGTTTCTTGGGAATTTAAAGAATCTCATTTCTTGGTGGCTAGTTAGAACTTCAATAAACATCAGGAAACATGGAAACAAAATTTTAGTTTAATTCACTTCAGTGTAAAAATGACAGTTAATGGACTAAAAATGTCTTCTTTTTTGAAAGAAATTAACACTGAGGAGTAATGATTTTGAAAGTAGCTTATTTGGAAATTTTCCCCTTGTTAGTTTTTGTTGCTCAAGATAATGTACACTTCACATAAAGAGTCTTCTCTTATTTTAAAACAACACTGAAAAAAATGAGTATTTTACTTTGTCTAAATATCTTACAACAAGAATTGTGGTAGTTTTCTTTTGAAAAATTCATTTGTTAAGAATACAAAAAAATTAGTTTCTTCTAATAAATTTTCAAGAACAACTGACAGACTTTAAGAAAGCTGTCATATATTTTGACTTTCTCTGAAATCCTTTTTTTTTTTTTGGTCTAAAACTGGTGGGTGGGATTTAAAAGCTCAGTCATGGTTTTCTAAGTGTAGAAAACTGCACTTGGATTCCCATAGCTTTGTTACCTTAGTTTTCTCATATAGTCATAACCCCTATTAATTTCAAGTATTGGGAGGAAAAAAAAACCTCAATTTCTTACCTGACTTTGGAAACACTGACCCAGAACTGAGTTTTAAAATTATTTAAAGCCTTAGTATTTTGTCATTTTGCTTTCATATATTTTTCTTCCTATTAGTAAGGTAAAATTACTTATAAATATCATAGCATCTTAATTTCATCCTTCTTATTTTTGTGTATTTCTTTTCTTTTCTTTTTTTTTTTTTTTGGTACCGGGAATCAAACTCGGGCCCTTGTGTTTGTGAAGCAGGTGGTGGAACCACTGAGCTAAGTCCCCGGCCCTTTTTGTGTATTTCTTAACGTACATTTTAGGTTAAACAAGTAGAACATGTTTATTCCCTGAAAGTAAACCAGTACTTAGGGTCTACATGCTCAAAACAATTTTTTAAATGGCAGAGTGGGTGTAAAGAATCTTAGAAGTCACTGTGTGAAACAACACCTTATTAACAGCGAGGGCCTAACAGCTCAACTGTCCTGAATGTCCCTCACCTGGCAGGGACCTCCCAGTGCTGGCTCAGTGTGTCATTGTAGGTGTATAAAGAATGAAATGCATTTTCTTTATCCAGTGAAGCAAACCTACGGACTGTAGAGAAGGATTCTTCATTATTCTGCCCTTTCCGATCTGCCCTTTTCTAGGACATGGTGGGTATCCAGGTTTAAGTTCAGAGGCTGGAGATTCTGCTGTATCAAGGCTTAGACCTCTTGCCTTGTGCATACAGACTCTCAGTCCTCCCCTCTCCACCCCTGGAGGTACTAATTGAACTCTGACATCCATGATGCGATGACTTGCCAAGTGCTCTATTCCTGGTTACAGTTACTAAGGAATTGCAGGAAGGCCTGCAAAGCACCACTTGGCCTCCACTTAGCTGCATTCAGATTGGCTGTTTTCCAAGGACCCATATGATCAATGGTGCATGTAGTGCTAAAGGGCAGCTCCAGGGTCAGGGCATATTTATTGCTTGCTGGGGCATGTTATTGACCAATAAGAAGTTCAGTAGTGCCTAGCTACACCTGCGAGACCTTGCCGCTTAGGCGGGAGACAAGCCATCAACCATAAGCTAGTTCCCTTTAACAAGGCAAGTGTGTGGAATGGAGCCGAGGCTTGCAGCTCGGGTATCTCAGGTGTCATTGAGGATCAGTGTGGTTAGAAACTCTGAGGCACATCCACGATGCTGAGTAGCTTTTGACTCAGCCTTTCTCAAGGTAGAGAGAGATTGTTCATTTTGAAAACTTTGTGGGTACCCAAAGTTCACTGCAGGGTTTTGTCTAGGTGAGATGTTCCTACTCACGCTTCCTAATCCCTCCCTTCCACATACAAATCCACTTCCAATTTTCCTTTCTTTGAAAGCATAATTTAGCATTGGATGAAGGAAGGACAGGAAAAACCTTGGTAACATTTAATGAAATACAAGTTCACTTAGCAAGTGCTTGGATGAACAGAGAATTCCAAAAGTGCATCATTAAGGAAAACATACGCACACATGTGTGTACACACATACACACTATGTACGGTATAAATACAATTATATGTGTAATATGTATTTGTAAGTATCTATTTAAGGAAATATGTAATGAAACATGTCCTTTGAACTTAATGTTGTGCTTTAAAGCCCAGCTCTGAGTTTCTGTTCTGCTTGTGAAAAATAAAATACTTTTTTGAACTTTTAAAAGAATATTTCTACTTTTTCTCCCTAGGGATAAAAAAAACGCTTTTGCAACCTCCTGAATGAGGCAGGAGGAAAGAAAACAATGGAATTCCAGACTAAAGGGTCCTACAGATTAAAAACAAGTGCTCCCACCCCATGCGGTCCTCTTTCATTCTAGTTCCTGGAATTGAAATCACATGGAAGATTACATTTGCCTGAGCCTTACGAAATTCAGAGGTTGTGTGTTTTCCTAACTGCAGGGCAACAGTGGGAATTCTTAGGGGATGTGTTTTGTGGCCGTTGATCAGAAGGGCACCGGCAATTCAAAAGAGCACCTGGAACTTGGTTCTGTGGCTTCGTCGTACCGAGTGCTCGGCCACGGTGATAGCGTGTGTCGGAGTGGAGCGCCCTTCCACGTGACCCAGCTCATCTCCCTTAAAATCAGAACCCAATCTTGACTTGCCTGAGTGAGGGTTGGGCATTATTTGATTACATTTCAATCATTTCATCAGTGGGAGATGCTTTATGCAGAATCTCTAAATAATGTAAATATAAATAATTCTATGAAACAATTAAAACAACTGACTTTAAAAATGACAATGCACTTCCCAGCTAGTGGGTTTTCTGTGGGCGAGCCTATGGTTCAGAGTTTGGGAAGGAAGAGAAAAAGTGGGTCGACTTGTGCCTTGGGCCTGTGCAGTCGGCACTGTGTGTCGTATGTGACTTATATTCTCTCCTTTCTTGGAAGCCTGGCATGTTAGTGGTGTCACCTTTTACCAGAAAGGTCAGCTGGTTTGGGCAAAGCCACTTGGAGTAATTGAGCTGGAATTGGAGCACAGGGCTGACTTCCATGCCTGCAGGCTTTCTGCCTCAGCTTCACCAAAATGGGTGTGTTCAGATTCCTTTGGGGTAGTAAGAGTTTGCTTTTGGTAGCAAGAGCCGGGAAGCCTTCACTCGAATTCAGCTATTCGCTATTTGTGATGAACGTGGGGCACTTTTATATGGATGCTTTCAGATCCCTGTGAAACCACAAACAGAAACAAACTCCTTCTAAAACTGCATATTTATCCACATGAATCCAGATGATTCACAGCTTTATATTGAGCTGTGGGAGCTCAAAGCAAGGGGATGGGAGGTGGAGGGGGGGGGTCAAAGCTCCCACCCAGGCCAGCACATGCTTCCTACTATTAGCTTGATAAGAGAATGGTTTATCAGCTCGAGTTGGAGGAGGTTGAGCCAGAAATGATAAAAGGTGCAAGTCCTCTCAAAGTGCAGTTCTGGACGGGGCACGTGTGTCCTTTGACCAGCCACCGCCAGAGCACCCGGTGATCCTGTGACAGGGCCTCGGGGCACTGAGTGGAAGTGAGGCTCCCTGCAGTTTGGGATGGCTCGCCAATGAGAGCTGCCCTCTGTGGGGTTCCTTGGGAGGAAGGAGTCACTGTTGTGACTGGTTTATTTTTTCTTTCTAATTTAAACTGTGGGTCTTGAGAATGGAGTCATTTGCAGAGCTTTACTCTAGGAAACAAATGGACAAGGGCAGTGCCACAGGCTGACCTGCGTATTCCGAACGCCCTTGATGTGGCTTTGGGTTCTGTCATCACACCCGGCTCCGGGGCTCATGGGAATGACATCGGGCTGGGATGATCCTATTCCCAGGCCAGCCAGTGCTCCCCTTTGGGTAAAATCGTGAGTGTTCCAGATTTTGCTGTCTGTAAAGTGGGACATCGACTTGGCCTGAGGTGGATCAGATCTCCAAGGACTCCCTGGCCCTGACATTCAGTGATCGATTTCTCTGGGGCCAGAATAAGGGGGACAGTCCTCCGAGACAGTTGACTGCTTCAGGAGGCCAGGCGTGGCTGGATGCTAGTGTCCTCCTTGGTGCCTGCCCTGAATCCTGGTCTCCAGAGTGGCAGTATTGAGTGACAGAGCCTTTGGAAGGCATCGGGTCTGAGGGTCCCACCTTGGCCGTGAGATTAGTCCCCTCTGCAGGGAGGCCCGGGAGAGAAGGAACCCTCACCCCACCCCGATTCCGCTGGTGCCTCCATCTTGGCTTTCTCAGCCTCTAGAACTGTGAGCAATACATCTGTTACTGATAAATTATGGTATTTTATAAATGACCCAATCTGTGCCATTTTGTTACCCAGTCCTAAGCAGTTTGAATGGACTGCGACAGCATCCAAGCAAGTTTTGCCTTAAAAAAAAAAAATACTTGAGACATGGGAAGAGGTTCTGTAATTTCCTGGCTTCATGTGCACCAGGATGTTAATGGAACAGAAGTTGTACTTATTAACGTATAAAGAGAAACCTCAGAGTGAGCTGATCTGAGTTAATGCTTTTAGACAAAGGCCAGAATAGACTGTTTACTGTCTCTGCCTCTACTAAACGATGGAAAACATATGTGGCAGTTTAGCCAGTTTGCTTAGGCCTCTATTTTTCTTGATCTCTTTCTCAGAGCAATTTCCTCTTGAGTTAATGGCATTAACCACTTGTCCTTTCCTCTATGTCAGGGATTGGCAAACTATGGCCCCTGGGCTCAGTCTTACCCTTTACAGATAAAGGTGGCCAACCCTGGTTCATGTTAATGATTTTGTCTTTACTGTATTTATACACTTACTGTAAACAACTATAAACCCTTCCTGAAAGTAGGTGGGGTTAGAAATCTAAATACGTAGCCCAGCAGTGTATACTAGTTGGGTGTATGAAAACTGGGATTTCTCAAAGCAAAGGTAACACGACCACTGTGCCATGCTGGAGGGGCCAATCAACATCTAACTTTTCACCACTTCATCCAGACAAGCAAACTGGACTCTCCCTGTCCCTAACTAATGTTCTCCATTGCTACTGAGGATTTTGAGAGGGGCTGCAAGTTTCGTGGTCACCATAGTGACAGAAAGTGCAGGTCTAGCATGGAGAGCCACTGGTGGACATCTCAGGATCTTGTTTCTCGGTGAGTGCAAGAGCAGAATAAGATCTTAGAGTCGTGGGGAATAACAGTCTTGTTGTGCTGATCTGCTGCCAGGATATGTACTGTTGGAAATTTTAGCTGCATCCCCAGAAAATGTTCTGGGCTTGGCCCAGACAGGTGGAGGGTCAGCGAGAGGGAATGACTGCTCAGTGGTATTATAATGAGCTCTTTCCAAAAGGACTGTTTCCCATTTGCCATTTGCTTTTCTCTTCTACTTTCCAACTTGCTTTAAGAAATACGGGAATAATATAGTTTTCCAAAGGAGCTCAGAAATTCTAATATAAAAGATTATTTTCCCATTTACTGTAGCGGCATCACCCATTACTCGAGAATTTATTGGCATAAACAGCTGTTTATTAAGTTGATGGCTTCTGGGGTCAAGCATGAAGACAGGGCAGGACTCAGACGACTGGTCTTTGCTCTGTGATTTTGGGGCCTAGGCTAAAGAGCTCAGAGCCCGGGGCTCAAATCATCTGAAACAGGGCTGTCTAGTAGGACTTCTCAGGATACTGAAAATAGTAAATAGTGTGTGGTGCTCCCCCTTATCCACAGAGGAGAAGTTCCATGGTTCCCACTGGATGTCTGAAACTGGATATTACTAAACCGGAGATAGATATATAGATAGATATATATCTATATATATATATGATTGTTCCTAGGGATGCATACCTATGATAAAGTTTAATTTATATATTAGGCATGGTAAGAATTTACAGTACTAATAATTTGGAACAATTATAACATTATGCTATAATAAAGGTTATGTGAATGTCATCTCTCTCCATCTGTCTCAGTATCTTATTATACTGTTCTTAGCCTTCTTCCTGTGATGATGTGAAATGATACAATACCCAGGTGAAGAGATGAATGACATAGACAGTGTTGTGTAGGGTTAGACCCCTACCTAAGTGCTGCTTGAACACAGTGACTGTGATACTATGACAATCAACCTCATGATGGAGATGGCTCTAAATTACCACTGGGTGAATAACATATATGTTGTGAATATGCTGGACAAGGGGATGGAATGTGGAAAGTGGAGAAGGACCAGTTACCTTAGACATACAGGGATCTCTTCGAAGAAACAGCATGAAAACTGGATCTTACATTCAGACCGACTCAGACACTTGCTTTAGGCCAAAAGGTGAGCATATAGAAAAGAGAAAAGGCTAAAGCTAAGCTTTTTCTGGAGACTTCTAAACTCTTCAGTGATTGCTTGTTAAAGAGAACTGTACAGCTGCCCTGCCAGCCATATCCGTTATTTGGAGTGTGTGTCCCCAGCCATACCATGCATATTGAAGACCAGGCACATGCCCAGCAGGTCGCCAATCCAGAAAAATCCATAGCCCAAGGGGATATCATTGATGGATTATAGACAAGTTGCCTGTCAGCAGGAATCATGGATTGAATTAGAGAACCCTCACACCACGCTGGGATTTCTAAAGAAGATCTGGCTCAGAAACAAAGATGCCTGAACACATGGTCAGCATTGAAAACAAATATTGATTGGCCCCTGCTGGGGAGCTGAGCCAGAGTGGCTTAGAGTCTGATGGCAGAGAGTGTTGGGTGTAGAAAACCATTAACTCTGCTGATTGACCAGAGCGGAAGCTCCATCTATTTTGAAGATCTCAAAAAAGAGAGTGAAATATTTAAGCAGGTGCAAGGGCAGACTGGATGGGGAGAACCTCATACTGGATACAGGGCATCTCTCCCAGTTGGTTTTGTTACTGTGGCCACAGATCTCGGGCTGTCCTTCTGCATCAACTACTCCAAAGAGCATTTTCTGGTGGCTGTGGGAAATCCACCTAATTGGAAGTGTGTGTCCAAAGAGCTGATATTCTGTGGTGTTCAGTTTCAGGATTCATACCATCTGCTGGTGTTCTTATTGCGCTGGTAGAAAAATGCTCTGGCAATATCTGATTGCATCTGACTGTCAACCGAGTTAGAAATATTTCCATCTCTGCCAGATGTACACGATACTGTAAAAGGAGCATTTTCTCTAGCAAATTAGACTTGCTGGTTCCATGGATCTCGATTGACTGAAGCAGCTTGTTGCTCAATGGATGAGGCTGCTATTGGTTCAGTCATTCCTTTGAAATACAGGACTTCAGAAGTCTGAGCTAGAGTCTTTTCAATGATGATTTCCAACATCTGCTGCCTTTGCATTTAAACCAATGATTTGTTTATAGAGCAGCCCTCTCCAACAGAACTTTCTGTGGTGATGAAAGGTGCATGGTAACTATTAGCCATGGCTGGATTTTGAGTGCTTGAAAAGTAGCTAGAGTGAGGGAGGGGCTCAGTTTTTAATTTTATTACATTTAAACTTCAGTGGCCACATATGTCTTGTGGCTACCCTGTTGGACAGCACAGTTCGGGAGTCTGCTGTTAGAGGTGATATTTGCTGAGGTGCAGGAAGAACTTTGCTACCGTTTCAGTCTTTTTAGCTGTATCTTTTAGGAGTCGTTTCTTTCCTCTAGTCACAATATATGGAAAGAAGCAATAGCTGGAGGTGCCCCTGGCAGATTTAGGGCTGAGATGGGAATTTAGAAAGGGTCACTTGACTGCATCCAGGGCCTTCACTCTGAGTTATATCCCTCCTCCTTTTTAATTTTTTATTCTGATTTTATTTTGAGACAAGGTCTTGCTAAATCACTCAATTGCCCAGGCTGGGCTTGAACTGCCATCCTTCTGCCTCAGCTTCCCAGAGTACTGGGATTACAGGCGTGCACCACCACACCGGCTGACACTGTCATTTTTGGCTCTTGTCTTTCTAAAGCATTCTTTTCCAGATAACCAGGGCCTGTGAACAGGCTGCATGGGCAGGGGAAGTTGTGGGGAGGCCAGGCTAATTGCACTTATGCAGGTCTCCTTTCTGAAGCTCCTCTAGTCCTTAAATATGCCAATCTGGATCGGAAGTCTTTGGGTGAGGCTGTGATGGTATCAGGCAGTGTCCTTTCTGGTGTTGTTCTATGAAACATGCTTTGGGAAACATCAGTTTAAGCAATTAGACTTCTGCCCCATTAGATGCTAAAAAGTTTATTATAATACTCCATTAATATATCCCTCTTCTGGACTTGGGTGGAATTTAAAATGTGCGTTTAGATTTGGATTCTGACCCTTCCTTCCCTGTGTTTGTATTGTTAATTCTTCAAGTACATAAATACCCAGGCTGGCCAGACTATGCTGCACATCCTGCCAGGCCAGAGACGCAAGTGTCTGCTTTGTACAGCTACAGCCTCTTTAGCCCAGAGTTGTAACATCTGGCACTGAAAGCCTGAACGTGTCTTTTTCTTCTCTGTCATAGGAAACAGTAAGACTTTGTACAGGACTGCTGTGCTTTTGCTGTGGACTTTCTGAGTGGCTGAGCTCCTCTTCTTGGGGAAATGTTAACGTGGCTCCACCCACAACCCCCCCCCGCCTTGATCATCGTAGGTGTGAGTGAATGAACGTGTACCTACTTATTGCTTCTGTGGCTTTTTTATTTTAAATGACCTGGTCTGCTGGAAGCAAATAGAGGAGTGTATAGCTCTCTGATCATCTATCAAGTGAATTAACAAAAGGAGGGGAAAAGAAAGAAATAGAAAAATATATATCCCCCCAAAACGTTCAACAAGATATTTGTAGAGAACATCTATCTCCCAAAGAATAAAGCTAACCAGGTTTCTGAACTCCGCGTGTGCTCCCCGGTTGGAAGCCGGTGTTTTGCCACACAAAAGAGTAGAATCAGCAAGTTGCTATCTGTGAAGCTGAAATATTGAGCTCTCTGAGATGACAGTAAAATAGCAAAAAGTAGTGTTTTTCTGCTTCACAGTGTCACCATTGTGGGATAAGAAAGCATTCTGGGAAGAGGAGTCGAAGATAACAGAGTCTGCAGCTGTCTATTTTACAGCCATGCTGGGCTCCCAGCCTCATTGCGGGGTCCCACTGCTGGGGAGGGAGTATCTTCACTTCCTCCCCACTGTGGGTATCTGGCTTGGGCTGATTATCTTGTTTGGAGACAGAGGGTCACCATGGCAGGTGCCTGCGCAGAAGGTGTCATGGTACCTCTGCAGGGAGCTGAAGCTCACAGGCCTGGGGAGAAAGCATTAGGCCAATGGATAAGGCCCGAAAGCCTCTTTATTGAGAAGATTCATAGGTCTCGGAGGAGTGGAATAAACAGGGCTAGGGCAAGATTTGGGGCCAAGCCTTTGCATCCTATATCCATCTGCTTAAACATTTTTTTTCAGCTCCTTGAAAAGAGGAGGTCCCACAGAGGCTCGTTTGAACAAATATTTGCTCTCCCTAATTATGTACCCAGAGCAGCTCTCTTGAATGTTTAATGCAAACCTTAATATTTACAATAGCATAAGGAAGAGTTTATAACATGTTTGGGAGGCTTCCGAAGTTGGGGCAATAATTCTTCTTTGCGCTTCTATGAGACTTTTCTTCCTAAGAGACCTGAGCCATATTTACCTTAGCCACTGGTCACACTGAGATGGATGGAGGGAGGAGCCCTCTGAGCAGCTGACAACATGTTTTATAGGTGAGGCACTTGGCCAAAAGTTTTTTGCCAGCCGCCAACGGTCCTTTCCGATGAGGATGATCGTGCAAGCCAGACTCACAGTTGCCTGCTGATGCTCAGGGGTGGCTGTCACGGGCCATGTTGGAATGCTAGTGGTGGCGTTCTCCTGCCTCACTTCCTCCTCCATGGCAGGGCTCTGCTATCTGGTCTCAGGGTCCCGATTTAGTGAGTCTTCATAAAATGATACTGGGCGAACCTGTCTCTACATTGAAGACAAGAAGTCTGGAAGAACTGGTTTTGAAACCTTCCTCTGTCCTGGGTATGGACCTGGAGAAGGTGGCTCAACCTCACGGTGCCTTGTTTTGCTTGCCTGTGAAGCAGGCAACTTGCACCTGGTTGGTAGGAAGATGACAAGCGGTACAGGCCCAGCACGAAGCCCAGGATGGGCTCCTGTGTTGATAGATAGTTGTCATTATCTCTGTCACCACCTGAGAGCCACCTTTATTTCTAGTTTTCAGGTTGGACAGAAAGGGCCTCTCTACTGGGCAGTTACAGGGGCAGGAGGTGTCTTCCATCTCTAAAAGTAGATGAAAAAGAAGAGCTTCTGCCTCATGCAAGCAAGGTGACAGAGCACTCGATGTGCCCAGGTCTCGGGGAAGTCAGGTTGTGGGCAGACCCAAGGCTAAGACGCAGTGACCTCAGGATGGTGGCAGTAGCTGCTGGAACAGGTGCAAGTGGCTACTGAGCACTGGTTGTCAGGCCAGCATTTAGTGGCTATTACAAATCCATATTTAGGCGAGTTATACAAACACCCACTTAGCAGCAGGCTGGAATCTGCCCAGATGTCTCCAGCTGGGGAATCTGCTTTTCTTTCTTCACCAGCTTCTTTTGTTAAGTTTGGTTAGATGGCTGTTCTAGCCAGCTGTGGGGTGGTCTCAGTTCTGTGGAATTTGTTGAAAATGAAGCCAGTTGTTTTGAATCTGTAGTCTCCACTCGGAATTGCTCTCTTTTCCTTAATAGTAAGTTTCTTCAAGGGCAGGAAAAGTTAGCTTCTTCCATGGGAAAAGAAGGCCAACGTGACCTTCAAGGGGTCATTTGCCATCTTCACGTAGGCAGAGGCATTTGATTTGGAGCATGTCATAGTTGCCCGAGTGGACAGTGGGAAAGGGTGGGCGCCTCTCCCCAGGGCGTAGCACCTGTTCGGGGCATGGATGTGGAGGTTGAAAGTTGACTTCCTGTCTCTGGAGTGGCTGGGTGGGTGACCCTTCTCATACACCTGCCTGGGACCTGGCAGTGTGAATGGTGGTCAGCCGGGCGTCCCCCGGGGGCAGTTCCACAGGAGCCAGATGGTTAACAAACTGCAGGCTGGAGGGCGGGCAGTAAGGCAGCCTTTTGTTGTACTTGGGGCCACAGTGACTTGGCCTGGACTGGGCGGGAGCCTCACTGGAGAATTCCTTCTGGGTTCTGGGGGGAAGAAGAGCCAATAGAACCTGCTCGGTCTTGCTTCTGCTGCGGCTTGGGTACGCTATTTCCCGTCTCTTTAAGGGCTGCATTGGTTTTCCTCTCTAAAAGGCAGATCCTTGTAAATTTCCCAGAGTTGTTGTGGTTAAAACACAATCACTTTTTAGTCTGCAGCTGTTGCTTATGTCCTCAGGCGGGAAGCAGCATCTCTCCCTGTCTGCCGTGGGAGGCCCCTGGTCCACCCAGGGGATGGGCCAACAGGTAGCTGTGTACACCTGTCTGCCAGGCACCCGTGGCTTTGGCATCCCAAGGCACTGGCTTCGTTCTTCGCCTCCTCTTTGTCCTCTTTGTGTTGGGCTGGATGTCACCAGGGCAGCTCAGGGGAGGCTCCCAGCAGCCTTTGGGGCCTGCTGTGGTCTCCAGGGCCCGCGATGCTGCAGAACAGCAGCTGTGTCCTCATCTGGTTCGGATCCCAGCAGCTTCCTGGTCACCTTTCAGGGCAGGGGTTCTCAAACTTGAGGTGTGGGCGGCCTTGAGATCAGTATCCCCAAGATGATTGCAGAGTGTGGACTCCGGGCCTTATCGCAGAAATTCTGCATCGGGTTCCCCAGGGGCTGGGCCCAGGGACCTGTACTACCAGTGAGTACCCTATTAGTGAGCCTGCGGCCTCTAAACATCTTCTTTTGAACAACATTTATTGAGAAAACTTGATTTTACTATAATAGTAATAGCTAATCCCCCACCCCCGCCCCATGCTGAGCCCAGGGCCTTTGTATTCAGCTACATTCCCAGCCCTATTTATTTATTTATTTATTATTTATTTTTGAGACAGGGTCTTGCTAAGTTGCCCAGGTTCAGCTTGAACTTCAAATCCTCCTGCCTGCGCTTCCCAGAGTGCTGGGATTACAGGCATGTGCCAGGACACCTGGCTGGCAGCCAGTCCTTACTGAAGATTATGTGATACTACTCAGGGCTTCACATCCAGTAACTGAATTAATCCTTAAAAACTATTCATGTGTGATAATAATAAGGTCGTCCTTGTTTTACCAGCAGGGATACTGAGGCATAGAACATTGAAATGGGTTTTGCTTAGTGGTGTTCCATGAATGAGTCTTCTTTGTTAATTGAGTATGGATGACTTCCTGTCCTGAGAAAGGTAGCATATTAGAGTATTTTCAGTCGGGCTTTAGCTGATATCCGAGCCCCAGACTTGAGTGCCATGCTGCCTGCCATGACTTAAGGAAGTCCCATGTCCCTTGCTGGGCCTGATGAGACCCCACTGTCCTGCAGTCCTTTCCCAGCCACCGTGAGCTCTGTGTCCCTCTCTGTGTGCCAGGTGCCCACCTGGGCGGGTGGGCAGCTGTGTCCCCTGCGGTTCAGGAGGCTCTGGAGAGATGGAGACTGGGGGTTTTCCCAGTGTCTGGAGGTTGCGGAAAGAATTTTTTCCCCCTTAGTGATTTCGGCTGAGTGCCTGAGAAAAGTTGGCTACCTAAAGAGAACCAGCCCAAGCAGGATTGAAGATAAAATCAATCATTCCATTCATAGTTCTTTCTACCTTCAGCTTCCTATTGCTTCCACCTCCCATGAGGAGTTTGCTAAAGAAACAGCCTCACAAATAACTTCGCGGGAGAGAGATTTTTGCTTTGTACAGATCATAAATACTGGAGAGCACATTATTGAGAATACAGCGGGTTTCTCCTGGCCGCTGAGGTTCGGAACCTTTAAAAAAGTACTCATGCCCTAAACTGGCTGAAATTTGCCTTTCCAAAACTCATTTTGGTTACCTTAATTGGACAGCAGCTGAGACCATGTTGAAAATCCAAAGACCAATCTTTTTTATCAAGTCGTGTTGAAGTGTGATGATTTCTCACGCTCAAAAGTGGCGACTTTGCTTTGGTTGTGGCATCTTCAAGATTTATGAAGAATCGTCCCGTTAACGACTATCTACATCTCCATGTCTCTGGTATACATTTTTATAAGCTGTTTATAATAAGAACCTATGAGGTTGCTGAACAAGTTTTCAGAAAATGAACCTATGCTCAACGTACAGTTTTCTCTGGAACTCATTTATCTCTCATCTTTAATTTGCATTTTCTCTTATTGAAAGCCAGTGTGGGGAGTGTACTTTCTATAGGGACATGGCCATGGAGGCACTGGTCTGGATTCATGGGCTTTGGTCTTTGAGTCTTAGAGCTGTTCTCTATAAAAGGAAGAGAAAAGGAAGGCATCGGTAGGTGGGATAGGGATGCCGGAAAATTTTAACTTCTTGTCCTCAAAAAGAAGGTTTAGTACTTCTTCTTACTTACCTTGTTGGGATGATTTGAAGTTTTATTAGCAGAAGAAAAAAGACAAAGAATGGAGTAGTCTTGGGTTAGAGTGTCCATGCCTAGCACTGCCCTGACACCAAGCACTGTGAATATTTTATTTGAATCGATAAACTGATGAAAATCAAAATTTTAAAGAAATGATTCTCTTGGAAAATTGCCCTAGGAACCATCATTAGTAGATGCCCATTTGGAAGTGTGGCATTTTGAAGCTTGAAGTTTGCTTTGGTTCAACCCTCAGCGGTGTTTTCTGAGTGTCCTGATGTTCTGAGTGTTGTGTGCGATCCGCATCTGGTTGTCATTATGTCAACAGATGAGATCTGATGCAGTCGGGGGGGCGGGAGGGGAGGCTGGGGACCTCACCCCACTCTGTTTCCTCCTGCAGAGGAGGTTCACTGATTTGTACACAAAGCGATCCTGGAGGGGCACAGGCAGCTTGATTAAGCGAAGAACACACTCGGAGGAAAAAGGGCCTCCCTCTGGGGGAGACACTTGAGTCTGGAGCTGGGGGAATGTATATGGTCTCAGACTGGAAGTCTGTGGAATTTGGGAGAAAATCCTATTCTGAGGTAAAGTGAAAGACAAGGGCCCAATTTGCAGGCTCCTTAGGTCTTTTAAGACTCTTAGGAATTTGGGGCTGAGTAGTCTGGTAGGTAACAAAAAGGCATAGTAGCCTTGATGAACTCTGATTATGTCCTGAAGCAGCAGTTTTCTTAAAAATACAATTTAAAAATTACAAATGTCCCTGTCTTCTTTGACCTATGAGTGTTTTTCTCTGAGGTCCTCCTGCATACATGTAGGATATGGTTCAGTTGCCCTGGAGCAATGGAAAGCATTCAAGTAGGGGAAAAGTCAAATTCTAGTCATTACTTCTTATTTCTCCAGTCTTCTCCTGATTCCGTGTGCCCTGCACACTGGATAGGGAAGGGTTCAGAGCAAAGAGCTGACCACCAAAGCAGTTCATGGTGTCCAGGTCAAAGACCCGATCTGCCAAGGGGCCTAGAGTAGAGGCTTCTTAGTTCCACGTTTTCAGGAAACCAGTGTGTCCCGTACTAAATGACGGTTTTTGAAATAGAAACAAGTACAGTTTCTTGCTGGAGTCATCCATGAAGGGGCAGGGAGCCGGATGTGGAGACTTCCTTGTGCCTGCCTGAGGTGGCCAGGGGCCCTGTGGTGCAGAGCAGGGCCACACTGTGTGTAAGGGCGGAGCGGGAGGTGCAGAACAGGCAAGGTCAGATAGCAGGCTTCATACTGCGCGGGCAGAGAGAAGGAGCATTGTGCCAAGCTCGTGTGTGTGTGTGTGTGTGTGTGCGTGTGTGCGCGCGTGTACACTCATCTGCATATATACTCTTGGGATTCGTTTGGACGTCACAGAAAGAAATCCCTGATTCTCGGAAAGAATCTGGGATGTTAAATCTTGACTGCTCACTGGTTGGATCTATTTTCACTCAGAATAGGGTAATGCAGTAACGAGCCTTTCATCGATGGTTAAAGAAGTTGCCTGACTCTCAGGGGCCACCACTTTCTTTTCTTAGAAAGACAAGAATACAGTAACCTCATGTCAGAGGAGAAATTCATACTTGGCAGTTGCTAAAATAAGGACACAGCCTCAAATTATATTGTTCAGGCAGAAGAGGAATGTGTATAAAGCTCTAACTCCATGCATTATCACAGAAAAAATGATTTACGAATCACTGAACTTCGAACCACAAAACATGATAAATTCGCCAACGAGCCATTGACATGACCTTGATTAGCGCAGGTTTTGGTGTAAGCAAAGCAAATGAGATGGATGCAGCTACCTCCCCTCATCCTTCCTCTTTGTGCAAAGTTTAAAAAAACCAGCTCAAATGAAGTTTATTATTTTAGATTTTCAGCTAAGTTTCCCTAGCGTGTGTCTTCTAATAATCCCTTCATTTCCCCTCCTTCTCACTCCCTCATAGACTGTGTCTATACTTAAGGCAAGCAGCCGGGACAGGGGGAGGCTGCTTTGTGAAACCATCCCCAGGGGTTGCCTCTGGTTAGCGCCCCACATTTCCAGGGCCCTCTCTCCCCAAAGATTTGCACAGCACCAGCAAGCTCTTCTTATTACTTCCTTTGTCTTCTGATGACTTCCTTTCTTCAGAAGCTCTATGTGCAGAAGCTCCAAAGAGCAGTTACCCCGTTGTGCCATGGTTCTCCAGGAGCTGGGCAGAGGGTTGACACTTCCTCCTGCTCCTCCTCTGGGAGGTCTCTCCTCAGGCTTGGAGGGGGACAGAGCCTGCAGGAGCCCTCCCGCTGCAGTCTTCTTGAGGGTGCCACAGTCTCGCTGGTAGCAGCTCTCAGACAGGCCCAGGCTTTTCTGGTTCTTAGTCACTTTTCAAGCAGTTAGCCTCTTCCCCCTGGTGGGCATTCACCAGCCAGCTGCTGATCAGCGCCGTCTCTGACCCTGCAGTCCGTCCCCAACCATGCCCTCAGAATGTCCTTTTCTATTTGAGAAGCCCGGTCAGGACATTTTTGGTTCAGCTCCTGTTGGTGGCTTCCCATCCACCTGATGTGACTCCGTCCATGATGCAGGCCTTCTGCTCCCCATGCTGCCCGCTGCCTCCTGTCAGCCAGCAGGGCGTTGGGTTCTCCTCCAGCACGCTTCCAAAAGCTCTGGCTGCAGGACAGTCCTGAGGTCTCTGCGTGGTGCCATCTCCCCTTTTGCTCCAGGTACAGTCGTAAGGGAGGTGTCCTCAATGTCAAACCTAGTAAACACCTCTAGTCCACGCCACCACCACCACACTGAGCTGTTTTTCCTCTTGACCACCTGCTTGTTGCTCGTCTTTCCAACTTGCATGGCAGCCTCTGTTTTGTTGGTTCATCTGCCCTTGCCTGCCACACAGTAGGGTTTGCTGAAGCTTGTGCTATAGATTGGGGAGTTTCCATTAGGATGGGAAGCAGTGGACACAGAGCAACCATGAACAAAATGAAGGAAGATGGGTAAATTCAGAGTACGGAGGCCAGACAGGGTGTGTCACCATATCTCGGAGCAGTGCCTCTGTGTGCACAGCACTGTTAGCTTTGGAAGCAATCTCACATCCGTTTGTTTCTCTTTTGGCAGTGCATGTCCACATGCATGCACACACGAACTCATTACTTTCCCCTGAAAGATCTCATACTTTTATCATTTTGGATGTTTAACTTTTTAATGCCTATAATGATGTTGTGTGCACTAGGACCACTTCTGTTTTTTGAAGGGAAGGGACGATATTAAGTGCATACATACATGTAACTTCAAAGCTATTGCTACTGAATTTGCATGTTGATATTTTCATATTCTCATTTCTACCCCCAAATATTTGAGGCTGATATTGGAGATTTCTTTTATCCAGCTCTGTTTAGTGTGGAGGATAGAAAAGGAGGGCAGGTCTTGTCTTTAAGAAGACTACAGCTGTAATCCTAGCACTCTGGGAGTCTGAGACAGAAGGATCGCAAATTTGAGCCCATGAGCGACTTAGGGAGACCATGTACAAAAGGTGAGAGGACGTTCAATTTCCTGTACCAAAAAAGGGAAGACAACTAATCGTATTTGTGGGTGAGGGGAGGGCTTACTGTTTTGCTGGCCTCATTGAAGTATTAAGAACATTTAAGTCAAGAGCAGAAGAATGGTGCTGGGAACAAATGTATTTTGGTTGTTCATCTTGTGAAAAATACCAATTTTGATGGAAGGCAGAAATCTAAAATGGCCCCAAACTTCCACACCTGGGTAGACATCCATCTTCCCAGTTATAGCATGCAGCGGTCATGTAGAGACTGCTCTGAAAAGGTCACTGCAGATGTGCTGAAGATCACAAACAGTCGATTTTAAAAGCGGGAGGTGATCTTGTGCGGAGCTGCCCCTGTTTGCTGAGCCCTTAGCAGTGGTTAGAGGCTTTACCCAGAGAAAGATTCGGATGGTGATGGAGGAGGTGTCTTTGAGCGGACAGGGGTTGTGGTAAGCAGTCAGGTGTCCTGTGACAGCTGGGGAGGCCCCTGGTTGCCACGAACAAGGAAGCAGAGACAGCAGTCCTACAGCCCCAAGGAGCTCAATGCCAGTGCCACGTGTGCTCGGAGAAAGGACTGGGGCTCAGGGACAGTCTGCCTTGTGAGAGCCTGAGCAGAGACTTCTGACTCAGAGCCATGAGCTACACACGAGTGGTGCTTTAATCTGCTGTGTTTTGGGTAATTTATTAAAGCAGCAGTAGAAAACTAATACTGGAGGGAAATCACATTTAGATAAGATCTGAAAAAAATAATCTAAACTTTTTGTTGTTGTTGTTTTGTTTTTGAGACAGGGCCTTGCTTTGTAGTTTAGGCTAGCCTCTGCGGCTCAGCTTGGCTTGTACTTGCAGGAATCCTCCTGCCTCAGCCTCCTGGGTTGCTGGGATTAAAAGGGAGCTTCACCATGTCTGGCTGTAAACTTTAGAAAATGCAATGCATCTTAACTTTCTGAAAGAAAATGCTTCTTTCAGGTATAAAAAACCAATCCCCATCAGCCCATGGACTCAGGCCCAGTTGGTGCCTGGCTCCTCAGGGACCTGATTAAATGAATAGATAAAGAGTTTTTGTAATTAGTAGATCAACTGTTTGTAAATTAATGGGTAGCTCCAAAGTAGTAGAGGAGACCTAAAATAGTTTCTGCCAAGTGCTTTATCTATTCTAGGAACAACCTAATTCATGCATTATAATTTGCTTAGTGATCCTTTCTCCATAGATGGCGCGAAGATTAGTTACAGCCCTCCTCCTGTCTGAATTACTGTAGTTTCCCTGTTAGTAGAATGGGATCGATAGCCTTTTTGAAAAACAACAGTAAAGAAAGCACTTAAAACTCCCAGTGTTGCTGGTTTCATATAGAGTTCACCTCTTATGATTATCGTGATGTCCGTGGAAGTTTTCCTATGGAGGTAAATTTTCAAGTCAGTTTGCATAAATAGCCTCTTTCTTGAGACTTCTGCGAAGTGTCTTTATAGAAGCTGCATATGAGCAGTCAGTAAACCAGTGAAAATGGCCCTTTTGAAAGGAGGCCACTAATGCACCTGAGGCCTGGTTTTTGCATGAAGCCCAGCGCAGTTGCAGCAAGGAGACAATTGCTTCCTCAGTGCTGCCAGCTGCTATGCACACGCGCTGCATGGGGCCGCCGTCCCAGCAGGGTGTGTGTTTGTCCTGGTGGCTGAGGGCCCAAGCTTGGCCTTTCTGTTTACAAGAGAGAGGACAGTGGCCTCTGTCCTCCAGCTGCTGTGAAAACAGTGTTGGAAAACCAAAGCGAAGTCTCCACTTAGGAATTCACTCTGTGAAAAAAAAGCCCCACCAAACAAACAAACCTTCCTTAATGAAAGACCATGGGGGTTAAAATGCAGACCACTGGGTTAGAACCCGGATGGCAGTGAAATGGAATGAAGGTTGTTGTTCTTTAGCAAACTTTCTGAGTGGGATTTCCATATATTAAGTCTGGAAAAGAGCCCAGCGATGAAAACCAGGAAACTGGCTGAGGGGCCATATGCATAGTTTGTAATGAGGATCCGAAGAGCAGCATTAGCTGTGCTTGTTGAATAAGGGATCCCCACCTGTGAAGGCCTCCCCAAAAGAGAAATAGGTGCTCAGTAGCTGGCTTACTAGGCTAAAATTTGGGGCGTGGCCTAAGGGGCAGCATGGTGACTCCTGGAAGTTCTACTCTGCTGCCCAACTCAAGGAGAAAAGGCAGCTCATTTCTGCAGCTCAGGGGTCACTCCTGCATCTCACCATGTGCGAGGACTTGAGCTGAGTTCTGGAAACATTGCTCGGAAACCACCATGGTCTCTGCCTTCTTGGAGCTTGTGTTCTGCCGCAGGAGACAGAAAATACCAATTATTTCAAATTAGAATTTAAATGTGTGCAGTAACCTGGCCATTAAAAATTTTGCTGTGGTGCAGGAGAAACAAGCCGGACTCGGTGATACAGAGTGTCTTGGGGGGGGTGGGGAGGCAGCACGGTGACATGAGGTATGGTGACCAGGAGCCTCTTTGAGGAGGTAGCGTTCAAGCAGAAAGAGAAATTCAGGATGAACCAGGCCTGTGAAGAGTTGGAGGAAGAAGAAGGAAGCAAAAGGAAGACCTGGGAGAGTGGGCCGTTTGGGGATGGAGAGGGAACAGGGCCTCCTTCTCTGTGATCTTTCAGGGTGTTTAGTGTCTGGGTACAGGGGAGCCATTGAAGGCCAGACACCAAGAGAATGCCATGCTCTGTTTTGCATTTTAAAAGCCTCTCTGCCTGCTTTTGTGGAGAGGAGCAGAAGCCAGGCAGGGAGGGTGATCGTGGTGACTTGAGCTGTGGGATGACAGCGGTGGGTGGCAAATGGTGAGGCCCGGAAGCATTCCTCTGAGGAGGCTCGGCGGGTTTGCAGTGGGCTGCGTCCGGTTCCGAGGTCCAAATGTGGTGGGGAGCTGTCTCTCCGTGTTGCTGCTCCCCCTTTGGCAACTGTCACCATGACACTCTGGGTTTTTCTCTTGTGGATAGTTTTTCCTTCTTGGCTTTTTTTTATTCCTTAAGTTTACTGGTACATTTTAGGTATAGAATACGATGACATTCCTCATCGGGATCTTGTACCTTTACATGAGTCTCTTGGTTCTTATTTCCCCCTTCCCCTGCCCTCCCTTCAGCCCCTCCATCCCTCCCTATTTACAAAGACTTTGTTTCTGTTTTTTCCATTTTCTCATATTAATCCCATTCCCTTCTTTCCTTTCCCCTAGCCCTCCCACTTCCCCTTCCCCTTTGCCCCTTTTCTTCCTATCTCACATGACCTATTATACATTTGATCCTCATTTACACTTTCAGTTTCTCACACCAGAGAAACCATTCGGTATGTACTCATGTGTGTTTGAGTCTTTGATTTTGCATCAGGAATCAGATTCAACCCCAGAACTTTTGCTTCCTCCCCTCCTGGCTGCTGCCCCTCATTCTAAAAATAGACTCCACTGGTCAGGAATGAGGACAGAAACAAGCATCGGATGGAGCTGGTGGAGAACAAACGATCCCTTTTGGTTTTTCACACAACACATTTGATGTCTTCAGGGGCCAGGGCCTGACAGTGGCGTGGGCTGTGGGACAAGTGAGTGGCTCGGAGTCGTGTCCATCGTGTCCAGGGGTGGAACCAGGGTAGCTCTTCAGCTCTGCCCTTCTGCCTCCTCCTGTGCATTGTGGGAACAGCTTCTGTCCTGCCTGTGCCCTTGGGTCTTGGGAAATCAAACATCCAGTGGGTCCAGCACCATTGCTGGTTGTTGGCGTCACTTCTGGGAAGCGGTGGGCCATGCCCCAAATGGAACCCCTGCCCCGGTCCCCGTTGGCTGGTGATCATCACCAGAAACTGTCCCAGAAGGTCACAGCTAAAAGGGCGACTCATGCTGCTGCAACACATTTGAGGATAAATCTTCCTGAGCGTCCTGGAAATGTGTCCTCTTTATTTCAGTGTTTGTCCTCTTCCCAAGCCACCCTTCATACAGAAAGAAACATAATCCATTTTCCTTTTTTCCTTTCCTTTCCTTTCCTTCTCTCCCTCCCTTTCCACCCCTCCCCTCTCCTCTCTTTTTCCCTTGCTCCCTCCCTCACTTTCTTTGTTGTTCATTAGTTTAGATAAATTGTGACTTTTAGGAAGAAAATTCAGATAAGAAGTACTTGGACATGCTTGAGTGTGACCTCTGGACCTTGAGTGTGCTCTGTGTGTCCTAGCATTTGCATTAAAATTCCAAAGGGGTGATGTACTGGCTGGAGGAAGCTGACAGGGGCTGGGAAAAAAAGTTATTAATTCATTAACTCGGTTTCTATTTTGTAACCATGGAGGACAGGGTATGTATGTGTGAAACATGAATGTAGTGAAGTGGTATTAGAGCCAGAATGTGGTGTTCAGAAGTCAGTAAGCCAGGGCTTGCCAGACACCCACGTTTCAGTGGGCATCCTGGACTGTTGTTTAGTAAATCAGGGAGTGAGGTGCACAACGTTTTCATCCAAGCACAGCATCTCCGCCTTCTTCACCAGAGCCTCCTATAGCGGACAGTGAGCCACCTTGCTGCCCATTGACTTCCTCCAGCAGATTCTCCTCTTTGTCCTCTTCCTCTTCCTCCCCTCCCATCCTCCTCCTCCTCCTCCTCCTCCTCTTCCTCAGTACTGGGGGATTAAACCTAGGGCCTTTGCCAGAGCTTCATCCTGTCCCCCGCCCTCTTATTTGTTTAAAAAAAAAATTGAGACAGGGTCTTTCTAAGTCCCTCAGTTGCCCTGTGTGGGCTTAACTTTGCTATTCTCCTGTCTCACCCTGCCAGACTGCTAGGATTACAGGCATCTGCTACTACGCTACTGGTCAAGACCCTCTTTGTAAAGATCCTACTCATTACTGTTGTCAAGAATTCTTCTCTTTGAAATGAAATCCAAGCAGCACTGTGCGTTTCCTCTTTTGTTAAATATCTGCTTTAGGCAGAGCTCCTCCAAGGGACCTCTCCAAATCTGTTGGAGAAGGAAAACCTAATGGCTAGCTTCAGTGTTGGGTCCTTGCATTTATTTCTATTTTTGTTATACCCATTTGTTCATTTATTTACTTATTGAGGTGCTGAGGGTTAAACCCAGGGCCTCCCACATGATAGGTGAGTGTTCTGCGGACAGAGTTCTACCTGCAGCCCCATCCTTACATTCAGATCCTTTATTATGTACAAACCAGGCCTGTGGTCTTGGGTAGTGAGTGAGGAGATATTTACATGAGCTTCACACTGTCTCATTTAGTCTAGTCCTCTGTGGGTCAATGGCCAGACCAGGCAAGGGTTGAGGAGACTCAACCATTGAGGGTTCACTTGTTGCTTCTTTCCGTGGCAGGATGAATCTGCCCCTTCTACTGTATTCTTCGTATTGAATTTTAAAATTGCTTATGGTCTACCAGGAGCCCCCTGTCACCTTTACCCCAAATTGTTTGCTGCTTTTAGCTTCACTCTAGCATCGAGCATTTTTCTTTTCCCACTGTCATTTGTAAAAAACTCTCTTGCCACGCCTCCTGGTATCTCTATTGAAGGGCACTTGAATACATGGTAATCATGATAAACCTCAGGATTTAGAGTGCTCAGGAGCCTTAGCAAATTGTGTAACAACTGCTGTGATCAGTTCCAAAGACTGTGCTCACTGTCTTAGGGTGCAAGCATTAGGACCTCGATATCCACAGCTCCTGCCCTTCCTGGTTTAGACCTGGGACACCAGTGGCCTGACCCAGCGGGGTATTTCTTACTCTTTCCCTCACCTCACCTCACCAGGTCTGCCCATCATCTCCTTCTGTACTTCCAGCTCCTCTGCTCCTACTACACTATTTTGGGATTAAATTTCTGGTTTGAGATGAAGATTTCTAAAACAAATTGTTATTGTTTAAACTTTCTTTCAAGTATAAACATACAGAAAATGCTACCTCTTAAATACACAACTCCATGCGTTTTTGTGACTCTGTACACGCATCCTATTTCCCCTAGGTTCACGATTCAGGCAGACCATTTCCAGCACCTTATAGTGTGCCTTGTGCACCCTCAGTGAGTCCTTTCTTTTGCATGTTGTTATATGTCACACACATGGACCCCTGCTGCGTGTACTCTGTGTAACTTCCTGTTATGGCTTGTATCCACCTGTCCCCCTAAAGCCTCGTATGATAGTATGATAATAGGTAGGGCCTTTAAGAGGGTTGGACTGTGTGGCCTTGTAGCTGACTTACTCTAAGGAGGCAGGGCCTGATCTGAAAAGTTGGTCACTATGGGTGTGACCCGGAAGGTTATATGCCCCTTCCTGGCTCTCTCTGTGACCCTTCACTTCCTGTCCACCCTGTTGTGATCAGCTCTTTTCTGCCAGGCCCCTCTGCCAGACCTTCCAGCCTTGGAGTCAACCAGCTATGGACTGAAGCCCCTACAAACTGTGAGCCAAAATAAACCTCTCCTCCTCTAAGTTGCAGGTCTTGAGTGCTGACTGGGTCCTAGTGATGAGCAAAGTGATGGACACACTTCCATAATTCAGTCTTGTGTCTGTGAGGTTCATCCCGAAGGTTGTGTTCATCTGTGGTCCATTTTTTGTCATAGCTGAGCAGTATCCCGCTGTATGAACGTGCTGCAGCCTGCTCACGCTCTGCTGCGGGTGGTCACTTCTCCCGTTGTCTCCTGTGTGAGTGAAGTTCCCATCCCCTGGTGTGTGTGTTGGGGGGGTACTAGGGATTGAATCCAGGGCTTTCTCACTGAGCTACATCCATCAGCTCTTCATTATTATGAGTATTATTTCTAAATTTGAAACAAAGTCTCATTAATTTACTAATTTGTGCAGGCTGGGCTTGAATTTGCGATCCCCTGGCTTCAGCCTCCCAGGGCCATCCATGTTTGTATCCATATCTTGATGGAAACCAACACTGACTTCTGTTGGCTACATGGCTGTGAAGAGAATTTCAGGGTGGAAAGTGATTTGCATAAGACTTGCAGTGGGAGGTAAGAGAATTTGATACTGAGAATCATGCTTTATTATAAGCTTTTTGGTGCATATTTTTCATGGCTTGAGAAATAGCTCTAACATGGGCCCGAACAAGTTTTTTCTTAAGTTTCTTGGTTTGCGATACACTGTTTCCCCAAGTTACCAAAGTCATTTTGCGCACTAATTTTGTGCAGTTTTAAGTCCTAAGATTCATTTTTAGCTCACGTTATCATTTCCTATTTGCCTTCCTTGTCTTCTTGCATTTACATTATTGCAAAAAAAAAAAAAAGAAATTAATAGTAACGTGTGGGCCTGAGGTCACCACTGTCAGAGGCTTCAAAAATTGTCCCTCGTTGACTGTGAACCAGTTGATGAGTTTGTGTGAAGTGAAACTAAAGAGTGAGGAGGTTAATTTTTCAGCATTTAGGAGACATTACATGATGCATTGCTTAGCCAAGATTTGCAAGCAGCAGAGAGTTTGATATTGGGACAGAAGGGGAAGCCATTGTTCTTGGAGGAACTTTTGGTTTAACATCGTCCTGCATGTCAGAGCCAACAGATGTGGAGTGCAGGGGCTCAGTGCGAGGGTCTCAGAGAAGACTTCTGAAAGTTTCATTTTGAAGGAAGAGGAACAATTTAGATATTTGGGGAGACAGGGGGAGCGAGGGCCTTGTATTCTAGGCCCAGGGACCAAATAGCATATTAAGCGAAGAGAAGCATGGAATAGCCTTACCCATCTAGTCGTCAATTTAGAGGCTAAACTATTTTTTTATCCCATTGATGGTGTTATTGCTACATACATTTCTGGAGTGCGTTTGTCGGAATGACTTTCAGAGCTAATTTACTAAGCCCACCAGAAAATCACTCTTGATACTTTATAGCTTTGACCCAAATGGTGTTTCCCAGCTGGAGCCTCACCAGATTTGTTCCTAAACACTTTTGGCTCATTCTAAAGAAATACAATCTGTCTTCAGAAGGTTTAAGACCCACCATTATCGAGAACATTCAAAAGCATGCATGCCCCAGAACTCAGAAATCAATTGCAAAAGGCCAGTTGTGTGCAAAAAGCACTCATCATTGGAATAAGTCTGTCACCTCCTAACATTGAGGTTCAGTTTCCCAAAGACTCAGCTTTCAACCAAGTTTCTATTTTAGAGATTTTATGTTAAAATTGGATCATTTTATGTGGCAGGGGGTAGAGGGAGGACTCAGTGGAAAGAGTGGATGTGCTTTACACCAAGCCAAGTATATTTTGGGGAAGAACTATATTCTTGTAATAGTAAACTGTTCCGGATTTGGTTAAAATGGCCTGCAGACCATGGAAGGGTCACTAAGAGACAACAAAGTAAAGCAACATCCAGGCATTGAGGATATGTGCTGCCAGCCTGATTTGAGTTAATCGAAAGGCAGATTCAAGAAGCCATGGGGCTGATGGGACAGCAGGTGCAGGGTACGGGGAGTAGAGTAGGAAAGACAGGAAATGGATCCTGGAGAGCCAAGGAAGATGGGTCAGTGCAGACAGCACTTGGCTCTGTGCTTTGCCTCCAACTACATATTCTGAGTTGACCTTCTCTTAGTTCATTATGTTATGGTTTGTGTCTAGATATCCCCCCAAAGCCTCATACAGTCATAACATTTTTCGGAGGTGGCTGAATCTAGAGTGTGTGATTAAGAGCGTGTGATGACTAAATCAGTCCACTGATTGGTTTGGCACCGCCCTAATACCTGGTAGTCGGGATAAGATAAAAGGGCTAGAAAGATGCTGTTAAATTCTCTGTTGCTTTTGCTGCCTTTGGTCCACCATGCACTGTTGCCCCTCTGTCATGTGCCACCCTGCCTTGGAGCCAGCTGATTATAGACTGAAACCTCCACAAACTGTGAGCTAAATAAACCTTTGGGTGTCCGATATTTTGTGTCAGAAATGAGAGAAAAGTAACTAAGGAAATCCAAAGTAATTAAGACAATCCACTACCATAACATGCAAACAAAAATAAACCCAGAGCCCTTTGCTGTCAGTGTGGATCTTATCTGTTATTTCCCATGTATGTAATTAATCGACCATAGCTATTTTTGAAGGTACTTGGAATGGTTTTATGCCCAAGTGGGATGGACAGAATGATATACTTTTCAGCTATATAAAGACTTTACTGATTGAGAGACTGAACAATTAGGGCTGGTTTACGCTACTCCAAAAAGTCACATAATCCTGTTGAGTCATTAATTTCTTTCTAATTTTCAAATACTTCGTGTGAGTGTTCTTTAACTTGGCTTGAATAAAACATATGCACCAAGTACTTTCTGAGTTCTAAAATCAGTTTTTGCCAGCATCTTTCTTCTGGATATATTTAGACTTTCTGAGGTGTAAAGTTCCCATATTAATTAGCATAGTAGGCTATTCATTTGCAAATTGCCATGATTTCCTTTGGGGAAGGGGATCCCGAAGGTGGCAGAGTTTTCATCCCTCATGTTCCATGTTCCAGTGCAGAGTGGGTTGGAACCACACTGCAAACCATCCCATGCCTCAAGCGAAGAGGGTTTCCAGTAGCAGCCTCGGGGGAGGAGTGTGTAGTGTAGTCACCCCTCTCATAATTTGACCCTCCGTCCTCTACTGTCATTGGCTCATTGTTTCATGAGGATGCCCACAGTGCATCATGGAATGGATTATTCAAGTGGAGATTTCATACTTCCACACGAAGCAACAACACTTGATTTCTCACAAAAACAAATATTTTGCAATAATTGTAGAATTACCGCATATAGCAACCATTATCTGGAAGTTCAAAATCCAAACTGCTCCAGTATCTGAAATGTTTTGAGCCTGATATGTTGCCACAAGTGGCAAATTCTATACCGTGAAACAATTTAATGCCCAAATTATCAAACATAGTCTATAAAATTATTCTATATCTGTCCATCCTTCTATCTATGGTGCATATGAAATGAATGAACTTTATGTTTAGACTTGGGTTCCATATCTCATCATATACTTGCAAATATTTCAGAATCTAAACTCTGAAACACTATTGGTCCCAAGCGTTGCAGATCAGGATACCCAACTGGTATTTTGTGTGTCTGCAAACTGTGTCAGCCATAAGGTCATCACCACCAGTCTATTCTTAGTTTTCGGAACATCTCCTTGGTTGCTGGTGAGACATAGAAAAACTTAAGAGAGAAGCTACTGGTGTTAGATTTCACATTACCACTGCAGTGTGCCTGCGCGTACATGTGTGTGTTGTGCACGCATGTGCATTTCCCCCTGCAGGGAACAGAAAGGCACTCAGAATATAATGAAGTCGCTTCCCTGACACCACCTCCTTCTCCCATCGGATCAAGAATGGTTTCATTTACTGTCGACTGGCAATCGACCTTTCCTGTGTCTACCTATTACTTACTAATTTTATGTGTGTCCAGCACCCCTGCCACACATTTGCTTTTGAAGTAGAAAACAGTAAATATTCCTTGGCAATGTTTATTGCACTGAAAAATACATAGGCGGAGGTTATACAATGTTGCATGCTGCACAGTTGATGCTCAGCTGCTCTCGGGAATCCGGGAGCCTCTGCTGGTGCCTGACTCCATTTCATTCTCCTGCTGTTCAAGTTGTCATGTGTTATGAATGGTCCTCTTGCTGATCCTGAACACATTGGCATAGACCTTCTGGGAAAAGAAACACCAAGGAAGGAGGTGGATGTCATTTGCAAAAAGAATCCAATTCAGGTGATGATAAAGCACGTGTAATTTACATGACCCCAAGTAATTCATTCCATTTTTTGTTTTTGTAAAGGAATATGATGCTGAGCAGTTTTTAGCTTTTCATTACTAATTTGAATGGCTTCTTTACTTCCTTACAGTTGCATTATTAATAATCATACAGTTATAAACTTTGGATTTTTGCTTCATTAATATATAAAACTCAAAAAACAGTGTCATTTTACTGTGAATATATTCCTTTCCTAATTTAACCCTCAGATACCCTCCCTCCCCTCCCCTCCTTCCTTCTGATGTCTCTGGAGACCTTACCTCCTAGAAGTGAGTGCCCCAGAATGATTTTGATCATGGGACATATGTCAGTAGCTATACTGTGACTTTAGCCCTCTCTGTGTTTTATGACTGGGGCAAGGTGTATCATGTAATTTCCACTTTAGGAATTTGCCCCAGTTCCTCAGGTCTTGGGGGCAGAGAGATGGGATGCTATTGTAGGAGGGGGGTAGCATCCGCATTTTCCTTCCATTTGTTATTTTGAGTGAAGAGGTTTGATTTGAAACAAGGGCAGGTGGTTGCAGCCCACTCCCTTTCCAAACAGGAGGAATGAAGACCATTTTGCTTTGTGGGGGATCTGAGAGGCAGGCTGAACACCTGGTGGGCTGTCCTTCTCAGCAGGCTGGTTCCAAACAGAGCAGGGCCTCTGCGGGAATGGGGTGCGGAGAGGGCTTTCCAAGGCTGAGGACCTTCTTCCTTCCAAGAAGTGCTTTAGGTGAGCCCCTGCGGTTCCTCAGCCCCTCAGGAATTCCAAGCGATGATCATTATTGCCTTTGTTTTTCCAGATAGAAAAACTGAGAAGACCCAGGTCTGTCTTAGCGAGGCTCGTAAGTAGAGCATGTAGCAGAACTGGAGCTCACTGTCCACGCGGAGTGCACCTTCTCTAAGGGATGCTCCCAGGTCATTTACGCCGGCTCTTGGACCATCTGCATTAGCTCTGTATTTGCTAATTCATGGTGCAAGCACTGAAGGTGACTAAGAACCACAACTAAGCCCCTGTTTCTCCAGTGGTGGCCCCTGGATCAAGTACCCTGGAGTCATTTGAGGACCCTTGTCAAAGATGCAGATTCCTGGACACAATCTCTGCCTAACAAGTCGCTTGCAGCCTTTAAAGAAAATTTTATGTGCACTAAAGTTTGAGAGCTGAATAAGAAAACATGGCTGTGGGGCTACAGTATAGCAATGGGCTTGGGGTAGGGAGGGCTAAACAGATCTGTGGAGGCGACCAGTGTGTGAATTCTGCCTAAAGAGCGTCTGGTTCCCCCTCATGTTACACAAAAGGAAACTGTAGTTTAGAGAGTGTTAGTGACTTGTTAAAATTCTCCTGGCTTATTTGGGGTGGAATGAGACTGTGGTCGGTTCTTCCACATCGCTCACTGCCTCCAGCCTTTTGAACATCAGCTAATCAAGGCGACTTGGATCCATTTCAATTCTGTCAGTGACCCTCCACTTCACACAAAAGATGAGTCCTGTGAGAACCGCCATTCTGATTCACACTCATTTGAATGTTGGAAAAAACAGTGCATTTCTTCAGCGGTCTCTGTAGGAGGTGGAAAGATTCAGTAAGCTCACTAAAAAGGTCTCCATCTCTCTCACACACACACCACACACACACACACACACAACCATCCAGCCCAGATCTGTCACAACACAGGGGAGGAGACTGGCACATGGGCATGATTTATGCAGGATTTCCAAAGAGTTTTCAGTATTTGCAAGCAATTCCTTAAGCTATGGGTTGAAACATCTCCGTAAAGATTTAGACTTTCACAGTGGCCTCAGAAGTAAGAGAATTTGAGGCTCTGGGGTTGTTGTGCGTATTTTAAAGCGAGACATTTCACTGTATATAATGCGGGTCTCACACCAGGGGTGGCATTTGTAGTTTGCAGGGCTGAGTAACTCATCACCACATGCCATGGTAGCCACAAGCGATGGAAGAGATTGCTCCCCAAACTAGGTGCTGTTCAGTTCAGCTGAGAAACAAGTTCCCTGTTGGTTCTGCGTGCTGTCTCCAAAGTTGCTGTGAGAGGCCTTGTTGGGTGAGAGTGGAGGGGTGTGATCCATACAGGACCCGAGTCCTGCTTTTTCAACCTTGTTTGGGTTCCCAGTAGTGGGGGTTCTTGGAGAGAAGACTTGCAGCCCGCAAATAGGGCCTTTGGTAATAGATGTGGGTACTTTGTTGTGTTCCTGAATTTTTAATTTGTAGATGTCTGGTCTTCCTAACAGAGACATCAGATTCCTTTGGACCAAGCTTGCCTTTTGCTTTTCACATCACGGTATGGAACTCAGTTTTGCTTCATAAATGGCTTTGAACAACAGAAGCAGTTACTTATTTATTCTTTCCCTCAACACAATATTGTTGAGTGACTTCTATGCTCATTACCCTGTCTCAATATCTGTGTTCAGGTTCCTGACCAGAGCTGTATACAATGCGCAGTTTGTAGTTAAACATTGAGTGCTTTAAGAAAGGCAGAGTTTAGAGTTTGAGCTTTGGGGTAAACAAGGCCTGAGTTTGAACCCTAGCTATGATTCTTACTGCCCCATTTAAAGACCTAAGTTTTATTGTGTATATGTAAGGCATAGAAATGTTGTTATAGATAGTAAAATGATTACTACAGAGAAACAGGTTGACATGGCCATCGTGTCACATGGTTCTCTTTCCAATGTTTGTGGCAAGAACAGCTACAGCCTGCTCACTCAGCAACACCAGAAAGCAGTACGATACCATCACCTCCGATCCTCCTGTTACACATTAGAGCTCTAAACGCTTCCATCCTACGCATCTGTGCTTTGTTCTCACTGCCTCTATGTGATGGTAAGCAAACAGCTCAATACTTAGTCCACCTCAGTTTTGTCTTCTATAAGTTAATAGAAATCCTCAGCTCTGTTGTAAAGACTAACTAGGAGAATTCATGAGTAAGCACTCAGTATTCAAGAATAAGCACCCAGTAAATGATAAAGTACAGTGTTAGCATGAGTATTAGTAGCCACAACAGTAATGGTGGTGGTGGCTCCTTAGGGGAGGTGGCGGCTCTGTTGGTCACACATGAGCTCATCTTATTTGACTTTTGGCCTTTGGAAGCAGCAAGCCAGGCTTAATTTTCACATTTCTTTTTAAAATCTGATGTGTTCCATTCATCTTTATGCCTTACAATGCTTTCATGTTAAATACATTTTCCCAAATTCACCAAGCTGAAATTTTAAGCATGGAAGTCCAATGGTACTTCTCTTCTGAAGAATGTTTCATTTTCAAATCTGTTTTTTCTTATTAGGATGTGCACGTTCGCAGTGCACAATGAGTTCCTTCGGCGAGGGAGCTGGTGGCTCTCCCGCACACATCTTACCCCTTTTCACAGCCACTCCCCTCTCCCCCCACCACCCGGTCTCCTGAATTTTTCAAATTTTAATTCAATAAACGCCTCTGAAGCTTTTTGTGTGAGGAAAGGCTCGTGTTTCCTTTGCTACTGGTCAACACAAAAACATAATCCAGGATGTGGGAGCTGAATGGAAACATGGTGTTCCCAAGTGAAAGTTGGGTCCTGTGGACGAACCTCCTTCCTCCGGCATGCAGATGCATTCTGGGAAAGCTAACTGAACTCGAAACACTCACCTTGTAGGGTCACCTTTAAGTGCCAGGCGCAAAACATAATGAGCTTCCCTTCTCATAATTCTTCTTTTCATGATTTCCTCAGCTGGGTTCTTCAAAGGATTACTTGTAAAGACCTTTGTGGCGTGTTATGATTTAATCAGATGTAGCTTGAATTTCCTGAGATGTGTTAATTATCATCACCACACAAGTGCTACAGAGGAGGCAAAATGTTTTTCATTTGGGCAGGTTGAGGGTTGGTTTAAAATGTACTTAGGGCCATTAGGATCAAATCAAAATATAGTGCATGGTAATTATGCGTGAAATAAAAGATTACCTGCTGTTTAAGTAGCTGGTTTCCTGATAATATTGCAATAATGTCTTAAGAGAAAATTGGTTTCCCAGTAGCAGCAGAGCACCTTACTTAAGGGACATAGTGAACTGTATTAAGTTGAAAAATGAAATAGAAAAATAGATTTTTATTATCAAAATTATCAGTGGATATGACCCTCAGTCTTAAAGAAAAAATATCCTCTTAGTCTTTCCCTCAGTCAAAATGGAGAATGAGTTGTTTGCATTTGGACAGCAGTTGAGTTGGTATGTTTCAAATTTGATGAAATGGAGAAAACAATAAATCCTTCAAGAAAGAGAGGAAAGGCAGGTACCGACCTTAGTGTATGAGGAGCTGGAAGCCAGGCTTCAGGAGTCAAAGAGACCCAGATGTTGAAGCCCAGGCCCTGTGCTTACTAATGGGGCCATGTCCGAGGCACCCAACCTCTCTGACCTTTGCTTCCTTCATGGGTAAAACGAGATGTTGATGCAACAGGCCTTGTCATGAAGGTTAAATGAGATAATGCGTGTAAAGCGCTTCGGGAGACCTGTCTGTCTCATCATAGTGCTAGTTTTTTTAAAATTAATTTTTATTCGTGCATGCTTGGGGTATATTATGGTTACATTTATTGTGGGCAGCTGGTGTGTGTATGTAGCACATCTTCCTTCTTTTTACTTCCTTTTCTCCCTTCTCCCCCTCCCTCCATGTCTCGGTCCCCTTCCCATCAGCAAAAGAGCTATTTATGATCTAGCTTTTATTTTGCTTTTTAAGTTTCTCAAATAAGAGAAACGCTGTGACATGGAAGCTTGTGTATCTGATTTGTTCCACTTAGCATTATGGTCTCAAGGTGCATCCAGTCTCCTACAGATGACTCAAGTTCATCCTTCTTCACTGCAGAGCAGGGTTACTATTAGATGTTACTGTTATGCTGTCAAAGGGACTATAGCTGATTAAAAATAGCCTGAATAGCAAGGGGGAAAAGCTTTAAAGTTCAGGCTTCTGGACGAAGTCTGTCTCATCCATGTGAGAGGATCCTCACTCGGGGGTCGGGTGTCAAGGGAGGGATGGGACCAGGAGGAAGGCGGGAGCCCCAGCTGTGGCAGCCCTTGGGCAGAATACGTGGAGCGTATTTTGGGTTGCCCATTGGACCCTTATATATTTTTTTAGACTTTCTGAAAGTAATTAAATTATGAAACAGACCTGCTCTTGATGATTTGGTCTCTGTCCAAACAAAATCAATGAGTTTGTAAAGGCTTTTTTGACACGGACCTGCCTTTGATGAAAAAGGAACACTTTTCTTGGCGTTTCCTCCAGTGGGCCTTGCCCTGCGTTGATGTTGGGGAGGTATTTAGTTACTCCAGATGTCTGAACTGTGTGAAGAGTTGGGAAGTACTTAAGGTTAAAAAGTAACTGATTGCAGGGCCCTCCTCCCAGTTCTAAGGGAGTATCTTTATTTTAGGCAGCAGAGAAAAAACTCAAGAGATTATCTGATTTCTGTGTATTGAGCCCCTTCCATAGCCAGCAGTGTGCTAGCATGTTCTGTTCCTTTCAAATGTAGTAAAAAATTACTAGAAGAGGAAGAGAAAGATTCTTACTCTGTATATATTAGAAAATGATCCTTTCACGTCTGTATAGGGTCTTCCGAATGGCACAGTATCCAGCCTGCAGGTCTTGAGACAGTTTGGCGTCAGGATGGCAGCGTCATTTCTGGTGGTCCGTGGAGTGGTTTTACCAGGTCTGGTGTCTCCACTGGGAAGCTCCTGGAGGTACTTCACAGTTAGCCGCCCAGGGGGCGGCTGCTTACGGGGAGGAGCAATCAATCCTGGAGATCCTCACTCTTCCAGTGCTGCTGACTGATGCCCAGGCACTTGGTAATCAAATACAAAATCATTCTGTGCTTAAGGCTGAAGGAAAGCAGTGCATGCTTCATACCGTGTTTTGTCTTCGTCTTCGAGTTCCAGAGGATATGCTGGTTATATCTTTTTATGGTCCAGTTCACTTTGAAAATCAGAGCCAAGCATTCTGTATCGTCAGCCCAACATAAAGGGTGTGGAGAGCAAGTTCTCATGAAATCATTTATTTCTGGCTGTTCACTTTCTTCGCTCATTTGTTCAGCAGATGTTTATTGAATGTCTGCTATGCTCCAGGTGACATTATCTAGGTACCTGAATTGGAATAGTGAGTAAATTGAGGACTTCTGTTTCTGTGAAGTCACACTCCTCGGAAGTGGAGGTTGTTGGAAATTCTGTAAGGTTCTCTGCCTCTTGTGGTTGTATTTGGAAAGAAGATCAAACTGGAAGATGAGATCGTATTTTGGTGATTTGATTAACCTCTTCCCTGCCCTTATTCCTCACCTCTCCACTGCCACTACCAGTGAGTGCCAACCCTAAACACACTCCTTGGAGGGATGGGGAAGAGGAGACTCAGACTGACTATATGGATGGAATTCTAGAAGGGAGTGGAGTTTTAACCTCAGGAACTCCTCTCTAAAACATAGCAGACAAGAATTAAAAGCACTTCATTGGAATTCTACTAATTCTGGATTTGGGATCAGCTGGGAGGGTTGTCTAGACTGGAGCTTATCTTTGCTGTCTTCAAAGATAATGTAATTTAAAAGGATGGAGAGGAACTATTTAAAGTGTATGTAAACAAATGATAGGAAGTACTGCAATTCACCATAGCAGGTTCTTTGAGAATGCACAATGGTTTGTCCTTAAAATTAATGTTCAGTATTTTATAGTTTCCATCAGCATAACCATTCAGACAAAGTTACTGAGACATAGCTGGGTGTGACAGCATGCCTATAATCCCAGCACTTGGGAGGCTGAGGCAGGAAGATTGCTTCCAGTTCCAGGCTAACCTGCGCTACATAGTGAGTTCAAGGCCAGTCTGAACTACAATAGTGAAACCCTATTTTAAAAAAGAGATTATTGGGGCCAGGGATTTAGCTCATTGGTTCTGCTGCCTGCCTCACAAGAACAAGGTCCCCAGTTCAATCCCTGATACCAAAAAAAAAAAAAAAAGAAATTATTGTGATTTTCACCAAATGAACCTGACTTTTAAGGGGCTGAGAGAGGAGATGGTTTGCATGTAATGAAATCAGTTTCTATTTGGGATAAATAGCCACACACGTCATGCTCTTATAAAGTAGTTCAAAGTAGCTAAATTTAACTTGGCACATTTGACAGAAGCAACTTGAGCCGTTTCTGGTTTCATGGCACACATTCCTAGAAAGAAGAGTATTTAAAATGGATAACGGTGTACAACAGCCTGTGTGGCCTGCAGTACATTCTCCTACCAGGAGGTGGCGCACCTGTCAGATTACTGAACGAGGAAGAAACCAGAGACATAAACTGAGAAATGGGCCTATTTAGTTGACAGTGCTAGATGGACAAAATTTGAGGCAGTGGAACGAAGGAACTCATTGCTCGCTAGTTTTTCTCCCCTGCACTATCTTCAATCTCCTCTATCAAAACGGATTTTGCATCATTACCTTAGGGGGCATACTGAGCGGGGCCGGGGGGGGGGCATTGGTGGTTGAGGTGAGTTGGAGGTCCCTCAGACCTTCCGGCGCGGAATCTGTGGTCCGTGCAGAGCGACTCCGGTGGACACCACGTTTCAATGGGGCAGCCGCTCAGCCTGCCAAGGGCTCTGTTCCACACGCGTCTGTTGGTACCTGCAGTTTCTCTTTGGTATTCTCCTCAGAAAGGTCTGCCTGTAGGGCGTGAGCGCGCTCTTTATTTGCTACAAAAATATTTGTCCTCAACAGATTACAGCTGAATCAAACTTTATGTGTGAGTTCTTGAAATCAGCGCATGCAAGTTGCACGTTTGCAAGCAGCATCCGATTGGAAGAGCTTATTTTAAAAGCCTTTTAAGAGAACTCGCAGGTAAATATAAATGTCATAAGATGTCAGCTCACACCTTACTAGTCCTTTTGGTGCATCCAGACTTCTCTACTTTGGGTTTGCTTAAGTTCACGATAAATCTTAATTGCAAAGCATACTCAAGTCAGTGATTAATGTCAAAAATAACCGTTTATCCTCAGGGCTGTATGTAGGACCCCCCCACCCCACCCCCCCATCCATATGCTTCTTCCTTCGCATCTGCTTCTAAATCAAGAAATGCTTTGGATGAGTAAGCGCACTGCTGAAATTTGGCCACAGTTAGTCTGCCTCATACCGAATAAGTGACTGCAGGCTCCCAGGCCCCCGGCAGAGCACTGGGCTCTGTTCATTTCCCTTTGTGGCTGCTGGCTTCACCAGGCTTAGGGTGTGGCTTAGGACTTCTCAGGAGTATTTCACTGAGATGGAATTCTTCCCTGGTATTTCGAGAACAATGGATTCCTTGTAGTCCTTTCCTGTACTAACACTCACAAAATTTGCCCCAGGCTCCTCATAAGTAGCAGTCTCAAATTAAATGTCTAATTTCACTGCATTAACATCCTTTGTTGGCTGGGTGTCTGGGATGTTCTTATCGCTTGCCCAAGGTGGCAGCCTTAGGCTGCCGACTCATTCCCAAACCAACTAGTAATTAAACTATTTCAGTTGCACAGACCTGCTGTCTCATTGTTTCTCCATTTGCTATGCACAGGGAAAGTTCCTCACTACAGACCTCCAGGTGCTTATAATTAATTATGTGCAAAAGAAGTGCAACCCTAAGATTCCTTTTCTGCTCTGATTTTCTTGTCTATCAGATGTCAGTTGAGTGTCCCATGGGGTGATGGTCAGTCGTTTGTGATTGGTTTGTATTTGGTTTGTATTTGCCTCTTGGAAAAATAACAGGAAGAGATAGATAATTATACCTGGAGCTCTTTCTAGGTCTTAGAGAAAATAAATTCATAGTCAAGGTATAATGTTGGGAACAGGGACATTTAAATTACTTATACAGTTTGACTATGAAAAGTATAAATTTTACTAATCTGAAGACAAATTTATGTTACATTTTATTGATTACTTTTTAGACATAATTACTGCATTAAATCTGATGTTCCTAACAGCTGTGGTTCCACTGTAGCCCTGAGGTATTTGCATCTGTCACTTGGAGAAAGATGTCTGAGGCAAAATTGGGCTTCTGGGGCTGAGGTAGGGCATGCGCTCGGCACCCAGCATCCTTCAGTGTGGATTCCCGGCCTCCACCAGGCTCTGTGCCCCGTCCAGCGTGGACTGAGTGAGTGCTAGGAAGGACATCACCACACCTTTACTGTGAACCAGACCGAGCTGGGGCAAGCGGTGCCTTCCCCTGACTCTGCCATCCAGGTCCTCACCTGTGAAGGAGAGATGGAGAGAGTGTTCTCCAGGCTCTGCTCCAGCAGTGGGTGATGGTGCCCAGTGAGCGGGTCTGGAGACAGGAGGGTGTGCTTAACTGCCGGGGTTGCAGTTAGAGCTACACTGTTTGATCCAGGGCAGCAATTGGGAATCAGTGGCCTAAACCCACCCTATTGCTTGTGCTCAGCGGCTCTCAGAAAAGACACTTGCACACGGGCTAAAATGGGAATGAGTAAGGGAAGTGCCAGAGATGGTAAGTGCCAGACTCGCAGAGGGAATCCATGCATCTGGGGGGAGAGGAAAGATCTTTGAATCTATTTTTAACTGAATAATTTAAACTTCAGTAAATTATCTGTGGCTAGGCTAGTTAAAAAAAGGGTTCAGTTCTATTTGCAGGGCCTGTGCTACACAGTAATGCTCCATATGTATTTGTTAACTAATGGGTTTGGAGGTTGCTGCGTTCCTCTGATGGGACATTCCTGAAGTCCGGTTTATCATCATTATTACTGCTTCAATTTGGAAAGTAAGCAACCTAATTATTATATTAGAACACTTCAAATAGAAAGAAAAATGAGTGTATGTTTAGGTTTGATTCAGAGAATTCTGATGACCTAGTTTTGTTTCAGCTTTGGTTTCTTTCTAGATTTGGTGTCAGTGTTTCTCTGGTTACCTAAGTGTTTTTGGTGTTGGAGGCTCGGAGGGAATTGCGTTTAATTCAGATATGATACAGACACAGCTTTGGTCCTTTTTGGAAGTCATGTGCTTTTTAGGGGCTCCTATGTGGAAGTGAGATTTCCTTTTCTGACCCCTGTCTCTTTCTGTCCACTCTCGTTCACCCTTGTGCTTTCAGCATCTGGATGCTTTCCTATGATATGAAATTATTGCTTTGTACTTGAGGAAAACCTTGAGGGATTCTCCCTTTAGTCTCCATTTAACAAAGTCTCTAAACTTTTAAAAATAAAATATACTTATTTAAAAAAAGATTTGTTGGGCTGAGGATTTAGCTCAGTGGTTCCAGCACCTGGCTTGAAAGCGCAAGGTCCTGAGTTCGATCCCTGGTACCAAAAAAAAACAATTAACAGGAACTCTTGAAGTGGTGTTCAGTTTGTAAAAGCATTAAAGATTGTTGCTTCCTCTTCAAAATAGCCATTGAGTTCTACCATTAGTAGCCTTCTCATTAACACTGTGTTTTAGAGCGAGCTGATTGTATAGTTGATGAAGATAAGATCATTTCTGCCTCACTTTATCTGGCAGTGAAGGCTGCGTCTAAGGAAGCCCAGTTCAACAGAAATGCAGTTAAGTATCCTGAGTGCACACGTGCGCCTTCACCTTTGAGCTAGAAGTCAGCATTTTTATCTCATCACAGACTGGGCAAAGAGAGAAGAAAAAGAATGAATTTTTTTCATTCTCTCCACCCCAAGCTCTCCACTAAAAATGTTTTTAAAGTACAAAGATTCTCACATTCTTTACAAGTCTGCATGCATCGTTAAAGTGTCTCAGACATTCACACTGGGTGTGTAAGTAGGATAGGGTTTTACTGTTGCAAAAACATACCTGGGGGGCCCAGGATTTAGCTCAGTGCACCGTGCTTGCCTTGCAAATGCAAGGTCCTGAGTTCGATGCCCAGTATTGAAAAAAAAATACCTGGGACCCTCGAAAGTCTTCATGTTTATAAACCCTGCTTCCCAATGGGTGTGCATCTGTGTCAGGTGAGTCTCCATCTTTGTCAAATAAAACTAAGAATCTATTCACAGACACAGTTCTACAGCACTGCCCACTACTGATTTGAACAGTGCATGACACTTATTAAGAATTTGCCAGCTGGGTGCAGGGGTGCACGCCTGTAATCCCAGTGCCCTGGAAGGCTGAGGCAGGAAGATCACAAGCTTGAGCCCAGCTGGAGCAACTTAGAGACTCAGAGAGACTCTTCTTGAAAAAAAAAATGTTCCTTTTACCATTTCAATAAAGGTTGGGTTTTCCATTGTGTAACGGTGATAGCAGTGCGGCAGAGCACAGTCATAGATGATAAAGTACATTCTATGTTTAGCTCCTAGGGGAGGAAAAGGCCACTGCATGGCCCTCACGCTCTGCGAGGGGCATCACAAGCCCCCTGCGTCACTAACTGTTTATTAGCAGCCTGGTTTCCGTAGACTGCTTCATTTGTCCTATGAGTTTGCTGTGCATAGTGCTTATGCTCCACATGGGGCATCTATGCACGCGGATAACAGCTTTATTCTTTTTATTCCTCCTCCTCCCCCTCCCTCCATTTCCCAGTCCCCTTCCCATTTACCAAAGATCTAGCTCCCTGTTTCCTATTGCCCATCTTTTGTTTTGCTCTTTAAATTATTTATAACTTGGGTTTCTCATATGAGGGAAGTTATGTGATATTGAAGCTTGTGTGTCTGATTTATTTCACTTAACATGGTGGTCTCAAGGCGCATCCATTTTCCTACAAGTGACTCACGTTTACCCTTCTTTATGGGAGAATAGTACTCCCTTGTGTACAAATATCACATTTTCTTTATCCACTCATCTGTTGATGGACATATAGGCTGCTTCCAAGATTTTGCTATTGTGAATTGTGCTGCTGTAAACATGGGGATGCATGGATCACTATAAAATGATGTCTTTAATCTTTCTGGAAGATACCTAGAAAGAAAATAGCTGGGTCAAACGGAATTTCTAGTTTTGATGTTTTGTGGCCTCTCCACACTGGTTTCCATCATAGCTGCAGTAGCTTACCTTCCCTCTGATGGTGTAGAAGGATTTCCTTTTCTCCACAGCCTCACCAGCATTTGTCAGTTTGATTTCTTCGTGATGGCTGTTCTTTCTGGAGTAAGGTAGAATCCTGGTGTTGTTTTAATTTGCATTTGGATGCTGAACATCTTTTTCGGGAGCGTATTGACTTCCTACTGTTTTCCTACTTCTTCTCTTGGGGGAGTGAGAGCGTTTAATGTGGCGGGTGTCGCTGGGCTGCAAGTCGAATAGCTGCAACCACATCAAATGGAACGGATTTAACCCCCACCTTGGCTTACATCTGCGTTTTAATCCTCTCCGAGCGCATAGCCGTAATGTGGCCACATAGAAGTCTGAAAATACACAGGCAGGCCTTTCTGCCTTTCATTCTCGGCGGGTCTTCCACTCTTCCCTCACCGCGTGTGGCTCTGGGTTGTTAGCACCGTGTTGGGAACACGCCCTGAAGTGTCAGATGGTTCAGGTTGAAGGGAAATGAAGAGTCTGTGTTGTTTCCGCCCGGAACAGCGAGGCAGCCTGCTTCTCTCGCGCCCATGCACAGGGGCCTTGAGAAATCGCTCCAGTCTCCATCGTGGGATTGGATCTGCGGCACCTTTTCCAGCTCCGTGGGAAGGTCCATGGAGGCCGAGTCTGCTCACTGGAGTCGTTCTCGCCCTGGCCTGCTCTTCTCCCCTCCCTGCTCAGAACCAGCAGCGATGTGTGCGGGCACAGAAATCCTCTGGGCGGCCCGGCCTCACTCTGGAGAATCTTGACGAGAAAGCAGGAAGGAACCTCTCTCCTGTTTTAAATACTTCCTTGGATGGTTGGGATCCTCCAACTGTAGGCAGGAAACTCCACATTTATTCCCCACTTTGCCCTCCTTTGGTTCTCGCTGAGACCTCTTTTGGGTCATGTCACCATTTAGTAATAACCACACTGAAATAGTTGCTGGAGGTTCAGATAATCAGTAAACAGCGGATTCTCTAAGATGATTTTAATTTACCCTGTAGATCTACTGCTTTGTTGTTATATTACGATTCCATCTTTGGGGTATTGTCCATTGTACCTTGAGAACTCCCCATGCCCAAGGTGCGCTCCTCAGAGATTTTGTCACAGAGACACGCTGGGTGGCCAGGTGCCATGCAGATGGGGCGTGGGACACAGAAGGAAATGTGTGTTTCATTTCTGTCCCAGTTCCCAAAGCACAGATGCTGAAACTCTTGCAACTTCCTGAGAGATGGATGCTAGGAGGGAGCATGTTTTGTTTTCATATTTGCTTTTTGATGTAAAGGTCCTAAAACTCTTGAAATTTCTGGATAGGGCTGATAAGTGTCTTATGCAGCACTCAGTGATCTCTTGGAGTTCCTGGGTGATAGAGCATCTTTGGTCCCAGAGCCAGCTCTCGGTGGGCTCCTGGACAGCGAGACGCTTTCAGCCCAAACCTCCACCCTCCAAGGAGGGGAACCAGGCTGCAGAGGGGGCTAATCATTGATGTTGGCTGTGTAGTGGCATCTTTGTGACAGTCCCTCAACTGTGGGGTGTGGAGGTCATCTGTGTCAGTGAACGGGCTGGGAAGGTAGGAGATGCACCCCAGCTCCACAGGGACAGAAGGTCCTACATTTAGGACCCTTTGGGACCTCACCCTATGGGACCTGTTCGCTTAGCTTTGCATCTGCATCTTTTATAATACCCTTTGTAATAAGTCAATAGTAGTAAGTAATGCTTTTCTGTGACCTGTCCAGCCAGTTATTGAACCCATGAAAAGGGTTGTGGGAACCTGCGATGTACGGCCGATCAGTCAGAGGGTCAGAAATCTGGGTGGCCCTGGCTTGTGGTTGGCATCTGAAGTGGAGGCAGCCTTTGAGACTGACCTCCGCACCAGCAGTCGGCACGGACTGGATTGCTAGCGTCAGAGTCGAACTGAATCCGGTGCCGCATTGGTGTCCAGAGCTGGAGAACTGGTTGTCAGTGGGAAAACCCCACACATTTGGGTTGTTTGAGTAGTAGAGAAACAGTTGCCTGCCTTCGTGGGTTGGACTGAAGGTGGTGTGCTGTTGTTGGGCATTTGTTTTCAATGATTCACAGCTGCATGGACTGTACAGAATGGGAATGCGTTCTGGGGAACGATAACCCCACCGAGCACTGGTGGGGTTAGAAATAAGACTCCACGTTTAGGCCTGGCTGGAGTTTTATTTATTCATTGTTTGTGTCTTTCAGTGGGGACACGTATTCATGTGTAGAACAAGGAGTGCCATGAGGGGGGAGCTTCGGGTGGGTTTATTCCAGGGCTCCATGGCAGCACTGGGATCCCAGGCACTGTACGGCTTCCCATTTTGCCACTGGGCACACAGATGTGGTCACAGATGGGCCTCTCATGAGGAGGACACAGGCCAGTGGGGCCTCGCATCTGGCTATGGCTCCTTCTAGAGGAGGTGTCCCAGGGTCTCCACTTCGGAACAAGGGGACTTTCCTGGAACCCCTTAGCTCAGCTTCTCTGCCTAAATCACAGCAGCACTGAGCATGGCTGACCCACCTGGAGCCATGCCCTGCAGGGGTGGGCGTGGAGGCTCCCCTGAGACAGTCCCTGAGACAGTCGGCAGGGGAGGAGAGGTAGCGTCTTGTGGGAAGGTGACCAGGAATGGATGTTGGAGCCACTGTGGAGGTGGGCACCACATCTCTTTTCTTAGTTGTAAAATCTGAAAAATAGTAGCACTTAGTGGGATTATTGTGCAAATCAAAGCAGTGAATGTATACAAAGCCCCTAAGCCAGGGACAGTCCTATAATAAATATTCAGGAAATGATAGCTACTATTATGACATTGAAAGCATTGGAATCCATTGATTTTGTAATAAATGTTAAATTAAAAAGGGGAAATGTGATTAAGCAGTTGCAGCAATACCTCAGCTCACGGCAGTCAGAACTGGCACAAAGGCATTACTGTCTTGATCGTTTGTGATTGACCATGGGCACATGAGGCTTTCAGGGTGGCACTGTCCCCAGGGCTGTGGCCGGGTCCTTAGGAGATGGGTGGAGCAGTGAGAGGGGCAGCTGGAAGCACTGGGCATGGCCAAGCTGTTTGCTCCACAGGGCTGAGGGTACTGGGTAGAGCCATTCACATCACAGGAGAGGACTGATATTTATCCCCCAGTCTGGGGTTCTGGTGTTCAGGGCACAATCTCAGTCAGTGCCATGGACTAGTGGTCATGCAGGAAAAATCAGCCCAGCACAATCACCAGTTATAAGAAAAGAATTAAGTAGTGTGTGTCCTGTGTGTGTCTCTGCATGTGTGTATTGACTGGCTGATTGATTGATTGGTATAGCTGAGGAGCCAGTTGGGTAAGAGCCCAGTGTAAGATAACCATGTAAAAATCCCGGAAACCTTGAGAGACAAAACAAGAAATTTCCATTTAGGGTCACAGTGGGAAAAGTAGGTGACGAGAAAGGCAAATAATGAAGATAATTAACCTTCCACACAAACTTGTCAGTATTTACAGTATGAAGTGTTTGGTTTTCTAACTGCATTATTTGGTCGTTTACTAAGTATGGCTTGTAGGAGGTCAGCCAGGGAAGACTTCTGGGAAATCGGTGACCTTCCCTGGTGTGCACAAATCTGTCTTTTCTTCCCTGGCTCACATCACAAAGCCAGACAGAAGTGAAGGGGGTTATGGAGGCATTATTAGGAGATGCCTTCTCATTCACCTTTCTTGAGTATTAATTTTGTTTTCCTCATAGTTATAGATTCCTTAAGAAATGTGCATCTTTGTAACCACTCGTTTTTTGTTTTGTTTTTTTTTTTGGTACTGGGGATCGAACTCGGGTCCTTGCGCTTGCACAGCAGGCAGAGAAACCACTGAGCTAAATCCCCAGCCCCTTTGTAACCACTCTTAAGGGTGTAATAAGTGAACCAGTTGTATCTTAAAAGCAACATGGCCCTAGTTTTGTATTGAAATAACATTTTAGTATTCCATAAGTTACAATCTATACAGTGAACATGTATGTTACTTAAGAAAGGCAGATGTACTGGTGGATTAAAAGCAAAGAACTCTAGCTGGGTGTCCTGGATGTGGTTACACATGCGTATAATCCCAGGACTCAGGAGGCTGAGACAGGCAGATCACCATGAGATTGAGGCCAGCCTGAGCTACATAGTGAGATCCTGTTTCAAAAAAAACCACAAAGCAAAACAGAAAAAGACAAGAAAAGAACTCTAGACTGGTGTACAGTGAGTTACTGACCTCTGATAGTTACCCAGAAGCCACTAGGGACCACATTTTTATGTGTTCTGATACTAATAATTTCTGACATTGATTTAAGAGACTCTTGTGTTAGATAAGGTCCCAACCATCTAGACAAGAGATCAGTAAACTTTTTTTTTCTTTAATAAAAGCCGCATAGTAAATATTTTTGGCTTTGGGAGCCATATGGTCTGTGTCACAACTATTCAATTCTGCCATGGTAGCTTGAAAATCACTATAAATATCTCATAAATGAATGAACGTGGCTGTATTCCAGCAAAACTATTTATGACACTGAAATTCGAATTTTATATGTTGTTATTCTTTTCATTTTCCCCCCACCCATTTAAAAATGTGGAAATCATTCTTCGCCTTCAGGCTGCACAACACAGGTGGTAGGCTAGATTTGGGCTGTAGTTTGGAGACCCGCTGTAGACCAAGTCTTCTACTACTACGTGTGCTACCAACCAAGGAAGTTGTATAAAGAAGAGCTTGTTGAAAAATCAGGAGTAGGCATAAAAAAGGGGGCTTGCTTGTTGCCATTTGCATACACCTCTGTAGCAGTGGTAACACCATTGTTTTTTCCTGTTGGACAGAGTCCTGTCTCGCTCTTTATATTCCAAGGGGCCAGTTCATATGCGTGAGTGAACAAATGAATAAGCAAATTATCCAATTTACCTGTCACAGCTGGTGTTTGTGGCTAGTGATTTCCGGAGGATGAAATATCCTTTGAGAACAGTCCATACACAAGTTCTACTGTGCTGCTGTGGGTTTATTTGCTGAGAGCCTGAACCTGTTCCGCACCTTCACGAAGGCCCGCGTGAGACCTGGGCAAGATGGGTGGAGAGGAACTGTTTCCCTAGCACACGTACCCTCCCTGGAGCAGAAGACACGCACCCACCCGCTCTTGCCAGAACACTGTGGGTCTTCCCCTGAAACGATCCTCCTGATACTTACTCTCAAATGTTACCATTCCCCTGCTTTTTGCTTTTGCAGAGGAACCGAGAAACCCTCAGAAAAGGTTCCCATAGGGAAATGATCTCAAATAGGATTAGATTTTCAATTCAGGCTCCATGTTGTTCTGTATTTTGTTACTGTGATTTCTGATATTATTTTAATTTGCTCTTACCTCAATTGAAATCCAAAATTCAGCAAGGCTTCTGCCAAAAATATACTTTGTGTCTTTGTTTAAGGTATAGAAGCCCAAATTAATTAATTTTGTTGTTTGTTTGTTCATAGATACAGTATAGAGAACCAGTAAAATCCTTATTTTAAACATTCTCGAAGGGGCCTTGACCACTCCAATCACAGGAAGCTCCTGGCTGGGACCCTCTAAAACAATCAAGGTCAATGTCTCTAAGCAAAGTCCGCGGTGCCTCCAGTGTTGTTTTTCACCTCTGTGTCTGTCTTTTCAACTCAGTTCTTCCCTGTCCTGTTCGTCCCTAGCTCTGTCAACTTGAGCTGCTATAAGCCCCAAAGGGACCATTCAAACTTGGCTGTGATGGGTCACAGGACAGCTTTTCCTCCTGTGTCCACTTATTTTGACAAAGTAAAGAGCCATTGTGTCAGGAGCTTCAATAAAGAAGAATCGGACTCATACCCCACTTCTAGGAAAACTGGGACGGACAGGCATTATCTGATATAATTAAAGTGTCTTGAACCCTGAACAAAGTACTCCATGTAAGTCCCCGTTTGGCCCGAACACGAGCCAGCTTAGAATCCGCTGTGAAATCCCTACTGGCCTGGAGTCGGACCTCTGTGAGAACATGCTATAGATTCCTCGGCAAGTGCTATGATCGTCCTTGCCAGTAACTTCAGAAGGGTGCTTGGTGCCATTGAATCTTTGCTCCCTGAGTCCCCAGTTATCTTGTCTACAAATGAGCATGATGCCATTTCCCATATGGGATTATTGTTGGGCTTAGATGAAGTATTTTAAGTAAAGCGCTTAACAAAATTTCTCACATTAACAGATCCAGAAAAATAAATGATTCTTGTCCTGCTGTTTTCCTGTTCCAAATATCCCTTAGAAAGCCCCAAGTTAAAGGTATCTTTGTTACCAGGTTTTACATCATGGGTGGCTTTGTATTATATTCTTATGTATAAAAGAGTTGAACTCTAATCTCAATTTATTTTTGTATTTTTTAACAAATGACTCACAATCAAGTCTAAATGAATAACTCCCAAATGTTTGCACATTTTTCTGCTTTGATTGTGTGTGACACACACACACACACACACAATGCGTGCATGCCACCGACATGGTTACTTACAGGTCACAACTCTGTCAGCTGCCTCTTTGGTCCTCTTCAGCTTTTCCTCCGGTTCTCAGATCTCTAGAGCTCTGAGTTTTGTAGCTTCTGATGAATTTATTAACTTCAAACAGGCACTCGTTGTTCAATCTAAATGTCACTTAACTGGTATAATGGCCTTTTCTTTTATCTTACTTAACATTTTCTTTTCTCTGAGGATGGTCCTATAAATAAGTTGTTAATATTTTTAAGATAATAAAGATTAAGGGCGGGGGATTTAGCTCAGTGGTTTCACTGCCTGCTGCACAAGCGCAAGGACCCGAGTTCGATCCCGGTACCAAAAACAAAACAAAACAAAGATAATAAAGATTAAAAGATTGATTGGGAATATGTGAAATTGTCTGGTTCTGAGGGTGAGACACTGGAATATTTGTGTCCCAAGGCTAGGCTAAGCAAGCTCTGAAAGACACTCAACAAAGTATTGGAATCATTAGACAACATTTAAAATTCAGATCTCTCTGCCTTTCCAGTTCCAAGTTGGAATAGAGTTGTCTTCCACTGGGGAATAATTTGTCTCTATTAATTGAGAACAATTGTGCATGGGTGTTTTAATTACACAGTAAATTAGGAGACTTTAAGATGCAGAATATGTGAAAGCCAAGAATTCAAAACCAACAACTCAAAAACGTAAGTAGATAAACAGAGAAAATATCTCAGCCTAAGGATGAAAGCAGGTCTCGAGATAAAGAAGCAAAAAAACAAGAACAAGACAAATTACTAGGGTTTTGCTAAAGCTCCTTTCAGGCAGAATGATTCTGATTTATGGCTATGCGCCATTGTTGGCTGTACATGTAGGAGGAAGAAACCGTATTCCCAGGGTTACTCCAGGATGTGTGCTGCAAGCAGAAGTGGCCACTTACGCCTTCAGTAAAGAATGCATATTGCGGATTCCTGTGTGACTTTACATTTCACAGAAAACTCCCATAGCAAGTGTTCTGTCTGGGTCCATGAACCCTGATCATGTGGGCAAAATTATATGGGTGTGAGTTTATGTGAGTAAGAGGTCCAGAACTTTTCGTAGACCCTCTCTAGAATCCATAGCCCTAAACTGTAGGAATTCAAAGCTGCTGCTTGAACAGTGTGGACATTTGTTGGCTTTGTTCTCTGTCACTTAAGATTAACTAAAGATGGCTTCTCATAAATCGTTGTTGCTCCATTTTTAAGGCAAGGAGAGTAAAAATGAAATTGATCTCCCTCTCTCTCTCTCTCTGGATAGTAGAAGACCAATCTGTTACCAGTTCAGATCCCCTTTCTGTATTTCCTTTTACTGTGCATGTATTTAGGTGTCTCTTTTTTTCCCCTTCTTTTTTCTTACAATGCTCTGGGCATATGAGTGTTTACTGTCACCAAACTTAAATTTTTTTGTGGAACCAGGTGGGGTGTCGGTAAGATTTGTGTTTCCTTGCTTCTGAGAGCGGAGAGACTGGTTACAGAGAAAGGGTGGGCATTCACTCAGCCAACCCCCGGGGCAGGAAAACAGCCTCCCAGTGTTGTTCTGGTCAGTTGGGAAAAATCCTCTTCCAGTGAGAGGCCCAGGAGGGGAGGAAAGGGATTTTGGCTGACCTCCCAAGTGAAACTAAGATAATTTCTGCTGTCCCAGAACTACTTTAGGCTCATGACTCAGATAGCGTTAATTAGACTGTTTTCAGTGGCGTTGCGTCCTTGCTGTTGCTTATCTGGCTGTCCCCTTTAGACTTTGAGCCCTTTGAGAACAAAGGCCCTCACGCCTGCAGGTTCACTGGCCACTGCTGTCCCCAGAGGTGGCAGGGGTGCGATTGGAGTTCATGATATCTGAGTTCAATATTGAGACCCTAATCTCTTATGGCTGCAAGTTAGGCAACTTCTGACTTTCCCATCCCTAATCCTGGCTTCTTCTTGTTGTGAAGGATCCTGAAGTGAGCCGCGGGTTTGTGTTGTGGTGAAAGCGCCGTCAGAGTTGGATGTTTCGCGTGGAATGCCTGGTGTTTTCCTAGGTCAGTGTGCCATGTCAGCACTTCAGAGATAAAATAGAGGCGACCAAGTGTAAGTCACAGAGCTGAGCCCTAAAAGTTTTAAGATGCAACTTGTGTATTTTTTATATAAACATCTCAATGGAGATGAATGCAAGGAAAGAAAAACGTGGCTGCATAAATGCCAAGTGTCCTTTCTGTCTGGGGTCTGAACTAACTGCTAGAGGCTTGGGCCATGGGTGCAAATCCAGACCCCTTTACCTCTCTGTAGCCAGCATGCAAGCGTATTTGCCCAGGAGAGTGGCTCTTCTCCTAGCGTCTGTGCACAGTCACGCCTGCCCTTCACTCTCCCTCCATCCTAAGTGGAATTAATAACTCTCTGCTTTCCTTTTCAACAAGACAGAACAGGTCCTACGCAGGCTTTGGAGTTTCCTTCACAGTAGTTCTTGGCTCCGGTAGTTCCTCTCTGTCTCCAGAATATGCCCCACAAATGTCACGAAAGTGGCCTCAAGGTGTCCACGGTTTTCCTCTGTGACGTGCTGATGTGGCTGTTGAGGAACAAGGACCCGGACAGTGCTCAGAGGGCCGGAGGCCATGTCTCTCTGTCCCCAGGCCAAGTTGCACTTTCCCCGAGGAGGACGCTGGCAACTCCTTCAGCTGGTGCCAGCAGCGGCGAGCACTGCCAGGGAAGTGCAGGCGGCGCAGAAGTTAATCACTGAGAGGCCTGGGCCCTCTAACCCACCAGTCAATGCCTGTCCTTTGTGGGAACCAGCTCCAAGACGCACCTGGGCCTCATGCCGGGCCCAACTCCACTTGTGGGCAGCGCTGTCTTCTGCCTCCCCTGTCCCACGCCACCTGCTGGCTCTTGTGGGTTGAGTCCTACAGGCCCTGGCCTGCCTGACACTTTCTTCTTTGTGCCCAGGCCCCACAGGGTGCTGGGATTAAGTACCCCAAACATTTGGCCTAGGGCTTAACTGTGTACTACGTGCTTTGCAGTCCTTTTACTGGCTCTTCCTCAGAGCATGACACAGAATAAAAAACATCGCTACTCAGGTTTTAATGCCAAGGGGGACTGAGCCAGTCAAATGTGCCTCACCAACAAGTCTAGATTAAAATGAGTATTTCCTGAACCCCGGGCATACCTTTGATGCTAGACTAGAGTTTCCCTCCCCATACATAGCAAACCTTGCACCTTGACAATTTTTAAATGTTCCATGGATGAAGAATCTCATGGGAAAGTTCAACACCTAAAATAAACAGCCATAAAGCACCTTCATTGGAGAGGAGCTCGGAGTCCCCCACAGCTGTTAAACTTGGTCCCCTCTGCCCAGCTGGCCCTCCAGAGGGTGCCACTGGGGTCCCTGCAGGTCTCCACCTGGTGATTCTCTTGAGGAAAGGTAGAATGCAGGAGTTGGGGCGTTGGCAGTCATACCTAGCTCTGCCATCTTGCTGTGTGATTTTGTCCTTGAACCCTCCAGGCCTCAGGTTCCTCATTAATAAAGTGGGGGCAGTAAGTGAGTCCGTCTGTTTTATAGCTCTGCACATAAACCTGGCCCGTTAAGTCAAGGCATTATTATTGTTATTTTTTTATGGTTGGGGAAGAAAGTCAATAATAATTGTTATACTTTGAATTTGGGGAATAAGCTCAAAAGTAGAGATAGTATCAATAATAAAAATTGCCTGTTTATTTTTTAATGTGTACGTTCTCCCTTAGTAAGCATTTTGACCATGAACTGAGTTTTTCCAATTTAGAAGGGATTGAATGGCTTTGTTTTAAAATCTATCACTTACAACATTTCTTAGAGATCTCTCTGCCCAAGCCCTTAACCAATGAATTTTCCCTTTTTCTCCTTCAAGTGAGAACAAATATCAACTCAACATCTCTAAAGAATAGTGAGGAAACAAAAGTGACTGCATTCTGGGATGACATACTTGGTGCCCAGGGCTCCAAGACTTCCTGGTTCTGCTTTCTAAAGTTAAAGGTAGAATTGGAGAGGACAACAGGTAAAACCCCACACTCCTGGTGTCCTTTATACAGAAATGAAGAGTGTTTCTGAGAAGGGCACCCGGAACCGAACAGCCAGTGGGGAACGGGGAGCCAAAGCCACACAGCTTGGTGAGGTCAGCAGGGGCACCGGTTGGGCCCTGGCATCAGCTTCCTGCAACCGAAGTGGGGTGACACTTGGGGAACAAGGCCTAATGAGCCAGTTCACCATCAGAGGAGGTGGGGATATCCTACTCTGGCTACTTACTTGCTCAACATCTGGAGGTTATTTCTTTCAGCAGTTTTTTTCTGTTTTTTATTGGTACATGTACATAACACATCTTAATTTGTGTCTTAAGAAAAAAATTAGAAATCAGCAAATTAGAATCAGCAAATTAGAATCAGCACCTATAACACATTATTACACTCGTAACACATTATTACACATGTAACACATGATCATTAGGAAAATCTAAATGTCACTCCCAATTCCACCTTTCGGCTGCTCTCCCTGATTGTAAGCGGTGTGCCCAAGTGCTAATATGGGTGTCACACACGGATGTGAGCCCCGTACGCTCACACACACGCAGATGTGCACACTTGCACTTCCCTTGCAGGAATATTGCCACCACTTGGCAGTGCACGCCTCTCGCCCAGCAGTCTACCGCAGAGGCTTTCCCTCTCTTGTCAGCACTCTTGTGTAAGCGCCTTCTTTCCGGGGGGAGGTAGTGTGCAATGTAGTACTCCTTTCCACAGTACCTTTTCCATAATTTATTTCTCGAATTACTTATTGTGAGCCACTTAGTTGTGTGTAACATATTTTTATAATTGGTGCTAAGATGATTATAGTCAGTTATTTCTTTACATACCTCCCTAGGTATTTCTGTAGGATAAATTTTCAAATTTCTCTCCACAAAAGACCTCCTGATTCACTGTCTCTCTAGCATTTTAAAAGAATACCATTTTTTGTGAGTTTTCTCTCTCTTTTCTTTTTTGAACAGACTCTCGCTATGTAGTTCAGGCTGCCCTAGAACTTACAGTGATCTGCCTCAACCTCCTGAGTGCTGGGGTCACAGGCGTGCACCCCCACACCCAGCTAAATATCTTTTAAGTCCCATTTTTTTGGGCCAATATCAGCAAATGTTTAAATGCAAGATTTAAGTAAAGGCATTATCTTGAAATGGCCTAAATACGTGCTTTCTTAGAAAATATTCTGCAAAGAAGAAAGTGGTCAGGCTTCCTGGCTAAACTGTTGAGGGCTTTTATATGATTATTTTCCACAAATAAATATTTACAAGTGCAGCTGGGAAGTTGTAGATGGACTATTTCGTCTCAGCATAACTGTATATATTGATAGCTTCTTTGTATAAGATTTCCTAATCTAAAAATCCAGTCTTCAAAGTGTTCCCAAGTTCCAAATGTTCTGAACACCAACACAACACCCCAGGTGGAAAATTCCTCACCTGATCGCACATGACAGTCAAAATGCAGGTGCCCCCAAATATTGCAGAAAATCACCTTTGAGCTATCTGCACAAATATATATGAAACTTCAATGAATTTTGTATTTAACCTTGGGTCCCAGCCCCAAAATATATCATCCTGTCTATGCAAATATTTCAAAATCTGAAAAACCCAAAGTCTAGAATGATTTTGGCTCCAAGTATTTTGGATAAGCCATATTCAACCTGTATTGCAAAAGACCTCTGCGAGTTTCTAGTCCAGTGGCTTCAAGTCCCAATAGTCCACGGGTCCAGAGCCACCCCAGGTTGCCCCAGGACCACTGGAGTGGCCTCAGGGTCACCTGACTTTTTATCAAATGTAATTCACATTGCATTAGAATGTTCGCCGCACATGATGGATTGAGTGTAGGCGATTTCTTCTCCTTTTCTCCTACCAGCCACTGTGGAAGGATCTGGGGATAGAAACGATGGGCCGTTTTGCCGTTGCCCTGTGCCATTAGGGACAGCAAGCCCTGGGAAGAGAGCCTGCAGAGTTACTGCAGTCGCCTGTCTCAGATATGCAGGTGGCACGGCTGCAGTATGTGCGTGTGGGTACAGCATGGATGAGGGGAAGGAGTGATTTGTTCAAGGGACAGCCTGAAAGGAAGGCATGAGCCTGCAGCTGAGATTACAGAGGTGAGGAATCTAGGCTTATTGCATCAGTGTGCTGTCCACATTAAGATCAATGTGGTGGACTTTAATGAGGTTAGGAAGGAAGGCAGCATGAAGAGGTGAAGGGATCTGGGTTTGGGGACCAGGTGGACTTATTTTCAGGTCCTGGTCCCTAGTACACATTGCTGACCTTGAGCCTCAGTTGTCCCATTTGAAAGCAGAATGATGATGTATATCCAGTGTGTAGCATTAGGATGGTAGAAGTCACCCAGCGGGATTAAAGGCAGGCAAAAATAGCGTATGTCCGCAGTGTTGGCATTAACAACACAGACTGACATGGAGGGTGGTTGGGTGCACAGCTACTACTGTGTTTTACAAATTTGTCTTAAGTTGGATGGTGTGAGGCTCAGAACCATGATTTCTACCCTGTGTTTTCATTCAAAAATGAATGGCACTTGGAGAAAAACGATAGAGCTTTGTCTTGGAAGTGTCTCGAAAGCCCTGTTCTGGAATAACCAAGGATTTTGTGTCAAGGTGTAGAACAGGTCTGAACAGAGCCCTTCTGTGCCAGGCGTCATGGGACAGCTCCAAGGGTTTGTGCTGAGAAAGTTTCATTCACAATCGGCCTCTTCTGCACTGTGTGTGGCAAAAGCCTTGGTTTGCTGCCGTGGCCATGAGTTTGCAAAGGGTGTTGCTGTTCCTATCCCTCTGTTCCTTCCCTATTTCCACAGCCTGTTTCCTCTGCCCTAGGCTTCTCTTTTCTGGAGTTTTCCCGGACTGCCAGCTCTCTGGCCCTTGTGCCCCTCCATGGGTAGTGCTAGCCAAGCTCCCACTTTCAGACTGTGCAGTTGAGAAAGTTTGATTTCCTCTTCTCTGCTGGGACTGTCCAGTGGCTTTGGATTGCCTGCATATGAAATTCCAGCTCCTTAGCACAGCACTTGTTAGGCTGTTGAATCACCCTCTGTCCGTGCCTGGATGCCTTTTGCATGACAGTTTCTCCACCTTGGGTACTGTGCCGCACCCCCCTCCTGTTGCCTGGGTCAGGAAGGGTTCCCTGGAGACCAGCCTGAGGTGAGCATTCTCCTGTGAGTGATTTATTGAGTGTTCTATGCACCAATCAGTTAAGGAATGAGGGAAGCAGGCTGGGGCAAGGCAAGAAGCTGGGCAAGGATGTGTGTTTATTTGAAGTTCAGCCTCAGCCGGATCATATGAGGAATCCAAGGCATGGGTGCCCCAGATCGTGGTCTCACTTTGAGGGGAGAAAGCTGGCCTTTGGGCTCCCACAGCAACCAGGCACTGGTTGCAGGCTGCCGGCTGCCCTGGGATAGAGGAAGTCGTCTCCCAGATGTCGCCTCTAGAGGCGACCTAAAGGCCAATTCTCTAGGTATTATAGCAGCCCAAATCCACCACAGCTGGTCTAATGAAAGAAATCCAGCAGGATACTAGCAGCTCCCACTATGCCGGGGATCAGACTCCTACTGATCCCTCAAGACCCAGACAGATTCCACTTTGTGCAATTTTCTCCAGCTCAGCCTCTTTTTCTGAATTTGTGATGATATCATGCCTGAGTCTTCCTTATGCCTCATTATGCCTCATTCTAGGCCGTGTTGAGTTCTACCCTGAGTCGGGTGAGTAGGCTCGGCATCTGGCTCCCTGATGGACTAATGAGTTTCTTGAGGTCACAGCGTGTGTTCATTTGCCTTTATACAGCTACTCCCCAGACCCTGGTGCTATCCCTGTGTGGCCATTGAGTAAAGGCCACTTGATTTTCAGTGAGCTGTAAAGTCTAGGCTGCCTGGAGCTTTGGCCCTACAAAGTTGTCCTCCAAGCCTTGCCCATCCGGGAGCTCTTCAGGAATCCTAGCTCAGCCAGCTGCTCTCTTCTCTCCAGAATCCCATGCGATTGAGATTTTGCAGCAGGCTCTCTGGGTTTTCTTCTTGGCACAGCATTCTCTTCCACCTGCTCCCCTGGCCATTACCTCCTCCATCCCACCAGGCAGCCCAGGCAGGTAGCCTGTTGTCTGCTGGCTGCACAGGCCTTGGTCTTGGGAGAGGCCCTGAACAAGTGTCTGTCCTTGGATCACACTCAGAATCTGGTGGGTGGCACAGCCTGGCTAGTGGCACTGAATGCCAGGACTTATTGGTGTCATTGGGAAACTGGTTTGGAGGAAAACTGGGATAACTGACAGATCTAAGAATCATTGGAGGGGATTAGAAAGGCCAAGAACTAGTTTCTCCAGGTTCCAGTCACAAGCCACTAGCCGCATGCAAACATGCGTGCACTTCTTCACTTCATCCGCAATCTTTTGTTCATTAGTTTCCAGTTATCGTGGGCTGGGTGAGGGCAAATGAGTAAGATGCAGACCTCGAATTCAGGGAATTTATAATCAAGGGAAAGAGATGGGTTGGAGATGTATCTCTACCCAACAACGTGCTCAATAAAGGAGTAGTGCGATGAACCCAAGAAGGAGAGTGCATTGGGCATCAGTTACGAACTCAGTGTTTGGGGACAGTGGCTCAGCGATCCAGTGTGTGCTTAGTGTACTCAAGGCCCTGGGTTCAATCCCCTCCCCCCACCCCCAAAGAAGAATTTAGTACCTGCTGCTAGAGGGACTTGAATCAGATTCCAGCTCCCGATTCCTCAGTTGAGAGTCTGTGGGTAAGTCCTTTAATTTTCTCAGCTCTATCCTTTTCACCTGTTACATGGAAGTAACAATCGCATCCCCTCAGAGTTGTTAGTCAGGATCTAGATGACCTGCATAAAATACCAGTTGGCACAAAATGGGAAATGTTACCTATGGTTGCCAATGTTATTGTGAACAGGCCAGTTCTTCCAGGGCAGGAAACAGTGCACGGAAGAGGTGGCATTTGCGTAGAGCTTTGAATTCTCACAGGCAAGGAAGGATTCAGTGGGAGGAAACAGCTTGACAACAGGGATGGGATGAGAGATTGTGTAACTTATTTGGGAATTAGTACAGGATCTGAATGAACTGGCATGCATTGATGAGTTCTTGGCAGGTTTCAGCTCCTGCAGAAAGCTGTGGTTTAATATAAAGCAAAATAAATCAGACACACAGGGTTAAATATCACATGGTGTCTCTTATAGGAGAAACCCATTGAAAAGCAAAGTAAAAAGGTAGATAGTAAGAAACAGGAAGCGAGATCTTTTGTGAACGGGAAGGGGATGAAAAGAATTAATGTGTGTGAGGTCCATGCACCAGCTCCCCATGAGGAGTGTGGTCATTCTGTACTGCACACATGGACTCATAAAAATAAGAAATTTAAAAAAACAAATCTGTGGTGGGGAGGATAGTGAGAACTTTATCAGTATTTCCCGTTTTCTTCAAATAGGCCTTGGATTTTTTTTTTGTACTGTGTGTTAGCGTCACTTAATCTTAAAGTGTGCCAGTGGGTCTAAACTTCTCTAATTGCAGAGTAACAGTGAATGTCCCATTTAACAGGTATGAAGCTTGGCCCTCTTCTCCCCATCCCGCAGAAAGCTACCTGCTTATCTTCTGGCCCTTTTTAATGCTGCCCCTCAAAGACTGTTCTGCCATTCATTGTGGAACAACTGCTCAGCAGACTCCACTGCCATTCGAGGAATAATCCTGCTCCGTGTGCTCCACACACCAGCTGTCAGACACACGGGCCGTTGAGCGATCAAAGTGTGCTGAGTTCGTCTAAGACACTGAATTTTAATTTTGTCTAATTCTGATTCTTTTACACTGCACTGTCCACAGGTGGCTCAGGTCTGGTATCTGGGTAGCATGGCAGTCCAGACGCCACTTTGGATGCCCTCAGAGGGGATGCTCAGATGGAACCAGTGAGTTGGCATCCTGATGAGGTCAGGAAGATGGTACCGTGGTTGTTATGGAGTGTTCAGGAAGCCTGTGGCTGGAGCCAAGATGCTGCTATAGGGTGTCTTGAGAAATACCGGGATGGAGAGTTAGCCACAGGAAGGAGCGGTCACTCTCTGGCTCTGCTAATGTGTGCTCTCTCTGTCTGTCTCTCTGTCTCTGAATCCAGCCCTCTCTCTGCACACAGTGCAGAAGAGTTACTTGTCTTCCCAGCCTCAGGTTTGAAACATAGGAAACTGCTCTGCAGCACACTGGACACAGGGACAAACCTTCTAGCCTTTACTGTGCATGAGCAGCTAATGACGACAGGGGGCTTTGTGTCTTGATGCCTGGCCTCCAGCCAGTGTGTTTGCTTGCTAGGACAGCTATCTTCAGACAGGCGGAGTTGAGCGGTGGAAGGAGCAGCAGGAAGCAGCAGAGACTTCATAAACCAGGGCCGATCAGCAAGATTCCATTTGAATGAAATCTGGGCCAGGGACAGGCATTCCAGGCAGCGTCTGTGTGGGAGCTGAGGTTTTCATGATTTGATTAGTTTAGGAAGAATACCTTTATGGCTTGTGTCATTGATGATATTAAGCACTCAGTAGAGTTGCTGTATTGTGATGAACTTGCATTACCGAGCTTGACTGTATACATGTGCTGTGAATTCAGCCCAAGACCCTAAGGCTAATCTGGTGCAATCCTCTTAAAGAAACTTGCTATTTAATGACTAAAGCTGTTAATCATATTACATACACACAGTCATTGGGAAAAATTGCCAAATAAGCATAAATCTAGAAAAGGTTTTTGAGTGAGCCCAGTGGGGTGTTTTGGGGGAGACGCTGGGCAGGGGGATTTGTGATGTTTTGAGGAGGTCGACGCAGAGATGGAGGAAGACAGCCGTGGTGGCCACAGACATGTCGTTGGTCTGCTGCGTGACGGGGGCACCCAGAAGGTAGAGGCCAGGTCAAAGTAGTTTAGACCATACGGAAAATTTGTTAATGTCATTGAAGAAGTATCGAGGAGGTAGATAGTTTCAAAATCCACTTATTGTTGTTGAGTTGTGTTTCATTGACTTCTCTTGGAGCCTCTTGATTTTCTCTAGATTGGGTCTTTTTCAGTGAGATTTCATCGAGAAAGAAAATGGCAACTGTGTTCACCCTTTTGGGTCGGGGAGGTTTACTTGATGTATGAGGTGCCAGGGATGGGGACCATCCCAGGTAAGCTCATGTGGTTTCTAGGTAAGGCTTTTGGGGGATCCTAGTCCTCAAGGTTTTCCTGTGAGGAAACCATGCATAGGAGTATAAGCCCCAGCCTTGACCTGTGGGTCACTTTGTTTCTGTTGCACAACTTTCAGTGGAAATATGTTGCCAAGTTAGACCACCACTCTACTTGAGCAAATATGGTATTTGTCCAGTTTTCCAAAGTCGGAAGTTTTGTAGGTGACAGGCTGAGCTGAAGGAGAAACCTCACTGTTGACCCCTAAGGCCAGGTTTTATGAACACAGCATTATTACTCCCATCTGCCTGGGTTCCTTCTGTGTAAACCAGGGCAGTGAGCTTTGGATCCAGCATTGTACTGTGGAGTTGGCTTTCATGAAGCATTGTACCTGCTCCTGACGTTCATAATCCAGTCCATAGACTGTCTGGGTTCTTGACACACCTGTGATTGTCTGTGTTAGCGGACCATTACAGAGGTCCAAAAACAAGTAAATAGAAAGCAAGCTATGGTTTACAGAAACACATGTTTGCATTGGACTACTCAAAAAAGTTGCCTTGAATGTCACAAGAAAGGAGATTAGACAGGGTTAGACTAGACTAGACTAGACTAGAAAAACCACTGGGTTTGAGGAGGATCATGCGTTGTGTTGTGAATGTGTGTTGTGGTGTGTGCAGAGGGATCCAGCCATGGAATGACAGTCTCAGTCCCTACGACTGCTGCTGTGTTACTTGTGAGCTCTCATGGGTGACAGGCCCCTTGAACTCCATTATCCTTTAATCCTCCCCATCTCCAAGGAAATGTACAAGTCCTGCGAGGAGGAAATTCAGGCAAAGAGAGACGAGTGAGTTTAGCAAGCAACAGGCTGATTTTCAAGCACAGGTCTTTTTGATAACCAAGCTGCCATTTTTTCTCCCTCTGGGCCTCTTTGAGTTGTATTCTGCCCATGCCTAACAATTCTTGGAGTAGACATAGGCTTGGAATCAGTTCAGGGAGACAGGATTGGGGCCTCTCAACTTTGAGACTCCCAACCTCTTCCTCTTCCTCTTCCTCTTCCTCTTACTCCTCCTCCTCCCTCTCTTGTTCTCTGATTGCACTGGGGATTGAATCCAGGGCCTTTGCCCTGAGCTACATTCCCAGCACTTTTTATTATTATTTTTTAAAATTTTGAGTAAGGGTCTCACTAAGTTGCCAGGTTGCCCAGGCTGGCCTGGAACGTGCTGTCCTCCTGCCTTGGATGCCTAAGTGTGCCCTGGTGCTGCTCTTCCTCTGAGGAAGGGGTTGGGTGTTCTGAAAGCTTGCAGGCGTGTCTCATGCTGAATGGCTGCACCAGAGGGAGGCGGGCTGCTCCCCATGGAGAGAAGAGAACAGAATTCGAGGCAGGAGATGTAGGTGGGGCTGGGGACTCTGGCATTGACTCCAGAGGGTCCATGGCTGAGTGGCAAGGGCATGGCCAGGGAACGGACCCCATTAGGCCTGTGGGCAGGAGCCTGGACTCCGTTTTCCAAAAACAAAGAAGAGGAAGATGATGAGACACAATGGGGGTGGGGTAGGGTCTGAGTGTGTGGAGGGCACAGCTGTGTCATCCTTCTACCCCCTGTTCCTCAGCCCCCTTCCTTCATTTGCTCATGTGGGAAGTGTTTAGGGATTGCTTGTAATGGGCCAGACCTGGAACACAGCCGTAAATAAAGCCGAGAGGGCTGTGGTGCTCACCGGGTTAATATTGTAGTAGACAGAAAATAAGCAGAGGAGACCAAATGTAGGTGAGATGCCCATGAACATCTGCATTTGACAGGGGATTCTTAGGTTTATGGAGCCACAGAATGGTGGGGCATACTAAGAAGACCAGGAGGCGTCTTCGAGGGGACCTTTGAGCTGGACCACATATGTGGCTTGGTGACAGTCTGGTGGGGGTTGGGAGGAAGTAGAGCACTGAAGGAGAGTTGTCACTGCCAAGGCTTCCCTGGCCAGGCAAGAGCCGAGAGTGTTGAAGGAGCATCGAGAAGGGCAGCGTGGCCTCCCCTACTGAGCAGGGGAGGTGGTCGGTATTAGGGTGCAGTGCCAGCTGGGTGACCTTGACCAAGTCACTTGGCCCCTCTGTGCCTTGGTGCCAGTTTGTGATGTCACAAAGTGGACTTTTGTTGTCTAGGGTGGGAATCCAAGTCCTCTCTCATCTTGTTTTCATTCCGATTATGATCTTAGGAACAGTTACTTTCCCGGATTCACAAACCAGATCTTAGTTGTCCAGGGATGGATGGATACTCACGTCCTCCTTCATTTTATTTGGATTTAGATTGTGATCTTAGGAACCGCTCCTGGGTCCTCGTAATGCTAGGACTGCTGTGGATTTTTGACATGGTTAGGGCTTTAGAGTTGGTGTGTGCCTGATGAATGCTCTGAAGGTCAACAAAGTTCTCGCCGTGGTTTGTCTAGCAAGGTTGGGTGGGGAGCAGGGCCAGTGAAGTGCGGGCTGCCACCCTCGGATGCCCAGCTCAGGATCAGGGCTGTGCTTTGGTTGTGGGAGGGCAGCTCCGCTCTCCCTGTCAGCGAGAAGTGTTTGGTGGAAGTCCCATATTTTTAGCCTCTGGGTGCCATGGCTTTGCTCTCCCTGGAATTGGATCAGACACCAGTTCATGCCGCTTTTGGTGCTTCAAAACTCGTTTTATCTGCAGGGAAACAAAATACCTTCTCAGATTTACCAGGGAAATCTGTAAAAATCATCCTGAAGGGCTCATTGTTCCCTGGCCAGCAGTGTGGTTGAGTCAAAGGCTAATTATCCTGAACCCGAAAATGGAGCTTTGAAGTTGCTGATAACTTTTGTGTTCAGGATGCTTAGAAACAGACACTCTCCGAGATTTTGCAGTTAAAGCACCAAGAAACTTACGGACAGAGCTTGACCAGAGACTTTCTTTTTCTACTGATTGTGAATTAAAATCATTTCTCTTTCTTTGGTTTTAAACATTTTATATTTGTGCATAATGAGTAACTTTTCAGTAAAAGTAATGGCAAGTAAATAAACGCACTCAATTTATTTGCTAGATGGGCATTTTCTTCTTCACATATAATCGACTACGTAAGTTTGAGATTGACTGGGTTGGTTTACAAAGAGAGCATTTGGAGCGATCAAAACTGGGGAACCCAGAGAAGGTGAATGTAAAACTTTGGGATTCGGACTTTGGCTGCAGTAGAAACCTTAGGAGTGAACACTGTTAATATACCCAAAGGCTATTTTGATATGATTTGGATATGATAAAAGAATGAGATTTTGTAGCATGCAGCTGTTGCCCACTGGTATATCTGGCATTGGGTGTCTTGGGAAATTTTTCCTTTCCTTGGCGGTGGTGGTTTTTGTTACCATTGTGTTTATTTATTTATTTATTTTTGTTGTTGTTGTTGTTCTTTTGAGACCTTGTCCAGGTTAGCCTCAAACTTGTGATCCTCAACCCTCATCCTCCTCAGTGCTGGGATTACAGGTATAAGCCACCATGCTGGGCTTCCTGGAAGTTTATTTTTGAAAATAGGTTATTTTCAGCATCTCTGTGTCATTTTATTGTTGATCTCTAAAGGCTTGAAAACTTTTGAAGCACTCTCATGAACACCTAGCCAATAAGCACCTCTCTGTCCCTTCCCGAATTCTTCCCTCCCTCCTTATACACTCCCATGTGGCTTGTAGTCTATAATTCCTAATGTCTCAGCCTGTCTTGTTCCTAACCTTGTCTTTGGTGCTGGGCATTGGGTGTATGCAGGAAATGTATTCACTTATCAGTCTTCTTGCCTGTTGGAAAGCACTTTGTCAACTTGTCATGTTGCATATATAAATATAGAAATACATATTTAAAACTCGATAGACACTTTGCCATCACATTCTCTGTTCCTCTCCCACATCTGTCTAGCTCCAATCCATTTTTAGAAATGATTTTTTGGGGGGGGCAGGAATTGGACCAGATGTAGATATTCAGAGATAATTCTACAGATTTTCAAATGAAGATGCCTCTGTGATCTATGCCATCTTGATGTGTGTCTGTGTCCTACATATGGATAAAATAATTAATTTGCATTTAGCTGCCTCAGTCTGTCTCCAGAGCCTGGGGAGAAATGATGATTGTCATCTGGTACTGCATCTCTTCTTCCCAATGGATAGGCATCTCAAGAAAATGTTGTCTGCCCTCATTAGTGGGGTGACCGTGAGTGACAGAGTCTCATGCTTCCTGATCAAGGACAGGCTCATTCATTGGGCCACCTCTTCTACTCTAGGGCAAACCCATATAGATGCCCATATTGAGATAGATAGAGAGCAAGATAGATATTGAGCAAGGCCTGTCACCATGGCTGTGCAGTCTTCATAGTTAGGCATTCTGGGAAGATCTTCACTCTGGCCATACTGCTTCAGTCTCATCCCCTGTGATCTTTACAGCAGCGATCCTAGGCAGTTGGAGTGATGACTTACTAGAAAAATCTGCATACCATTCTTTCAGTGTTTGCAAGGGGTGGCATTATTTATCTCCAGTTTGTTCATTCAAAAAATATTGAGCTCACTGTCCATGTCTCATAACTCCCTTTCTGGCTAGTCTGTGCCGTGATGATGGGAGGATGACATCCTTGCTTTGTAATTGTGTCCCCGATGCCCTTTGGTTCACAGAGCATCCTCATGTTCATATCCGTACAAGGAGCGATTGGAGGAAGCGCTCCAAGCACGGGCCACTTCCTCTTCCACCTCTGGCTTCTCGCTGACCCACGGTAGCTAACACAGAAGGGAGCTGTTCACACATCCCGGAGACAGGGGGTGCAGGATTGGGCTTACAAACTGGACCTGCCACTTAATGTGTAGGCCTAGCACGACAGGCTCCTCTGTTCAAGGATTCATAAGAATTCCAAGAAATAGCAAAAGCTTAAGCTGAGCATGGGACCCTCCTGACAGTACAGGGCTCCCTATGTCACAGTGGGGATCACACACCCAGGAAGCCAGTTCTACCTAAAAGTGATCTGATCAAAGACAGAAGGATCCTTTTAACTTGTAAGGAGACTGAGTAGTGCATTGCTATTCTACCAGGTGTTATTATAATATTTTGTTATTATTAATAAGACCTTAGTGACTGTGTGTGTGTGTGTGTGTGTGTGTGTGTGTATTAGGGATTGAACCCAGGATCTTTGCACTGAACTACATCCCTAGCCTGTTTTTAATTTTTTTTTTTTAATTTAGCAACTTGCTAAGTTGCTAAGGCTCCTGTCCTCCTGCCTCAGCCTCCCAGAGTGAAGATTATAATTTTGAATGGTAGTAGCTCTGTGCCCATTTTCCCTTCTCAGAGTAAAAAGTCCTTTAGACAAGAACTACAGTTTCCTCAACTTCCGTTCCCTCCTGCCCTTCAATCAGTTAACTGGCACAATGTGTTTGTTGAATGCAAAGAATATAGTATCGGTGTGTCACAAGGAGAATTTGTAATTTTTTTTTTCAGAGAGACTGCTTTGCCAGGGAAAAAGGGTCTTAAAAAGTCTATCGAAAAGAACCCAAAGTAACATTTAATAAGGTATTCACTGCAATCAAAACGGGCCCTCAGGTAAGGGGCTCTGAGATAGAACCAGGCCTTTGAATCCTAGGCTCAAAGGCTGTAAAGCTATGGTAACATAGATCCAAACTGAGACCAATAAAACCTTTCCAAAATAGTCTGAATACAGAGGAGAAGGCTGGAGAAGTTCCACCGCTCACATGCTGTAGAGGAAAATCTTCAGTGTGACACATGGTCACCTTAGAGTTTTACTGAGATTATGGATTGTGTTCTTGAAGAAAATCACGAGGTGACACACCTTAGAGCTAGTGACACCATGGTGGAGTGAAAAAACAGGGTGCTGAGCTGCAGGAGCTGGCAGCCCTTGAATCTCATACTGTCTTTTCTGTGGACTTCACTTAGAGACAAATTGCTGGGCTCTTTAGTTCTTAGTTTCCTTAGCTGTAAAATTAAGAAGCTAAAAAGACAGCATGTGAAATGGTGATTGGAAGACACTAGAAATTAAAACTTTTTTCTCTTGTTTTTTGGTTTTTAAGGCATAAGTATTTCAGATCTGTGCTCTTGGACTGGAATCATAAACCTTCCAGAGCTGGAGAGGACTGAGAAGTATTGTACTGTGAGGCTAGGATGCCCTTTGTCTGCAGGCTTTTCTGAGACAAGATAATTCTCTCCACATACTTCTGACTCAGTGTCGGAATAGGATGCCAAGATTCCTCCTGTAATAACTGTAAGGTTTGTGGTTGTTGTTCATCAGTCCATTCATTCTTTCAACAATTGTGTGCCCAGGACCATACCTGACACTGTACAATGATTGAAGAATAAGTCAGGCGCTGCTCCTATTCTCATGGAGCCTACAACCTCCTGCTCCCAGAGGAAAGTCCTAGAATACACATGGAGGGCGGAAGTGACATCCAGTTTGCGAAAGCATTTCAAATGCCTTCCGGCTTCCTGTGCAGATACACCCACTGTGGATGCCATGAATATGGTCCTTTCCCAGCCCAAGGATTATATTTCAATATTTTGGGTTTTTTTCCCTGTCCATGGAAACATACCCAAATTTATAATTAGTCATTTTTGAGCCAAAATTCACATACTTGTGAATTTCAGGAAATGGGCTGCGGAGTTTGGGGCATCCTACATCGGGGCCCATTCCCTATCAAAATAGTATCATTCACAAATGTTGTTCAAGTGCTATTGACCTATGTACTGTCTTAATAATTGCGATCTGTAATGTGAAATCTTTTTTGGACACGCAGACTCCAATATGCAGAACACAGGGATGCTGATTTTGCCTAGAGTTTGAGGTTTTCTGTCTTTCCAAAGTGCGGTGGGCTAGACTTCTCCTTCCCCTGCCCTTTCTCCTCACTCCTGGCTTCCCTACTTTACCTGTTCTTGCTGCAGCAGTCATATTTTCTCTCTGAAGTGCATGATGTAACCAAGGAGGTCAGTGTGAGGTTAGAAGGATCCACAGGGCACAAGACACCTCCAGATGGCCTTTGTGTTCAGATTTGGAAAGATGTAGCATTAAGGCATAAATAGATAATTTCCTTTAAGTTCTGCTAGCGGTGTAGTCCTAAGGGATTCCCACTCATTTAGCATTGTTCCTGTTGGCTTTCCTAGCTGCCAACAGAAACCCCCTTGAGGACGACTGATGGGTAGCTGATGACATATGAAGCAAATCTTATGCCTGTGAACCCTAGATTGGGCTGATCAGCTTCTCGTGAATTCTGATAGCCCTGGCCCAGTCCCACTCACAGAGAGGCACAGAATGGGCATCCAGTAGTTCACTAGTCAATTTTTTCCCAATTCAAGCAGTCTTAAATTTGGCTTTATATGAATTGTTATTTTCTTAAAATTTAGACTATGATTCAGTAGCTAAAATTCTGTATTGCTGACACATTCCCAAGGGTTGCCTGTTGCTCCAATCCAGGGGCCTGCCAGCTTGGCAGAGGTAAAGCGAAATTCATCTGCTTTAATTCTTGTCCTGGGAGTCCCTTTCAGAATATCTGTGGGTGGGTGGGGGCGAATTCAGCCCCTGAACACATTCCCTCCCCGCTTCTGTGCTCAGGGGCACTGCCTGGTGAATTCATGCCCACTGAGCGACTCTGCAGCTGCAGCGTGGTTCCCAATGCAGTGCTTCCTACAGCTACTGTGGACAGAACAGTGTTGTTTCCAAATGTGCCCGAGGATGGGCCGGAAGTGGGATCTTCCTTGTACTCCTGTTGCTTCAATCATTTAAACCTGTTGAGTCTCCAGAGCCCTTTTCTTCCAAGCCCTTCTCTGGTCTCCCTGTCCTTTCCTTCTTCCTTCTTTTGTTACCAGTCTTGAACCAGGATCTTCTTAAACAATTTTGGGCCAGTCATATTCCTCTTGCATCCTCCCTGGTGCTTGCATCTCTGAAATGAACTTCCTGTTGAGGGTTGCACAAGTCCCATCTAGAATTAGCATTAGAAAGTGTCACCTCTGTTCTGTAATACATCCAGGGATGGCTCTTTGCAGCGAACAACAGAAACTGATTCTGGCTAAATTAACCAGAAAAAGAAACTGTTGGAAAATATTGGACGGTTCACAGCGTTGACATGATGCCTAGCACTGGCTGGCAGGGCAGCTGAGTCTGGGACTGGGCCTTGAAGTGCTGTGTCTCACATTGGCTCCCTGAGCTTCCATTTCTGACCCTAATGGGGCAAGGGGACGAGGGCAGAGAAGCTGACATTTTTCTCCTTCATGACAGGAGGCCAGCCCTGCCTCTCTCGAAGACTCACAATAGAGAATTTCTCAATCATAGGGAAGGTCATGCTCATGGGAAGTTATTTAGCAAAAGTTCCCGAATGAAACAAAACCTTGGCTTACCAACTGACTCTGATGATGTAACAACTTACCCTGCTCTTCTTTTTGATTCTGACTTTTGATCACTTCTCGTTACATAGTCAGTTCCTTAGGAAAATGCTGTCTAGATTTAAAATGAAATCTCCAGAGTTCTTTTATATTAGAATGAGGAGGGTAAAATAACTGAGCCCTTCCAATAGGTGGACGTGCCCTCTTTTTCCTTTAGGAAAGGAGGCCCATAAGAATTTCATGAATGAAGAAGGCAGTGCATCCGGCAGCTCGAGACACTTCCAAGAAGACTTAGATCTTTCCAAACATTGCTGCCTCTCAACCAAAATGGATGATGGAAATCGAACATTTAGAATTCTTATGGGGATTTAAATGATATTTTTAAAGCTGCAACTTTTTATAATGGGGCAGGATCTGAATAAGGCAAGATAATCCTTTGAGGAGTTTGAGTATACAGTTATATTTTTTACTATCAGGAATGTTTTCTAGCAGCTGAAAAAAATTTGAATATTGAAGATATGCAAACATTACAATCAAGGATAATTGTTGCGTCTCTGCTGTGACTCATATTTTGCTTTCTCTGCCTTCCTCTTCTCTTGTACCCTATAGAAATGTGATCACAGACAGAGAAGTGGAATTTGCATTTGTGTAAATAATATCAGGCTTTTGGAGGGAAGCCTCCCCACAATTGGGGACAATGTTTGGAAAAGGCATTTTCTGCCTCAAATCTAGGTTGGGTTTAGGTAATAGAAAGAAAGCCTTTGATTTGTAGGGACATCAGAGTTTACTCAGCCCCTTTACATCTGCTCCTTCGTTTGGTCTTCATCTAACCTCATGAAGTTGGCTGAATGGGCCTCATTATGTTCATTTTTCCAGTGAGGGAATCATGATGAGAAGAAAGCATCTGGATTAGAGATAGCTGGGTAATGTTTCTAATAATGCTCTCCATTAACATCGGTGCCACTCTGTTAAGTACGTGCACAGGTGGCTGTTTTCTCCCTTTGGTGAATGGTAGGATTCCCCTTTATATGTCTCCTTGATCTCTCTCAGAGGCCATAGGAGACTTAATGAGTATCTGCAAGGTGCACTAGGAACTTCAAATAAAAGGGACACCTTTTCGTATTTGCTACCTGTGTTCCCCTTGTTAATGAAACTGGCCAGAGCAGTCACAGGCAGGGCTTTGCCTGAGCCTTTACTATTAGTCCTTGCTCTCAGGAATTGCTTCCCCACTAGCACACTACTTTGTGAGCTGTAATTGCATTCTTAAAACAGAGAAAGGGAAGATAACCCTCTGATATGAAATGTTGGAGGGTGCCTGTTACTGTGGACATGTGCTTTACCAGTATGAGGATGCAGACTGTTTCACCATTTCTCTCCTGTTGGTTTGGCATGAGGGTCTTTCGGATCCATGGGAGGTGGTCATGGATCACGGTTGTTCCGGTGCTGAGTGAAATGCAGAGGTCTGTTTCTTCCTCTCCCAGTATTCCCTTGCGGAAGCGCTGAGCTGACCACCTCCCTGGGCATCGGAGGGCAGGTCCTTTAAACAAAACACACTGTAAACATGAACTGCAGTAAGTAATAAGAAAGTGGCAGACCATTTAAGGTCCCAGGAGGTTTTGCATAATAATTATTTTCAGTGGTGCTTTCTTTGTTAGATGACAACTTTGGCCCCCTTAAGAGATAAGGCAGGGGAGGAACAGAGACTGCAATGTAGGAATTGTCACTAATTGGAGACTGACTTGCTCTTAAAATCTCACTACAGAAGCTGATAAAAAAGAATTTGATTTTTATTCTTTCTGATCTTTCTACTTTTCTTTCACTTCAGTGCTTCCTTTCCCTTTCTCTTCCACCCCCTCCATCTCAGCTGTCAACACAATGAGATTTGCCTCATTTAATCTAAAAGACATCGGAATTCTGAAGCTCATTCTGACATGGACATCTGTAAAATCATGACTTGTAAAACATTATACTGCCTAACCTTCCAAATAACTTATAGTTGAATCATTTAATATGATTTGAATAAGTATTGTCTAACTGGCTCTTAAAACCTCAGCTGTCTTCTTAATTTTCACTTTAATAACCATGAAAGCAAAGACAAATTGCACTATTTTATTACTTTTCTAAAAAGTTGCCTTCTTAGTTCTCCAAGAATAGGTGAGGCAAAGTTAGGGTCTGCTTGTTGGTTGGTGGCCGTTGGCTGTATTGAATTCAGCTCATCTGTAGACTTTTTATCTTTTTCCCTCAAGAATGTTAAATGGCTTGATAGGGAAACTGATCCACAGATACTGGCTTTGTGATCCATTCCTATAATTGGCCAGTGGTCAAGTCAGTGATTATTAAAGGGTGTAACAAGAACCTTCCTTCCCTTCAAATAATGGCTTAAAGCAACTTGCAGTTCCTCAGAATGCCTCGCCCTTGCTGGGCAGTGCTTCTGTTCCCTGTGATGTGACCAGGGTCCCTCCTGTGGCCCCCAGCTGGCTGTGGCTCACTTCTGTGCAGCCTCCGCTCCAGCATGAGAATCACTTCCTGACAACATGGTGGCTCTGGGGCCCAAGAGTACTAAAGAGCGAAAGCCCAGAAGTGCCTGGCCACTGAATGGCTGTAGTCCAAACAGATATAATGTCACATCCACAGTGCTGTCTTGGTCAAAGCAAGTCATAAGGCAAGCCCAGATTCATGAGCAAGAGGAACAGACTTCAGATCTACAAGGAAGGAGCAGCAGCATCTTTCACAGGGACAGGTGAGGAGACCATCTTTGGAGAAGAGCACGGGCATTATTATACTTCACAGCGCGATCATTACTCCCCAGAATGGGCCTTATTTCCAGGTGGAGATGGACTGTGGAACTCCCTTGGGGCATGATCTATAGGATTCCTGATGGAACTCACAGGGCCTGGAACCATGTTGGGTGCTGGGCGAAAGCCTACTCTGGTTAAATGAATGAACCCGCTGTGAAATTTCACAAAGTTAAGTCTAACATAAATCTTAAGAAGGAACATTTCTGGGAACTAGGAAATACCAACTTGACATTTGGCACAGCGATGTCTCTTGTTATAGCATCTCATGCTGTTTAAAGCTGCATTCCAGGAGGCTTTGCAGCTCTGCAAGTCCATTGGCAGATAGCTATGCTAGCTGGAGGCTCATGCCACATCTCTGGGAAGGGCACAGGACTCCCCACATTGGTTTTCAGAGGCAAGATCCCTGTTGCCAGCCCCCCTCCAACAGTGTGCTGACCAGTATTTGGTCATCTGTGTATTTCTGCTCTGAGGCCACAGAGCACATTCAACACCCCTTAAATGCACAGTCAGTGAGTGACAGTGAGCAGTTGGCTGAAGTAGTAACAAGAAATAGGGGTCATAGATTCTGTATACTAATACATCGGAGACGGTGTTGGTCTATTTTGTACTGGCTTAGCAAAACACCTCAGGCTGGGTGCTTTATAAGCAACAGAAACTTATTTGGCTCATAATTCTGGAGGCTGGTAAGTTCAAGGTCAGGAGGCCTCTCTGGGGCAGGATTTTTTGCTGCATTGTCACATGGCAAGAGGGAGTGAGAAATACTTGCTGCCTCCAGTCCCTCTATAATCGGTGTTAATCCATGCTTCAAGGTGGAGCCCTCCTAACCTACTCACTTCCCAGTACCCCACCTCCAATACATGGTTTTCAGACCACAGCAAATGCCTACGTGCTGGGACATCTGGTTGCCTGTCCAGGGACCTGCACCTCCAGTTCTCTCTTCAAACTGCAGAGACACTGTACTGAGGAGCAGTGTTATGTGCACATCAGAAGGTGCAAATGAGCTAATTACCCCAGGTTGGGCCAGAGCACTGCATCTTAGTGTTTATCCCACTAGCTCAGTTAAATAATTTTAGACCAACAATATTATGAAAGCATATTAACAATGAAAACGTTAAAGAAGCATCAGTAGGTGTTTAGATTTTCCTATGAGCACTCAGATACAGCTAAAAAATGCTGTAGCTATGGGAAGCTACTTATGAAAAGCTCTTTACAGGTGGCAGCTTAGGAGAACCCTTGCTCTCATCTGCTTTGGTTTTCTTCTCATGGCTATGATTACTGATATTATTTCAGTAATGTCCAGAAAGAATGAATTGATTTCAGTAGATTTTCTGGAACTATTTGTATTCCTTCTTTTCTATTATGTTTTAAAGTTGCTTTTCTTAAATAGTACTGTTACATTTTATACAGAAGTTGGAATGGATTGTTAAAGTACTAATTTCTTACTTCTATCTACACATATTATCATTTCCTAAATCCAGCTGCAGAACTGTCCTGAGAAGCATAAATCTCTTGAACAAAGAGGAGTCTCCCTGGGTTTCACAAGTAATGTGTGTGTGTGTGTGTGTGTGCGCACGTGCAGGCACACGCATGCTCACCACTGCCCTGGGGACTGGTGTCAGAATGACTCTGACCTAAAATTGCATTCTAGATTTTAACACCTTTCCACCAGAAAGGGAGGAGAAAACATTTGCAGCATTGAATAATCTGTCCCATTACCACCCAGGTGCTAAGGAAATGATGCTTTTCTATTAGGAGATCATAGGAAATCACACAAGAGGATGACAACCTCGTTAACATGGGTAAAATTACTATAATCTATGTGTAAATAACTTCTCTGTGTCAAGAAATAATATTATTCAGACCCTACAGAATAGCATCTTTTCCATGGGGAAAGTAAGAAATGCCAAAAACCAACAGTTTCCATCAAAGAAATCCACAAAAGACTAAGGTTGCCTATGGTAAACTGGCTTAGATGCAGCCACCTGTATATCTGCTTTATAGTTTTAAGTTTTTACATTCATCCAAAATAGTATCTTAATCTCTATCTCAAATAGTGACTTACTGTATTGCTTGTTTGATTGTAGAAAGAAATGTTTTGATTTTTTTAAAAGCAAAAGTCTTGGAATAACCTCAATCTTTGTTATTAGGAGATTAGTTTTAAAAATTGTGTACATTGATGTGGTAGAACAGTAGGAAGAATTTTAAAAGAATGGAGGTAGCTCTAAATAAATACCTCTTCATGTATGTGTATAGAAAGTAGTTCACCATGTATTAAAAACAGTTTTAAATATTATGTAAAGAATTATTCCACTCACACAGGGTCATCAGAAAAGGGCTGATAAGGTTCTAATGATCAGTAACATAAGGAAGCCCTGTTGAAATAGTCTGGGTATCTTAGAGGAAGATTCTTTTGTGTTTCTATGAACTTTTGGGAGGAATTCATATAACTGATAGCTCAAAATAAGGCAAGCATTTGTCCTTGTGCCCCCGAGGGGGGTAGGACACTGGTTCTTCTAAACCTTCCTCAGGTTGTAGGTCCAGGCTCGACTCTGGGAAGAGCCCAAGCATTAAACCAGCCAGGCAAGGCTCAGTCAGGAGGTGGGCAAAGTGCCTGACCTCCCATCCTCAGTTTTATTAACCTCAGAGCCTTAAATTCCTCACTGGAAAACAATGAAATGAGCTGTGTGTTCCTCCAGTATTGTCGTAAAGAACAAGTGAGATAATGCCGATGGATTGTTGTGGAAATGGTAAGGAAATCTGTCCCTGTTTCTGTGGAACCCTCAAAGAAGGAAATCTGAGGTGTCATCTGTTCCCCTGCCTGCCTCCCTCCCGGGGTAGGAAGCTGCGAGTGGCAGCCAGCAGGTCTCCTTGCTGGTGTGGGTCGGGGGACAGCCATGCAGCTCACGGCCACCTAGGTTAGAATCCCCTGGACAGTTCTGGAAAAGACACCATGTTGGGAAAGGGGATCTCCACTCTTGACTTTATACTCGGCTACTGGCAGCAGCAAAGGTGATGGTTTGCGAAGGGGCAATTTTGTCCTGGAGTCCCGATGGGGGAGGCATCTGAGACAGACAGACAGACAGACAGACAGACGACAGATGGGCAGGCAGGCACCGTGAGAGAGAACCCGGAATTCCCGATGCACTGGGGCGGAGGACTGGCGGGGAGCCGGGCCCCTGGTTCCGGAAGCACTGTCTCTACTCTCTGTCTGTACTCTGTGGTTTGAAGCTAACTTGTGCGGAGGGGTCCAGCAAGCAAGGGGGCCCAGCACCCTGGTGGCTGTGATTCCCATGGACGGTCTGACACTTTTTAACAAACGCTCAGCTGTCCTATTACCAGTTCTGTCACCCACAGTTCGTCCCAGTTCTTATGCTGAAGCTGTCCTTTTCCCAGTGTTCTCATGAGAGCCTGCCCAGTGGTATTAGGGGCGGAGATATTGGTTTCCAGATATTTTCATAAATTCTGGGAAGAAACTTTTCTCCTTGAGATTATACTTCTGTCTTCTGGTGGTCATGTTGTATAATCACAGATGAGTCACTGGTCGGGGTCGGAATCCAGTCTAGCAGAGTAAACCCGTCACTCCTTGATGTCCGTCCCTGGCGTCTGCAGCCGGTTGCCTGAGCTCGGCGGTGTGGTGCAGGAGGCCAGAACACTGGCTCCCTACTAGGAGGCTCGCCCATGTGTCACACCTCTAAAATTAATTAATTTCCAGATCTCTCTTAGCCCTGAAGGAAAATAGTTGTTTTTCAAAACACAAAACGAGTTACTTGCTTATTGTTATAAATAAATAAAACAAGAAGGAGGGAAAAAGTAAAACTTCTCATGCCCACTTCTTAGAACTCAAAATATAAAGAGGAGATCTCAGGACTTGAAAATTGTTCAGGTCATCTTTAATGGTGGTGATATATGTGTGTGTGTTTATATATGTATATCTATATGTATATATCACTGTAAGGTTTCTAACCAGTGTTCTTTTTAAAAAATGTGTCATGATTACATTCATTGTGGGGAGTTTGTACATGCACATGACTCATCTTAATGATTTTTTCACTACACCTCCCCACCCCGCTTGCCTCTCTTGGTCCCCTCCTTTTTGCAAAAGCTCTGCCTCCCCGCTTTCTATTAGCTGTTATTTTATTTCTGCTGTAGGGCAGAGCTGTTTGCAGGACAAGGGCAGTGTTTTGATCTTCTCTTTCCCTTGCCCCATGGCCCCACTGTTGAGCACAGTCTGTTGGGCCCCATTTCAAACACCCTGTCTCCAGGAGTCTTTTCTCTTAATGTGTTTAAAAGTCAGCTCTCCTTTCTTTACCCCTTTCTCCTCATCTTCTTCCCTTTTTCCTTTCTTTGGTTTTCTTTCCTCTTATTTTGCATTTCTGTAGGGGTATCCTAAAAATAAACACTGGTGGCTCCCTGTGAGAAAGTGAAGTGTCAGTGTTTTAAAAACTGAAAGAATACTATGAACAAAAGCAGCATGTATTTACCTAGTCGCGCAGCTAAGCGCTGGAAGGTGCGATCAGGTGAATTCAAACCACACTTGTGGCTGACCAGTTCAGTTCCAAGTGGTAAGAGCAGGCGCTCTGAGAATCCAGGATTCTCACACATTTTTGTGTTCTGAAGTCATAGATGTTGGGGAGAAGGCTTTTTCGGAGCTTCTAGAAAAGTAGATGAGAAATTCAAAATTTTCTTTATTTGCCTCTTCCCGAGGCCCTGAGAAAGTTCTCCATTGGCCGTTGGTTCCAGGTTGGCTTTCTCTGGATGACCAGGGCAGCTCTCTGAGGTTGCGTGGGCTGTGAGGGACAGTTACAGACTTTTGTCCCTTGTACATGCTTTGTGCGTACTAGTTAGACTCAGTTACTCGTTTGATAGGGGATCTGAGCAGGACATTCGGACTGAAGGAGCTCACCTTGGGTTTCTGGGGACAGAGCCACCGCTCCAAAGCCTCTCTGCCATCTTCTGATGGTCAGTGGCATGTGCTTTCCTGCTGCCTGTAGTGCACCAGCAGTCAGGAGGGCTCTGCCTGTGCTGGAGGCTAATTTGAGGCTCCTTTAAGCTGTGATCCTGACCTGTCGTGGTGTACTTACACCAGTATGGAAGCTTCCATATACCATTATCGGGTCCATTTTGAGCTCAGCAAGTTGAAGACTAGAGAACACAAGTGACCCTGGTCAGAAACCAGCCCTAGGCATTTTGTCTGTAGCGTCCAAGCTCTTGGCCTTGGTGCTTGTGCATGAAACTTCCCTGTAGCCTGACACCCAGATTTAGACCTTGCAGGGCTGTGTGTGGTTGCACTGCTTTGTATTAGCAGCATCCAAGAGCAGGGTCTTTCTCGGCCACACTCAGAGAGCTCCGGCTGACTTTATTTTTTTTGTTTTGCTGTTCATGAGTCTTGTGGATCCTGCCCTAAGCTTGTGGAAAGAGTCCTCAAGGAGGGGTCAAAACATCTGAATAACACTTTTCTCAGTGTTGGTGAGCTGTCTGTAAAATGAGGACAGTGAGCCTTGACCAGGGCGTGGTGTTTAAATTATATAAGCTGTGAAGCTGAGGCAGGCTCACACATAATTGGTTCTCAGTGTAATTGCTTTCCATTTCCCCACTGACCTTGTCCCTCTTGTGCTGCCTGATCTCTCTTGTCACCTATTCCAGTGCATCTCTTGTCACTCTGGAGTACCAAGTGGCTGTGTTTCCAGCAGCCCTGAGCTTGCAGGGGGAACATTTCTGGTGGCATAAGCTGTGGTCACATCCTACACCAAGCCGGCCACCTTCCCTGGAGGTCTGGAGAGGAAGGAGTACCCTGCCAGGTGACAGATGTGTCCCATATCTGTGAGGTGGCGACTCCTAGAAAACAATCTTGTTCTGATCTCCCTTTCTTCTGGGAATGATTCTGTCTTCATCAGCAGTCCTGACCTCCCATGCCTTCACTTGCTTGTGTGGTCTCCCTGGGGCTTGTGAAAGCAATGACCATTGTATATCATTGTATACCTTCCATTGTATATCTGGCTGGCTTGTCACTTGATCTGCTTGGGGAACACCCTCTTTAGGGGAAATAGAATGCAGATTCTGTTCAGCGTGGGCGAAGTAGATCCGGTCCCATCTAGGTTGTCTTTGAAATGAATTAATTTGCCCACTTCTGTCCAGTAGGATTTCCAGAGAAATGGTCCGAGAAATGGCGGCAGTGAGTGGTCACAATTAGAGAATGATGTGAAATGCATTCAGCCTTCAACCATGATTGTTTTATTTTCAAATTATTAGCTTAAGACTGACAAAATTAAAATAAGTTTACTTTTTGAAAGAAGTTACAGCATGAACAGGAAGAGTCGCTGTATGTCCCTCATCCATCTTCCCCTAAGTTACATGTTAGGTAACCAGAGTGCAGCCATTCAAACTAACGAGTAGTATTGGTGCAGTGTGATGAATTAGGGCAGAGATTCATTAGGGCTCTGTGAGTCTTTTTCACCACTCCTCTTGCTGTTCCAGGATCCAGCCTAGTCTTCATGTCCCCTCAGGCGTCACAAGACCCCACACTTCCCTCAGCCCTCAGGACATGGACACTCATCATTATTATGGGTGTGCATTCGGTCCTTATGTTTGCTTCATAGTCCTCACTATCAAACTCTAGTTACTTTTTATTTTTCACTTAGCATCCACATAGGTGAATTTATCATTGTTTGTCCTATTAAGTGGCTAGAATTTCTATCTGCAGTAAATTTCAGGGTTTGGTTAAAAACAAAAGAAACTTTGTTAAAATCTCCTCTTGTTATTTCTGACCACATTTTCTCCTCCTTACTCTCAGGGCTCATTCTAACTTTCTTTGTCTTTCCTTTGCCTGCATTGCTCTGCCCTGTTTCACAGGGTTACCCCTGTCTTTACCGTTTCAGATTCAGCTAAAATGTTCAGGGACAGTCTCCTCACATAGGCATTCCATGTCACTCTTAGTGCTGCACCCTGGTTTATGTTCTTCATTACTCTTGGTTGTTTGTCTCTCTCTCTCTCCCTGTAGAACACGAGTCCTGTGGGCCCAGCATGGTGCCAGGCATTCAGGGAAGTAGCTTCATGCATCGTTGCTGACTGCAGACATTTTCCGAGAGATTTGGTTCTAGGAAGAGGAAAGCAGTCCTTACCCTTTTTCTGGAGCATTTGAGAAGAAATCTTTCCTGGGTCACCACTCAACAAGAATTTATGGGTGTTCTTTGTGGTTCTTGGCATGGCATCATAATAGCCTCTTATTAAAACCGCCCATACCCTCTATTTTTTCTGCTTAATGTGACTAGTGTGAGGGACAGATAGCAAAAAAAGGTCAACATTTCAACTCTGTCACCAGGTCTCTGGTTTGTCTGTTTCATTGAGAAATCTTTCTGACTTCGCTTAAAGGCATTGTAGTAGGACACTAGTCTCCCGAACATTTGGAGCTGAAATAGATCCCTTGAAGGATAATAAAATGCTGAGGTTTAAACACAGTCCTGTTACTTTCGACAGCTCCATTTTTAGTCCATTGTGAAAGCAGTAGCAATTGAGGGGTTGTGAAAGAGCCTTTCCCTGCCTCAAAGGCAAAGAAGTGCAGGAGGACCCCTCAGGATGCCCAGCCAGAACCACCCGGCAGGCACTTCCTCTCTGAGCCTTGTGTCCCAGCCTAGGGACGCTGTGCATTGTTAGATTTGTGTGGTGCCCTGCTTTATGTGCGAGCAAGGTGTGCTTTCATTGTTTATTACATTTGTTAATGGAGTTTACGGAGCCAACCCATTTGGCATGATTTATAGAGGCTGCTTTAGCTAAATCTGCTGAAGCGACTAGAAAATAACAAACGTGTGAAATTGTTACCTGTTCTAAACTCAGAAGAAGACCCTGAGAAATGTCAGACCAGGCCATTCAGCTCCAGTTGGAGATGTAAAACTATCCCTTTCATAGAAAGGGAATGGAAGGTCATTAAAGATAACTGTTAGAATGTTATCTTTATAATCCTACCAGTCCATTTTACAGATGAGAACACAGCACCAGAGATCAAAGAGATCAGGTAGTAGGCAACTAAAAGTGAACCAGGGGGCCGGGGATTTAGCTCAGTGGTCTCGCCTCCTGCCTCACAAGTGCAACATCCTGAGTTCAATCCCTGGTTCCAAAGAAAAAAAAAAAAAAAGTGAACTAGTCTTTAGAAAAAATTATAAACATAATGTTTGAGGACTGGCAGTAGCTCTGCTAGTTTGGTTTAGTAATTTGTATAAATGATAAATTCTAAAAAGACATGTTTGGATTTGGTTCTCATTTTATTTTAAGTTCACAAAACAACCAAACTCGGCTGTTAGAATCCCTTGGTGAGGAGGCCCACGGGTTGGATTTGGAAGGCTGAATATGAGAATGCTTGTTCCTCTTGGCGTTACCCACTCAGCTGTACATTGGAGTGGTAAACATCTCTCAGGTCACAAGTTCCTCTACCCAGCGACTCCCATTTTTCATCACTGTCTCACCCTATTATAAAATGACTTTTTAAGAAACTACCTTATAGGAAATACAAACTAGTCTTAAGTTTCTTTTGTTCTTTGTAAATCCATTCTCTGGCGGGAACAAATGCCATTCCTCTTAATCCTACATTACTGATATCATTTCTCTGCTTCAAAAGGTTTGTTTCTGTGTTTGTTTGTTTCCAGTACATCGGACTTAGGCTTCTTTCTGAATATCAAATAAGTGTTGCCCAAATGAGTGAAATTTTAATATTTGGCTAAAATGAGTCAGTAAGCTGTTTCTTTAAAGTTTAGATCCCATTTGAGAAAGAAAACTACAATTCATGTTGATAGATTGCTCCAGGATGTTACAAATGAGGAAGTGGGTGTTTGCTATCTTCCAAAATATGTGGGAACCGATGCTGTCAGATTGTTCAAGAGTAAAAAAAAACAACAAAAAAAATCCATATATGCCATGCATCTTTCAATAAGCTCATAAATACCTGAACTTACTAACAGGCTGATTGCCAAGCTTTGTAGGTTCCATTAAAAGGTGCAAGCTTCCCAATAGTGGAGAAATCCTTACCAGCTAATTTGTTCTAAAAAGCCTGAATTCCATCAGGAAGACCTCATATGGGTGTTAACAAGCGTGCTGTGACAGTAAACCTCCCAGCATATTTCATGAACTCGTGGACAGTACTACAGAGCTGTGGCTCCTAAGAAACAGCAAGCCGAGAGCATATTTCTCATTCCGAGTATCTCATTTTCCATTGTTAATAATTAATGGAGCTTTCCATTTTTAAGTGTCACTCCTGAAAGTGCTGGTGTGCCGTGCAGTAAGTGTGTGAGTGCAGAATGTTATTTTAAGGTAATGATGTTCCCACCAGTAAGAGACATCTGAGGGTGGGGAGGAATAGGCACCCTCCCGCCCCATGCAGAAGGCGGTGGCTTTATGGGTGGTCTCCCCCCGGCCATGTGCACCAGGCTTCACGCTAGAGTAAGTGTTCCACAGTGTCGCAATGCTCAGAAAAATAGTGATGAGAGTGGAAAGAGGACGATGTGCAGGGAAATTGCTGCGCTCTTAGATGGGCTGATTGCATAGCTGCTAGCATTAGCCGACAGCTAACTCACCGCCCCCTGTTTATGTTTGGGCATGTGTCTGGGTACCAGAAGGCGAGCTTGGTTAAGTGAACGCATGGGCTTTGCTGGGGCCTTCTGTGTGATCTCAGAATGCCTGGGCCTGATAAGGAGGAGAAGGGATTTCTTAAGGAATGCTACATCCCCTGTGGAACTCAGGGCTGTGTGTGGGTGACCTGCAGAGTCGGGGATGCCTGGGCTGTTCTGATCCCTAGGGGAGATGGAGTCGCGAAAAAGCAAGTGGTCACTCTTCTCTTGCTTGCTTTCTGTGCCGAGCTACTATTCTCCGCATTTTGAAACAGTCAAGTTGCACAGCGTGGGGTCGTGTATGGCATAAGACCCATGGCCATGACCTCTGCCTCCTAGGCAGACACCTTCGTGTGCCAACATTGTTTTCCTTAAAATAGCCATGAGCTATACACTGGCCTTTCACAGGGAGGCACCCATTTCCACAGTAAGATATCCTTCGGGTGCCCGTAGTGTTTGCCATGTTTTGGTTTTGACACATACCAGTTGTGTGTACGAGTTTCACACAGAGAATATTAATGTTCTGTGCTGTATGCAGTTGCATGGGAAACACTGCGGGTCTTTGGGCAGAGTATGGATGCGTGCTCTGAGGTTATGAGGTCTTGGAGAGCTGTCACACTGGAGGATATTTATTCCTGGAGATGACTAATAGATTTCAGTTGAGGGCAACTCAGATTGACTTGTAGTGGCTTCAAGGATTGCTGTGTTAAAAGGATTCTGAGTGTTCCTGAATCCAGTGGGTGAGAGCTAGTACTCGTGTCTGCTGTGGGCATAAGTTTTGATCTTTTTTGTTTGCTCTTCCTGGTCTAGCCACTCTTTACATGAAATTGGTTGATCAGAGACTTAGTATAAATTTTTGTCCAGACAAGTTCTGAACCAGTATTCCAAGAATTAAATCAAGTTCAGAAAGTAAACTAATCAAAAACTAAATATTTATTGAGTACTTCCTATATGCTAGGTGCTATGAAGGAAACAAATACAGCAACAGTAAGGGGAAGTGTTAGGAAAGACCTTGAATGGTGAGGGACAACTGCTATAAAACTTAGGAGGGAGACAAGACCAGGTTAAGAATCAGGGACACTAGGAATGGCAAAGAGGAATTGGATTTTTGTAAGCAGATTAGGGAAGCAGGACGTGGAGTCTTTTCAAAGGAATCTGAGGGCCATGGCCTGTTGGGAGAGATTGGATGTTACTTGGGAAAAAAAAATAGAGTCACAGGTTAATAGAGGGCCTCGGAAGTGATGAATATTTTTAAGGGTCTTCTTGCTGCTCCTGGGTTCAGGACTATAAGTCCCTAGAAGATGAGAAACTAGTTATGAATCATCTTTCATTCAGCAAAGATTTCTTCAGCTGCCCCTCATTGGCAGGCACCATATCAGGAGGGTGGGACTTGGTATAGATGATGGTGAACCTTTTAAGAGCAAGTGCCAAATGTAACCCAAAACCCGCTCATTAATTGCAAAGTGTCAACTACAATTAAACCTGGATACTGAGGTTTTAGTTTGAAAAAAAAAATAACCCCTTAACATCTTCTTTCTTAAAAGAAAAGCACAATAACACAAATGCTGTAGGTTTGCCACCACTGGTATCGACTGACCTGGAGGTGTTTTCAGTATAGAGTGAGAGGAAGCAAAGGAACTCCCATTGATACCACCTGCCTCTTGGAGGGATGCACTGCTAGCTACGTCTTACAAAGAGAAAACCCAGAGTTCACACACGTTAACTTGCACAAGGCCAGACACAGAGCTGGATTTGAATCTGGGCTCTTTTCTCTAGAGTTGGTATGTTTAAGACAAAACTAAATTAAGCAAGAAGAGCACAGCTACACCTGTTTGGTTATGGAATGCTGGCTTCTTTTCTCCAGAGTCCTAGTAAGTACCCTTTGACCAAGTGATATATTTAC
>NW_004624763.1:16119229-16216685 GCF_000247695.1 Heterocephalus glaber | reverse complement strand
CAAATTTTAAATGTCCCGCTTGACCATTCCACAGGTCACCTCATGGTTTGTAACTGTTCCTTAGAGGAACTCACTTTTCCTTCACTTAAAGTTAATGAAGGTAACACCAGCACACTTATTTTCCCTGGGCACTGCCTTCTCCCTCCTATCCCTTTCTTCCTGTTTCCCTCTCCTTTGCCTCCTTTTCCCCCGTGTTTTGTCTAGATTGAAGTGTTTCCTTATCGTCCCCGACCCCCAGGACTGGGCATGGATCCCAGGACCTTCACACTCAACAGAGCATTTTACAAATTCTGTTTATTTTGGGACAAGTCTTGCAACCTTGCTGAGTTTCCCAGCATGGGATCTCACTTGGGATCCTCCTGCCTCTGGAGCACTGGGATTTCAGGCGTGTGCCACCCTGCCTAGCCAGGTCTCAGAGCTTGGGCATAGAGCGTGGTCCTAAGAACTTCCACCGAGCCGTCTGGTGGTGGTGGTCGTGCAGCTGCCCTGCAGTACCCAGCTGCTGGGAGTCCCTTGGGTTACAGAGTAAATGTGAGTGGCAGGATAATGAGTGTTGGTTTTATTCTTCTTTAAGTCACATTTTACTTACATTTGTCACATAGCTAGAGCCCATATTTTAGAAAATCTAACTATTTTGATCTCCTCAGACATACTCATTTTACCTTCAAAGAAACTAAAGTTTAAAGAAGGTTATGTGACTTGCTCAAGGTTATATACAACTTACTAAATAGTAGGTTTCCTTACATTCATCCTCTTTTCCCTTAAAATACACCATAGCTGTCTGCTTTTACTGTCATTCTTTGCTAAACATAAGTCTATATGTTTAAAAATAAAACTAAATTAAGCAAGAAGGGCACAGCCACACCAGTTTTGTTATGGGAACTGCATTTTTTTCTCTTCCTTTCTTTTTTGGAATAAATCTCTGATTCCAGGTAATTGCAGCCCTGGAGTGGACAAAGCTTCATATTTGAGCAGCTGATCTCATGGCTCAAGTTCCCTCCAGAGCTTCTCTTTATGGCCTTGCTTACGATCCCTGTTAGCTCGGAGTTGTGGCAAAAAGTTTTCTTGACAGAACCAGAAGATGTTGAACGCATTCAGAGGGACAGGCCAGCTTTCTGTGTGTTCAAGTTAATTACCAGAGTTTACAAACTTGGATCCTGTTCTTCTCCCTTGAGTGTCCCATGTCCCTGGGAAATATTTGCATACACTTTAAATTGCTAGAAATGAACTTGAAAAGAAATGCAGCTAAGAAGTTGTTCCCAACATCTGTCATGAGAAGGACTTTTACAGTTTGAAGTTTTTGGCCAAGGGCCTACTTTATTATTTTTAATTCCTTCCCATGCCTTCATGAACCCAGCGATAGTAACATGGTGGGAGGGAGCTGTCCTGAGATTCTGATTTAGAGACACCATTTGATATTTGGATAAAGACTGTCTGTGTCAAGTTGTTGTAACACTAATTTCGCTGCGCAAGCAAGAATCTGAACAAAAAGGAGGAAATGGGATTTAAGTGTAGGTCCCTGGAGATGGGAAATAATTTTTAACACTGGCTGCTTTCAGAAATGCCATTTTGATTCATGTTTAGTTGAATCCATGATAAATCATTAAATGTTTGTGTATTTTAAGAGTCAGTTCTAATTCAGGTGATTGGACACATTGGGAACTTTGTAAAATGCCCTAATATATTAATAATAAACTAGAGTTTTCAAGTGGAAAATGAGAGTACTTTTTTTCTTCATTCCATTCATTCATGGGCGCTCTGGTTCAGCAGGGAAGTGTATCTGCAAGTGTCTGCAAACCCTGGGACTAACCTGGCATTAGAACCAGGTAACACCCCATGCCCTTTCCCTGTTCTTTCCCTCACTGTCTTCAAGGCTCTTGGGGTTTTGCCTTGGCAATGTCCTATCCCTGCTTCTTGATTGTAGCCTTCAGATACAGCCGAACATAACGAAATGGTCCTCAAATCAGCGAATACATAGTCTCATGCCTCATTTGTGGCGGGCACAACTCTAGCCAAACTCAATGTTGTGTGCATATTAAGAGCTTAATAAATACAGATGGGATGAATGAATGATTTATGACAATGAGGCTTGTTTAGCTTGGTGGTAATACACACAAATCCTGGAATCATGGAATTCTTTGTAGAATAAAGAAACAAGCTCATCTTTGTAAGGGTAGAGATTTGATGGGAAAATCAAGAAACACCTAAGGAGCTAAAGAAAGAAATTTCTGTGTCTAGGTTGCTGAGTGCGTTTGCAGTGTCCCTCTCTCTGTCCAGTGGTGGCGGTGATTCTATTTAAGGGTGTGTGTGCTAAGTCAGGAATCTGAGGTGCTCTTTGGTGGTAACAGAGGAGGAGAGAAAGAGGGATGGAGGAGGATGCCTCGTGTGTTTTTTCCCAGCGGGTCCTGTCCTCTGTACCGGGCTGCTGGAAGCTCTAGCAGGTCGTCGCATTGTTTTCCCGGTATGCTTTGCCATTTACCTTGTTTGCCTGGGAAGCCATACAAGTCCTGGGGAACAAGTTATCATCATAATCCTGGCCAAGTTTTCTAAAAGTCGATGTTCTCCTTTTGCCAAGTAGTTTTCTGAAAAACACTGGGTTTCACATTGTAGATTTCATTCTTGCCCACCAGAGTTCTGGCTTCACTGGGATTGTAGTTCCTCTCGGCTTTATATAGCTGAGTCTTTACACACGGTTCTATAATGTCTTCTTCTTTGGAATCACAAGATGCTTTTAGTGGCAGAGCAAGATTTCGGATCTGGTGGACATGAACTTGACTCTTATAATAAGAGCCCACTACACCAGTGAAAAGAATGTAAAACTCTTACATTTAACTTTCCATTTCTCCCTTTCCTTGCTCCTAGTTCCATTGGTCATTAAATTTACCATTGCTGAAAGGGAGGAAGGCACGCAAGGCTGGCGAAATCAGGAGGCTTAGAGCAGATTGTGATGTGGAAATTAGGTTGCCAGCAAAGGAACCTGCCAAAGGACTTGAGCATTCACAGCTTGGGAGCTTCATCTTGGCAAAATGTGGTACTTATTTCCCTGTTTGTCCTTGGTGGGAGGAATTGCTGGGTAGAATGGATTCCTATCCTAGGGTTAGACTTGAAGTGAACCATAGCCTCAGCAGTGAATCTGTTTCATTTCATGACCTAAGCCCTGATTTTCTCCCCGTGTCTCACTTTTCTCAGTGGTGCATTGGAATGAACTCACAGCACAACCATGTCCAGTGTTCCGTGCCTGGCAATAATGATACAATAAAACCATTTTGAACTTGCTATTAAAAACAATGCAAGGAGCTTCTTCATAACATTTTTTTTTTGATGGGAAAGGCATGCGGTATATAAAAATTGCAAGCTTTTGGTGAGAAACAATATCTGTGTTGCCTTGGCAGACATCTTTCTGCTTAGCTGGAGGACTTCACCACCACTCTATGCAGATGTCCTCCTGGGCATCCTCCACTCCACCCTGCCTCCAGGCAGGACTTTCCACTCCTGGCTGCATTCCCACAACATGCTTCCCTCCAAGCACCCCTCACATTGTTTGTGGACCTTTCTGCAGTCATCCTGGCAAACCTCCCTCTTAGTCCATACCAGATGTGGAATGGGAGCTCGATCTGTTTTGCTGTAGTTGAACTCAACCTCATCAGTTCATCAGGGGACTCTCGTGCACATATAATTCCAGGTTGAATTTAGCTCAACTCTAAGGAGCAATCATGAAGTGCATTTGGACATAAAGTATTCTGTGCTCAAATTGCTGTATGTAAAGAGTCATTTTCCCCAAACATATACTTTCCTGACTCTTGAGCCCCAAAAGGTGGCACCATCGAGAAGCTCTGACAGCTGATAGATAAGCTTTGATTTTATGTGGGTTGCATTTAACTTGCTGCTTTTTCGAAACACAGTACTGAGTCCCTTTGAAACATAATCTTCAGTCTCTTCCACTGTCTAGATAGAATTAATAGATTTCCATCAGACACAAGCTGTCTCCAAATGCTTGGGTTTTAACCCAGTAGGGACCCAACTGATCCTTCTCAGAGCTACTTTTAAGAGAAGCTGATGTCCTGTGAACACGTTAGCAAGCTGTCATTGTGACTCTGTCAGCAGGCTCATCTTGGAGCATCTGCAGACTCATTTTTGAGATTACCTAATTATTTATACACACAGATTTCTCTCCCTTCCAGTGATGGGCTTAGACTGAGCTGGCTCTTAAGTACCACAGGATGTCTACATTGTGAGCGCTTTGCCATTAAACTAGGTCACTTTTCTATTCGATGTTCCCATATCTTAAAGTGAGTAGTAGAAAATGATTTTTCTACTGGAAACTAACACTGTAAAACTGTTCTTCCAAAAACTTGCTTTCTCCATGTTTGCAAATGTGAGCTCAACGTGTAGCACTGTCTGTTTAAAATGTGTGCCTGTGTTTGGACAGAGAATGTAAATTTAATCCTGTTCTGAAGACCATCTTCTCTCCAGTGTAAATGTGTGTTTATCGGTATGGAATAAATGCACTAAAAAAAATAGAGAGTGAATGGCCCTTTATTCAAATTGTCTTCCTACCATGTTTTTGGGATAATAGTGAAAGCTTTATTATCAATCACTTCATTTTCCTCCAGCTTCAGATTTGCAGGGCAGAAAAAGAAAGCATTTTGGGACTAGTTTTTTGAATCAAAACAAATCAAGAATTGGCAAACTGTAGTTTCCTGGCTATTTACTGACCTGATTGGTATCATTTTCCTAGCTTTGGAGGACCATGTTTATTCATTTTTATTTTTCTTCTGCAGACTGGGCTTAGGAAGTAATGTGGAAGCCATCTTCCAGGAATAAATTGCTGCAAGGGACCAGAACTGGCAGTCCTGCTTCCTTTTGCTTATGCCTTGCATTTCCCCATGGCAGGCAGCTCTGCCTGGCCAGGCCAGCCTGTGCTTTTTGGGATCAGTCCTGTCCTCACTTGAAAAGCTCCTGGGAGCCCACCTCATGTGGCCCGGAGCTCCCACTCATTTTACAAGACCTGGGAAGGTAGTGGTAGGGAAGAATGCTAGACCTTGGCTCGTTGCAAGGTGTAAATAAATAGCTGCGTTGGACATTACCTTAGTGATGCAAGATCCCCTGGTCCTGTGAAGTAGACTCAGTTCTTGGATGCTTCTGTCTCATTCAACATTTCTGTGCACCAAATGTGCAAGATTGAAACCAGAAAACAAAGGATGAGTGTCTAGAGCATCCCCAGAGTGCCATTCCGTGGACTGCACTCTTGAAATGCCCCAGAAGGCTACTTCCTCCCAGGACTCGCTTAGCTCATGGTTCCTCCGTTCCCTCCCCTGCCCGCTCTTTCTTCTCCTTCTTTTTTCTTTTTTTTTCTTTTTTGTTTTTAGTACCGGGGATCAAACTCAGGACCTTGCGCTTGTGAGGTAGGTGGTGGAACCACTGAGCTACATCCTGGCCCCTCCTTTTTTTTCTTTAACATAGGATTTCATTGACTTATCCAGGAGGGCCTTCAAGCTGCAACAGCGTCCCAGGTGCTAGGGTTACAGCTGTGTGTACCATGCCTGGCTCCACAGGAAGGAGGTCAGGCTGCAACTCCAGTGAGTCTTAAGGCCCAGGGCTGGTGCACTAAGCTCATTTGAAGGCCCTGACACCTCAATTCTGGGGTCTGGGGGATGACAGGTGTTCTAGAAAGAATACATGTGAAGCCAAATAAATCCCATAGCCCATTCCTGGCTTCCCTCTTGGACAAAGACTTGCCCTTTACCCATAAGTGGGTTCACTGGCAACAGTAAGGACAAACGCCATTTAGAAAGTACTTCCTGTGTGCCAGCCCCTTTGTTCAGTCGTAGTTTAACAACAGCCCCATGAGGTAGGTGCTTGCCTTTAAAGAGAGCGAAGTTGAGGGTTAAGATCCCCATGTGGCCAGCCACACAGACCCTCTTGGCAGGGTGGATCTAGGGCTGAGACAAAGGCTGCTTCAGGACTTGGCTTCCCAGCCAGTGTGATAAGAGAGTGTTGCAAGTGTGAACTGACATGATATATGCAAGATGTCTGGTGCGGGTTCTGGGACACAGTGGACCTGCAGGGAAGATGAGCTCACCTGGGTGCTCCTGCCCCCTGCACCCCTGTTCTATGACTGCCCTCCCTGGGGACAAGCAGGATGCGTGCTCTGGATATGGCTTCATATGCTCATCCAGATCTGCAGAGTGTGGGTGGGCAAACTGCAGATTGCAGGTGAAAAAGCCAGAACACCTGGGATTATTCAGATGGAATTACCCGGTTTTTAACCGTCTGCTGCTTTGGTGTCGTGAAAACACAGCCTAAGCCTCATGTTGTTTTCCAGTTGAAAACCATAGTGTTGCCCAGCAGGGAAATTCTGTGGATCGAATCGAAAGTGAGGCACCTTTGGAGGAGGAAGGATGCTGGGTACATGGGAGTGCCGTGAAATAGGGCAGGGCTCCCTCGGGGACCCAGGGGCAGAGGGGAGAAGGTGGGCAGGAAGGAAGAGCACCCTTCTCCCTTGGCGATGAGACTTGGGGATGCAAACACTTCTCTGAAGGGCAGTGGCTTTAGAAGCAGCGATTCTCTTTGTCCCCTCTTCTTTCTCTCAGTGTAATTAAGAAGACTTTGTAGAAGGAATATTGTGCTAAAGCCTAAGTAGGAGCTTGCTCTCCAGCTCTCTCCTGAAATCACTAAAGCCTTGTTTGATTTTAATAATTTTCTTGTGGATTTCACTTTGCTGCCGTGGGAAAGGGACAGCAGGTGGGGAGGGGAATGAGGAGGGTTCCTAGGGAAGCAAAAACCCTCCTTGTAACCCATTTTTAATCTGGATGATGGCTCAGTAATATAAGCCCTGAGAGTTGGCAAAGGAGTGAAAACTGTAGGATTAATGGCCTCGCGCCTAATTCCCTGATACCTTTTAAAAGGCCAGCTAACCAGCTGGCTCCCTCTTGCTCCAAATACACTGCCTCTCGTGTCCCCATTATTTTCTGTTTTCTTTTTGTCTGTTTCTTAACTCCTTCTCTGAACCTCCATTTTAGCACCAAAATAGTATGTGCAGGAGACAGTTGTATGTGTATGACCATGCATTATAGAGGCTTAAAGTTAATATACAGACAGAAGGACTTCCTAATAAAATACAAGAGATAATTATTTGTATTATACACAAATCTGGGGTTTCATAGGTGCCGGTATTTTTTTTTTTTTTTTTGGTACCAGGGATCGAACTCAGGACCTTGCGCTTGTGAGGCAGGAAGTGGAACCACTGAGCTAAATCAGCGGGCCCAGGTGCCAGTATTTTTAAAAATAGAAACTTTGGGATGTGTGTCTGCATACATGCACACATGAATATGATATTCAAGTTTAAACCCTTGGAATATGCGTTTTCTGTGTAAATAGACCAATTCCAACACTCAGTTTTTCAGATCTCATGGTGCTCCCCATGAAACTTAAGTGCAGAGCCCTCTTTACATTTTAAGGTGTTGCTGTTTTCTCCGAGTGCTTGTTGATGCAGCTTTCAGAAAGCCGTGTGGTCAACACAGCGGGTTGGCCGAGAGCAGGGGCATCTTCTCTGCAGGGCCACACATGGGCCACTGCAGGCTGGAGCGGGCAGTGATGGCCGTGTGTTTGGATGTGAACCCAGCATTAGGCGGGAATAGAAAGGGTTCACCCACTTCAGCAAAGGGGGACACAATTAGCGTGTGCAGCATGAAACCTTTGAAGTGGGTCAGCAGGAAAGGAAGAGAAAGCACAGCAGCAGGACCTGGGAGAATCGGAACATTTCTTGTTGCCTGGGTTATTCTGGCAGACTTTGAAATGGCAGTCTCTATTAGTTTGCTGGGTAAACATTCTCATTACTTTCTGTAATTTTCATTATTATTGGAAGGTAATTAACAACACTAACATTTTCATGTAGCCCTCAGACCTGGATGGATCTTAATGACTTCCCTTCAGTCTTGCATGAAGTTATTTAAGGTTTGATTTTTGAATGCTTAAACTACTTAGGGTTTTGACTGTGCATAAATGCTGCTGCCCTGCTAAACTTTCTAATGGAACTGCATTGACCAAAGCAGTTGATTGTGGCTGTTCCTTATCTGTGTCCTCTCTAGATTTATTAATCATGTCTTGCACCATGAGCAAAATCTTTGCTGTTATCTGAGTAATTATTTCTGATTTCATTTTTCCCAGATCCTCTTTTGTTGCCAGTTCAGAGAGTCCAGGTGGTTGAGTATCAGATTGTTCCATCTCGTTTCCCTTTGGGGTTGCTGTAGGTGATCCAGAAGTGTGTTTTTGAGGCTTGTTTACGTATCTTCTCATTTGCACGGGGGTCGGGGGGGGGTGCTTCTGGCACCCGTGCGGCTCACCTTCTCTGCCCTAGGAGCTTGGGATGGCGGCAGGGGAGCGTCCTTCCAGGTGCTGGGACCCATTGTGGCTGTTCCTTATGCCCTAGCCTGATGCCTGGCTGGCATAGATGCCCAATAAATGTTTAGCAGTTATAACAATAGTTGTTAACCGAAACATTGAAGCCTTTTCATAAGTCTTGTGGTTGGGACTGGTTGGTGTCCACAGGTGACTCCTGGCATTTTGGAGTGCCGAATGCCTTCTCAAATCAGAGGCAAACTCCTGCAGAGAGACTATTAGGGAGCCCACTCTGCAGGAGGTCATCAGATCTCTAACTTCACAGCCTTCCTTGACCAGCAGCCATTCTGATCCAATCATCTAAGGCTCCCATTGACTGTGGGTCAGTTCACACATCTGGGGATTGATCACCCCTTTGATACTGCAAGCCTACGAAGCTGGTAGACATCCCATTCACCAGTCCATGCTTAGCCCAGTCAGCCTGTCTATGTCAGACTCTCCTATCTACACATTTCCATGTTTATTTTTAGCTCTGTTACCAGTTCCTATCGTTCCCCTTTGCTGTCCCTCTCTTCCCCAGATGAGGTGTCAGGATTACACTGAACATGGTGATAAAGAGGCAGCATTGTTCAGAGAGTGTTTCTTAGAATGCATTTAATTTGCCACCGTCAGGAGGACCTGGGGTCTCTCTAACTACAGATGACAGAGGTGCAGTCTGGGAAGTGGACCCAGTGCTGTCCAGTCTCTGCTTTTAAACAGCGCCCTCATTAGGGTGCGAAGGAAGTGGCATGACTAATTCATACTCACTTTAAGTTTATTCCCAGCAAGGCTATGGCTCTTTTTCCTATAGTACTTAAAAAGGAATTCAAACCAAGGGATTGGGGGTGGGGTGGAGGAACCAACAATTCTGTGGACCTAAGTACAAATAATATGGATAAGGGTGTCTTCTTTGTTATTTTCTCCCTGCACTGATTCTGTTCATTTCAGCAGCACTGCAAAATAAAGATGGCATCAGAAACCTTGGGCTGTGGTCACTTATCTTGCCTCCTACCACCAGCCCCATCAACACCAGCAGGACTGCCAAGGAGGAAATGTTCCAAGGGGCGTTCACTCTGCCGGTGTCAAAACAAATCCAGGGCCGTGCAGTTGTTAAAACAATAAAAGCAGATGATAGTCAGGAGCAGTGGGGGAAAACCTCAGCCTAGAAGTGGCCCAGTTCTGAGTTCAGCATGGATAAGTAGGGACAGTGGGAGAGGAGGCGCTGGGCCAGGGTTCTTTCTAAACTGACCCTGGGATTCTTGCTGAAACCTGACATGGGCGGACACTGAGGGCTTCACAAGCCCCTGGCTTAGGTTTAGTCAGTGAGGGAGCCTCGTTGCCGGTCAACATCTGGCCTCAGTCTGCACAAGCCATAAGCACAATGACAGTGGCACGTGATTTCACTATTGCAAAGCGTGATTTGTTCCAAGGTGGAGTAAGGATGGGAGACACCAGAGATGAAGCGTGAGTGCCAGTGTTAGGCATCTGTAGTGCTTAGCAGCCAGCTTGAGTGCAGACATCTTGAATGGACACTGCAGTACCCCCAGGCCAGCCTGGATATTTTGTGCCTCGCTACCCAAATTCCATTTTCACCCACAATCCTCAGAGGGCTCCAGGACCTATTGCTCTTCGTGCCTTTCTCTCTGGGAGCTTCCCATATGGCCTGGGCGCAGAGCAGGGCTCTCCAGCCCTGTGGTATCAGCAGTGTGGCAGGAACAATTCCTGGAAACCTTTGTCCCTCTCCATTAAATGGCTTTTCTGTGCCTCATTTATTGATAGACTGGAAAATGCTAATGTTTTTCCTTTTACTTCGCTGTATTTATGTACTTCTACAGTAGAAAGTCCACTTCAAAAGGAAACAGGATGGCATGTCATAGCTAGTGCTTTTTGGCTGCTGTTCTGATAGAAATGTCCAGTTCAGGCAAAGAGAGGAGGAAGCCATTCACCCACCTTTCAGCCCATTCTCACTTTCAAGACGCACACATATTCATATATCAATACATATTTGTGTACATATATATGGACCTATATAAATAAATGTAGTTGTAAAGTTTCAGGAATAAAACAGAACACAATTTTAAATGTAGAAGGTTGTGACAATATCTTGGAGTAACATGTCCAAAACCAAGCTGTTGGTTTCTCCCTTTTGACACGGGCCCCTACTTGTATTGCTTCTTCTGCAATCTTCCCATCTCAGGAAAAAACAAGGCCTTTCTCTGTCCCTCAGTGCTGTCCTTAATTCCCTTCTTTATCACAGTCTGTGTCCACCTCAGCAGCACACTCTTTGGGGCAGCATTTGGATCTGTCCTGAATGCAAGTGCTTTTCCCCTCCTCCCCAGCTACCTTCCTGGTCTGGTCCCTGGTCGCCTCTCTGGCTGCAGCACTAGCTATCCCTGTTTCCATGTCTCACATGGTTCTAGTCCACACAGAAGCCACCAAGGTAGTCCTTTCATAAGCTAGCTCCTGTCTCTCCTGTGTTCGACATCTTCAGTGGTGTCCCCTCTCATTCTCAGGAACACCTGTACTCCCTACGATGAGTTTCAAGGTTCTATGGTTTCATACCATCTCCCAGTACTCCTCTCTTGACACACGCTGGACAATTATTCTCTAAATATTAGCAGTACAGGTTGAGTATCCTCTTATTTAAAATACTTAGGACCAGAAGTGCTTTACAATTTAGACTTTTTCAGATTTTTGAGTATTTGCATGGACTTTATCATTTGAGCATACCTAATCCAAAAATTCAGTTTTGAAGCATTTCAGATTTTTGGAATAGGGATGAATAACCTACAGTAATAGAAGTGAATTTCTTATCATATTTGAGCTGTTTTTTGCTGGCATGTCTGAAAGTATCCTCAGTGATCATTTACTTTGGACATTGGACATTTTCCCTGGTGGGTGGGTTGTGTATTCCTGGGGTGGTTGGAATCTTCCTTTGGGTGTCATTGGACAAAACCTGTGAACAAAGCTCAGGAAAGATGGGGTTGATTTGAAAATGTTTACTTGAGTTAACCCTTATAGGCATGTAAGTTGCATGCAAGTAAATACCCAGTAACTGTAAGTTCCCTAAGAAACTCAGTAGAGTCTGTGGGTGTCAAAAGAGTTGAAGCCTTGCAGGAAATGGTTGCAAGATGCTCAGGAGTTGGGTCACCTGTAATGAGAAGCCATAGTCTGAGGTCCCCCTCTGTGGTCAGTGGAATGGTGATGACAAGGCCTTTCTTGACCTCATTCTTACTTAGGATGAGACCCCATTGTGGGTCCTCTTCAATCTGATACCTTCAAGAAGGGAGAATCTCTTCCAAAATGAACATTTTCTATGTCAGGAAAAATAAAAGGGTAAATGAACACATTTGATGCTGCTCCTACTCCAGTAGTGCCTGGTGACTTCTTTTGAGTTCCTGTGTGAAGTATATTGCATCCAACCTGACGATTTTGATCACACCCACTCTGTCTTCTTGACTTGGAGCCTTTTTTTCCCCTCAAGGGCATTTCCAACCAAGGAGTATGGCTTGAAGATTTGTAAACTGCCACCTTATTATCCTATTAGTCAATTACAGCTGCTCCAGAGCAGAGTAAGTGACAGTATGGCAGATCACAGCAATTTATTTGCCATTCTACTGGTCTTGTTCAGCATATCATCAGGCTGTTTAAATTTAATGATAGGACTTTTACATATATTTTAGAGCCTTTAAAGTTGTAATCAGCATGTTTAGGAAAACCCCCACTGACCTGGATAAGGACTCCCTTCCTTGGCAGTGCATCTACAGCTGCCTTGTAATCTTCATTAGTAACACTGACTCTAATGAGGAGAAGCAACTTATTTTCAAAAGGAAGTAGAGATTTTGGTATGCCCAGGGTCCAAACCTCAGGGAAGATGAGGCTGATGGATATTTTTAAAATTTGGGTTGACCCTTATAGGCAAATAAGTTGCATGCAAATAGATGCCAGGTAACTGTTAAGTTACCCGAGAAACTTAATTTATTGAGCCTGTGGGCAGAGAAGGAGCTGCAGGCTTCAGGTCAGGGTGGGGTGCACAGCACAGCAGTGAGAGTAGCTTGGAAGAAGTAGAGCTGTGAGTAAGAGGAAAACAACAACTGTCCTCCAAGAGGTCTTATCCTTCAAGCTAAAGGCACAATTTATTGTAGTGGTGTCTGCATTGAAATGAAAAGACAATCTCTGTAAAAGAAGAGAATTTGAGAGCTTGGATGGAATCTGGATCCTGAGATGCGATGAGATCTCACCAAGCACCTGTTACCCTGAGCTTGCTCGTACCTTCAGCTTCACGGATGGACCTGAAGCACTGTTGTTATGAACCAAATAACCAAAGACCCCAACCCTGGGAATACCATTTGCTCAAAGCTTCCCTTTCCTGTCTGGCCATCACTGACAGTTATGGACTTGATTGATTTTTATGGAGCTCTCACGGTGCTGTGTCACTAAGAAAGTCAGCAAGATCCCACCTCCTATGACTTTAAATCTGGAGAGTTTGATACCAGTGACCTCATGCCAAGGTTCAGGCGGAACTTTTCAACTGTGACATGTTGACAACTGGCCATGAAAATTCTTCTGCCGTGAAGAATGTCCTGTGCATTATAGGGTGTTTCACAGCATCCCTGGTCTCTGCCCACTAGATGCTGTTCCGTAATTGTGACTCCTGAAAATGTCTGTGGACATTGCCATAGGCCTCCTGGTAGCAAAATTGCTCATGGTTGAGGACCAGTACCATTGAATGATTCAAATGTTACATTGTCAGTGGCAAAAATTTAAATGTTAGTCATGTTCTTTTTTGAAATATACAGATGTTTGATGCATATTTAACAAATCTCCATTACATATGTCAGTGTAGAAGACACTAAAATAAGACAGGATTCTTATTCTTTTGTTCAAGCCTATAGTACATGTTCACATGAAAGATACAAGCCAGACCTCATAGTAAATGTGGGGCAGGAAAACAATTTTTTAAAAATATATTTCATCAAATAACTTTTGAAAGCTATTTCAAGTGGCTTTGTAAGGGAAATAATTACTTTATTCATGTAAAAACTCTAATTATGTGCCAGAGTCCAGCCATAGGCTTTTCTGAGTTGGCAGAGTAATTAAATAGCATGGGCCTTTTCTGCAGAGGTGAACAATGGGAACGTCGGCCTCTCCTCTGCAGCTGGACCTGGTGATGACGTCCCAACCTGGCACCTTGTTTTCTTTTCATAATAGAGCACCATTGATTGCAAAGTTATTTTGGGGTACTGTTTCCCAAGGATGAAAGTAGAAGGTGAACACATCTAATTTGCCAGCAGTAGCAAAACAGGTATACGAAGTACCGTCTCAGTCACTGTCTTGTTTCTGAGATGCAGTACCCAACACCTGAAACTTAAAGGAGGAAAGTTCTATTGTAGCTCAGAGTTTGTAGAGGTTTTGATCCACAGTCCACTGACTCTGAGGCAGGACAGCATGGCAGAAAGGCATGGCGGAGGACAACTGCTCAGGGAGTGGGGTCCAGGAGGCAGAAACTGAAGGGAGGAGCTGGGAGGGGGAGATAAACTCTTCCAGGCCACCCCAGCGACCCCCTCTTCCAACCGGCAAATCTATGAACCCCATAACCCAGTCACCTTCTGCAAGCCCCGCTTACGAGCACATGGCACTTTAGGGGTACATGGAGACATAAACCCTAAAATGTACCTTCTCGGTAGAGCCACAATGTTAGGGACAAAAGTGATTGGCAGCTTTTAGGAACTTTCATGTCACTGTGAAGTTAAAATGACACATCCTTCTCTATTTGTCAGAGGTTTATTGGGCTCTTCTTAGCCAGGCTCTGTGGAAGTTTCATGGGATGTAAGATCACATGAGAAACAAAATTGTGGTCTATTGATTATAGACAATTACAAAATGGCAATACCAACACAAGCTGTAGAACAGAGAGGCTCTGAACCAAATTTGTTGCTTTCATGTTTTATGGAACTCACAGTATAGATTTTAAAACTTGAATTCATTACAGTATCGGTGAGGATGCCAAAAAGCTAAGGACAGAAATCTCAAGGAAATAGCGTCTCAAGTAAGGTGGAGCTTTTTTCTCTCTCACTTAAATGTAGAGAACTCAGAGTTGGCAAGGAGGCCCCGAGACCATCAGACTCGGGTCCAGCACGGCTGCCCCGGCTCTGTTTCTTCTCGTTGGAGAGGAGTAGAAAGAGCCCCTTCCTCTGTGGACTTTTCCTGCCACTCCGCTCCTGGCTCCAGGAGCTCCAGGTGAGCCGGCTTCAGGGCTAAGGAGGTGTCTGGGTTGAGTGCAGAAGCGCCAGCAGGAGTGGTTTTAGCCCGAGAAAAAGGTTGAATCATGGAGAAAAAGCCTGGGCTTGGGCAGGCTGAGCACTGACTGGCTCCTGAGGTGACGGATTAGGAATTAGGAGATGACTGACAGCTGAAGGTGACTTCGGGCCTTGGAAGCAGTCACAGAAGGCAACAGAGGAGCCGGGACTCAGAGCTTTCGTAAGCAGAGACATAGGGACCCAGACAGAACTGGCTCTAAGAAGCAACAGCTCTGACTTCCTCAGAAGCCACATTCAGTTCTCTTAGCTAAGTCCTGAGAGCGGAGAATGGTCAGATGCAGCAAGCATCCAGACTGTAGGTACAGACAGCCTTAACTAACTAATGTTACCTTTTCTGGAATAACTGACCCTTATGTGCTCTTTCTAGGAACACACACACACACACTCACACACACAGTATGTGTGGCTGTATGTGGCAGTGGCCTTTGGCATTTAGCAAAATGAGAAATGTCATATTATTCAGCCTATTCCCAAGCCTTTAAGCAAGCAAGTTTGAAGGTCTGAAAGAAACTTAACGCTGTTTCTAGCTACAAGGACCATGAATCCATATGAATATAATTGTATTACTTAATCTATTATTATTACCATCCATTATTTTTATTATCACCATAATCTTGAGACAGTTCATTACAGCATAAAATGATAGCCTCCATGAAAACCACTTTGCACATATCTCTGCTAACGTCATTTGTTTGTCTAGTGCTTCAAGTCTGCTCAAAGTTTTGCTTTTTAATGTGTTCTTACAAATAATTATGCTGAGGAGTGGCATGATATTTAAATAGAATACTTTTATATTATCAGGTTTTAGACACTAATCCTTTAAGTTGTGGGTATTTGATTAAAAAAAGTCAGATAAGCAATGAGAAAGAGAAACTATTGAATGAGAAAAAAATTAAAAGGGGATTAGAGATGTTCTTGAAAATATGTTTTTGTTTAGTACTAAGCCTGAAGTATTTGGTGGAAGATTGACTATAATAGTCTTAATAGAGGCAGGATAAAGAAATGCTGCAGTTATATAGATACTGTTCTGACTAAATCAGAAGACATATGGAATAATTAATAATAATGAATAATTGACAATTAACACATCAATGTCTTAGAAAATTAAAATCTGAAGCAGTTATATTTTGTGGCCTAGAACATAAACATAAAAATATTTGTCATGCATTACAAAGGAAAGACAGAGTTGCTTACCTTTCATTAGAAGGATCTTCGGCAAAACTTGCATGCCTTTTAAGATTTTTTTGTATTCCTATTTTATAGGTTCATATTTGAGGCACAGAGAAATTAATTAGCCTGCTCCAAGTCACACAGGTAGTGAGTCCAACCATTGGGGTGTAAATTGTCAATAGGAGTTGAGATTCTAAGCTTCTCTCTCTCTCTCTCTCTCTCTGTCTTTGACTGTAAATTGTCTTGTTTTCAACCTCTATCTTGTATTATGTGTCTTTTCCAGCAAGGAAGGCTCTTGAATAATTTTGCCCATTTAACCTGTGCCCCGTACCAGACAGGAAGCGCCCTTCCTGAATCTGATAAACAAGATGAACAGAATTGGTTGACTGGTTGGTGTGCGCACAGACCAAAGCAATGGGGTTGATAGCGAGCACCCGCAGGCAGCTTGCAGGCTTTGCCTAGTGGCGGCTGATGACTGCATGAATTCTGGTTTTTGTCTCTAAAGTGTAGCTTTCCTTTGGAATTTGACATGTTTTGTGCTCAGCCAGTTAGTGGATGAATCAGTCACCCCATTGAATAGTGCTGACGATTCAGTTTAGGAAATGTTTACTAACTCAACAACCTAGCTGCCTGGTCTCTGAGGGTAGGATCCATTCACACTCATTTTTATATCGTGACATCGCTGGGAGCCACCATGTATTGGTAGACTCAAGTTGTCCCGCAAGTCACTTTTGTAGTATTTCTACTTGAGCTCCCACTGGCATGGAAAGAAATTTAACAAACGCTAGAACCCTGGTGAACAGCATTCAGCATGAGCCTGAATTCAGCACAGCTTACAGTAGGTGGTCTGATGGGTCCTCATTCGAGGATTTCATCTCTGAGATACACACAGATCTTTATTCGGAGGCTAGCTCACCTAGGTATCACTTCACATATAATGTAGTTGCTGTTTTTCAATCTCTTTGTTATGTACCAGGTCTTCAACAAATACAGCATGGCTTGTGTCATCCTCATGAAGTTTGTATTCTTAGATCCACAGTGTGAGTGTGAAAGCCGAGAACGCAGAGAGACAGCCTGCAGTTCAACTTGCCCACAGCCATGCACGTTTTCACTGATTTTGAAACCACATCTAATAGACTCAAACTTCTAGGCTCATTTTGCTGTTCTTCAGCATCTCCTTTCTGCCCTAATTGAAGACTAAAGGGCCAATATCCACCGGAGAAGACCGCAGAACAGTGATGGAGAACCTCTGAGAACTTTCAATGATACAGCCCATTGTGGCATGTGTGTCATAGGTTCATGGCCAGTGCCACAGAAATTGTGCGTGCGTGTGTGTGTGTGTGTGTGTGACACAAGGTCTTGCTTTGTAGTACAAGGCTGCCCTTGAACTCACTATGTAACTCAGACTGGCCTCGAACTCATGTCGATCCTCCTGCCCAGCCTCCTGAGTACTGGGATTACAGGATTACAGGCGTGCACCACCATGCCTGGCTGCCACAGAAATTCTTGATCTCGTTTCCTCTTGACATGTCAGTGGCTGTCAGAAAGCTGGACGGAGAGCAGGACGGACAGAGTGGATGGTGCCAGGTCGTCAGGGCACTGCCATGAATTCCAGCTCCACACTTCCGGCCATGAAATGTACCCTCTCCCTGCTCTTGTTCTGTTGTCATTTTGCATCCCTAAGTGGCATTAGTATGGGTTGTCATCATGTATCTTGGAGCTCCTCATCTGCCTCTTTCTTTTCTCTGTTATTTTCATCATAGAATATCTATTTTAGGGTTCTTTTCTTCTCCCCCACCCATACTAATGTCAATATTGCCAGAACAGCTTCAGACTTTTAGAGAGTAAGAAACAGTGACTTAATTCTACAATTTGATTCTGCTGTTAAATTTACATGTAAATCTCTAGGCAAGTCTTTTAATATTTACTTAAAATATTTGCCTTCACACATATACATGGCCCTTGGTAGAAATGCATTTAAGATGCGTGTTGATTTATTTGCCTTGTTCCTGGATAGATAATGCCATCTCTACAGAAATGGGTTGGGAGGGGGGTCATTAGATCAGCTGCTCCTTCATGCTGAAGAGTATATTGAGGGGTAGGTGGGGTCTTGGTACCATTTTGTATACTCCAGTAATGTATGGTAAGTGGATGTTTTCAAAATAAGCAACTATTTTAGCTGTGTTTTCAGATGCATCTCCAATGTAGCACTCAAGGGGAAAAAAGAATCAGAGATGTGTATTAACTGGGAAACCACTTTTGTGCTGCATTTCGATCCATTTAAGCTAAACTGATTAGCACTTTTTGAAAAGCGAATCTAAATCCTTGTGCTAATCAAGGGAAATTGAGCTGTGCTGCTACTACAAAAAGCTCGAGAGAAGCAGGCATAAGTTTCGTTTGTATTAATCATGCTACATATAGCTTGGTTCCATGCCCTCCCCTTCCCCAGCAAGCTACTCTCCTAAGTGCTTGTTTAATAAAGCCACGCAGCAGGTGAATATTTAGGTGTTAGTGGGATTCAGGTAGTTTCATTTTGTTGCAGTAGACAGGACAGATAAAATTTGAGGGTGGGGGCTATTTCTAGCATGCTGTTAAGAGAAGTGTATAGGTTGTTGCACGTTAATGACACAACTGTAATTTGAAGCGGAGTGTGTTTGATTTGCGGTCGCTGTGTATGTTTACTGTAATCAGCGGCTGTGCATCCTTGGCGGTAAAGGAGCTGGCTGCCCACGTTGTACATTTGGCACTCATGATTGCATCTAAGAAAAACCTCACCTGCCTCGCGATCTCCCAGTGAGTGCAGACTCCAGCAGCGGGGCCGGCTGAAAGCAGACCTGACTTGGAGCTGCTTCCACTCTTCACCAAGCATGGATTCCAAAGGACATTTGCCAGTTTCTTCTGGCTTCATTTTCTTTGGCAGCTGTCAGGAATGAGAGATTCTTCCCCACCTTCCGGCCGGCTGGTGTGGAGCAGCAGGTGCCAAGGATTGGGGTGGAGTAAGGAGAAGGGAGTATCATAATATTTAGTTGTATTCTTTTCATGCTCAAATGGAGTTAAGGAATTTTCAGAGTTCAATATTTTTGTTCCAAATATACGGCCGTTTTTTCGATTAGAGTCACTTATTAACCTCTACTACGTAAGCAGAATCTCGAGTCTCTTTGAAGACACACAGAAGCGAGATTTCCTTCTTCCCCCCGACCTCCCTCAAATCCCCCAGTGCCACTCATAGGAGGGTGGAGAGGGCACAAAGCTCACAGGAAGGCGAAACAGATATGCCCCTTTCTGGCATGAAAGCCTTGAAGTCTTCTTACAGATGAACTACTTTGTGGGATTCAGATGTTTAAGCGTACATTCAAGTCTGACTGCAGCTGACCTGCTAACACTGTTGCAGTAATGTCTGAGCCACTCTGCTGCACATCTGGGGTCTCTGTAGAGACAGCCTTCAGCGCTCCCTGCACAGCTGCCTCCCTCCCCAGGGGCAGCCTGGTGCTGAGCTAGTGGACATGGTGAGGACAGCCTGTCAGTTTCCGTGCTGTGGAGTTTACGAGGGGTCTCAGAAAGGCAGCACGAGAAGTGCGCCTGTAGGAGAGAGGCTGAACAGGCTTAGTCCCAGCCTTTGAGGAGTTGCCAGTGGGTGCTTCATAGTCGTGGTGACTTTAGTGGGATTTTATTCTTGCTTTCACAGGCAGCACCATCAGGCAATAAAGCCAAGCACTGTCTGATAAGAGCAGTTCCTGAAATTACTTGGTGCTGGGTTATAATCTCAAGCATTATAGCAGAAGCCAAAGAGAAGTTCAAAAAGGAAGTCGAACTTGACCACAAAATGATGCTGAACAAATTGAACTTTAAAATGTTGATTTTTTTGTCCCCAAGTGCTATGTGCCCAGGACTACTTTTAAATGTTCTGGTGCATAAAAGAAAAATTTCAAATCACATCCATGGATCCTTCCTTTATTGGTGATGGAAGACAAGACTTATACTTCTGAGGTTGTGTTCATTGGGTTAGAATGCTTCCCTGAATACTGAGTATGCTATAGTGGTCCATGTTAATTCTCTGCCCCCCGCCATGTTACATGGGTGCTCAAGTCTTTTTTTCTCCTAGGCAACAAAATCTTTAAAAAAAAAGATCACACCGTATCATATTTGTATACCAAGAGCATCTAAAACAGTGTGACAGACACCAAGGCCTGATTGGATGGCCTAGGTTTGGACAAAGCACTAGGCAACCTCTCTACCTCATAGAAACGATCTATGTCATTATTATCACTGGGAATTTTACTGGCACTAATGGGGAACTGGAAGAACTAAATACGGTGCAGGGGATAGGGAGGCATTAGCCAAGAAGAACAAATTAAAGCAGGCTATTAGACACCCCCCCCCCACACACACAGACAACACTTGCCATTTAAAAGAAACTAAGCACCAACAAAACTGTAGCTTACATAGTTTTGTCTGGTTGCAAGCTTCTCAACAGGCTTTAGTCTTGAAGTAAATGTTAAGTAGCAGAAATTTCCTGCCAGATTCATAATAGCTTAGCCTTTATTTTTTATTGGTATATGTTTGTGATACATAATAATTCCGTTCACCTTGGGGACTTGGTACAATGCTTCTCATCAGAATACTGTTTGTGGGAGCTGCTGGAGTCCTGGGGCTCTGGAAGAAGATGTGAATTTTGTTGCATGCAGGGGCAGCTGCAGTTTCAGAGGAGCACTGGGCGTGGGTTTTGTGGTTTCCGCCTTACTTTTCATGGCAGCTCATCACCTCGACCACAAAATCACTGCCAACCTACAGAAGGGGGAAGAAATACTGGCCTAGCTACAGTTTCTTTTTCTTTTTTGGAATTGGATGGTGACTTGGGTTTCTAGAGACTGGCCAGCTTGTGTTTGGAGTTCTCCAATACAGTCTTTGCAGAGAGTGTATGGGGTTCTACATTGCTGCAAACCTGTTGTCTGTCTTACAGTTGGCTACGGTCCTGGAACCACTGAACTGGTTGGACCCACCAGTTGACTTATGGTGCCTAACTTCCGTGTCATCATGAAGAAGGAGCACCCATGACCTCCCCATGAGTGTGAACCAGTGGCTTTGAAATGAGTGGTAAACGCTGGTCATCCCTGCAGGAAAAACCAAGAGTTATTCATGAATTCACTCATTCAGCTAGTATTTAGGGAGCCCTTGAAAGACCCAGGTGTTGCTCCAGGAGTTGTACGTGCATTAACTTGCCAGATAGCAAATGTCTTAGACACTATAGGCTTTACTGTTGCAGCTGTTCAACTCTGATTTTGTTTGTTTGTTGTTTGTATTTTGCACAATAGCAACTATAGTTGTAATAAAATGAACATTGCCTGTGTTCTAGGACAACCTGATTTTTAGAAGCAGGCTTTGCACAGATGATAGTGTAGCGTCCCTGAAGTAGACCATAACTTGCCCTTGGGAGTGTACATTCTGGTTGTCTGCCTTTGATTTCTACTGGGTGGTTACAGTAATGTTAGGAGGAAGACAAGTGGCCAATCACTGCATCTACTTTAAAACAAGAATCATTCAAAAACTGCAGAAGGCTTAGGTTTATAAGGTTTAAATATCAATAAAAGGTTAAAAGTATTGACAAAACCAACATTTACAAGAGTCAGAAATAAGGCAGTATATATTTTTAAACTCTTTGGTTACTAATTATGAAAAATATTTTCCTATATCAATGCTTAAATATTCAGAGGAAAAATAACTCATCTTTAGCTTTTGATGAATTGACCATATCTTTTAGTGCTATGAGGGCCATGTCAAAACCTGTCTGTAACACCCCTTCTCATCACATAGAGACTACTGTGAACTCCAAAAGTAATTTAAAGGAACAAGTGGATCATAAATTTATGAGTTCAGCACATTGGTCACTCATCACACTGTCTTTGGTGAGACAGCCATCCATTGCTTTTGTGTTGACTTTTGATAAACATAGTTATAGGTACAAAATGTTCTTTGGATAAATGACTGTATACGTGTACGGGACCAAATTTGTGAGTAGAGTGGTGTTAATTGTTTGGGTTATTCTGATTATAAGTGATTCCCAAGTGGGAAGGGAAATTCATTCATGATGATATACAGTAATACCTCAGTTCACGAGCGCTTCTACTTATAAACAATTTAGTTTGCCAACAAAAGCGTTGGAAAAATTTTGCTTCCGTTCACAGACTCCACATCAGGTAACAAACACGACCATGGCCACCTTCCCCACACAAACACAAACACAGCCTTCTTCTCCAAAACTGTAAGACAGATCAAGTTCTTGAGCCCCGGTACTACTGTATCATTGCTCCTGGGGTTCCTAAGCTAATTCAGTTCTAAGCTCACATATGATTTCCCCATATATTTTATTTATGGGTTAGCATAAGTTTTCAAACGTGGAGAAAAGTTGAAAGAGTTACCCCTGAACACCATCCTGGTTTGTGAGTTTTATACCCTTACGCGGTTGACCCTCTCGTTTCCAGAGTGGTTCAAAGAATCCCGACTCAGATGCTTTTAGCTGAACAGAACAATGTCTAGTTCTCTTTTGGGTGCTTCCCTCCTTCCCTCCTTTGTTTCTTCCCTCCTTCCGTGAGGTTGTTGTTCAGCTGTTTTTTGAACTCCTGGACTCCTGGGATCCTTGTGCCTCAGTGTGCTGAGAAGCTGGCACTACAGGTACATGCCTCCATGCCTGAGACTTGGAAAGAACTCATGGAGTATTTCTTTACTCTCATTTGTGAATGCTTCTGCACTTGTTTCTCACTTTCAAAGTGGATGCTGTGTGCGGGCGGGCGTGCACGTGTGTGTGTGTGTGTGTGTGTTAGTGTCAGAATTACTCTGATCCAGCCTACAGTAAGTGAGATCAGCATCAACAATTATAACGCTAGATATGAACTTTTAAGGCTAAATACTGAAGTCTGTTCCTTCACCATGTTGCTAGGAAATAAAGGCCAAAGATGCCCTTTCGAATTGCTAGGGTTTGTCTTCCTCACAGTCTGATTCCACCAAATTGCTGCAAAACACAACTTCAAGTTTGTGTCACCCCAGCCTGCCTCCTTCCCCTTGCCAGTGTAAACTTTCATGTGGACCTCAGGACGAATTTACTAGTTACAGAGCAAAATGTAGTCTTCCATGCTTAATTTTTGGAGTTCCTTTACGTTCATGAGGAAAGCAGTGATTGACGAGGGAAAGACATTGTTTGACATCTAACCACAGAAGGGAAAATTAGTCTCCACCAACTTCTCTGGGCTCTGTTTTTGTTTCACTCTACATGCTTTGTGCTTCTGGTCTGGCAAGGAATGACAATGTGAGAGGGAGTTCTTTCCTTCCAGATTCAGTCACAATTTTATAATAATGACAAGTCTGGGGAATGAGGGGCTGGAGATATTTCTCCATCCCTTCCTGGTAGTTGGCTGCACTCTGGTGAATGCTCTGAGCCACCCGTCATCAGTGCTTTGCTCGCCATTGCTGTGGGGTCAGGATATGCTCTTGCACTGTGGACCTCTGGCTGCAGGACCTGCTTGAGGTGCCTGTTCCTTTTAGGAGGAAAAGCTTGCGGTGGCCACTGAGGCTCCACCGTTCTCTCTATTGAGGCAACACGCTCTGTAACCTGTGTTGCACATCGAAGATGTGAAACTCAGCCCACAGCACCCCTCTGTGGACCTGACGAAAGCCATGGAGACCGTGGGCTGTTTGTTACTGCAGCATCACGTAGCCTGGCTGACTGGGACGCCGCTGTATCGTGTTGAGTGCATGGTCCTGCAGTACAAACACTGAACAGAGCGAAAACCTGGACTTATGTGATTGTCAGAAGAAGGGGTGGAACCGAGCCACCTGCACTGAAAACAGTGAGCTTTTCATCTATCATGGTTGGTTGTTTTAAAAATCCTCTTTGCCACGGCTTGATTCTTCGCAGCTTTGCAATATGAGAGACCTGAAACCGAATCACAAGTGACTGGACCATCCTTAGGCCTGGACACTTACTTTCTAGAAACAGGGTGGTGTATATTCAGTGATAGAGTGACGGCTTCATGGAGGGAGGGTTTCAGTCTGTTTTTGTGTTGTTTGTTTCTGAGACAGGGTCTCACTGTGTCACCCTGGCAGGCCTTGAATTCCTGGTCTTCCTGCCTTAGCTTCCTGTGCTGGGATTATGGGCATGTGCCACTGTGCCCGGGTTTTAATGATGGATTGCAAAGGCCTGGCACATAGTAGTTCCTCACCCGGTAATTGGTGACTGAATGTGCTATGCCCTTTATTTCCAGTGGATTGCCCTTTGGTTTGATTTTATTGAAGTGTGTGTCCTGGACAATCACATTCTTTATCGATGTTTCTCAGCCTCTGACTCAGATTGCATATTTATTTTTCTTAATAAACGAATCCACCAAGGGGTCACTGTGCATTACACCCAAGATGTCATAAATTACTTGCCTTTGCCCCACTTTGAGGGGCGAGGGTGGAAAGCAAAAGTTGCCGTTTAACAGAAAAGCTGACTGTTCTAGAACCCTCCCAGACTGGAGATCCGGCTTGACTTCAGTGTCCCCCAAAACGCTCTGGAAGTGAAAGGCACCACGGGTCCCCGCTCTCTTCTGGGCCCTCTCTTCTGGGCCGTGACACTGATTTCAGCGGGCGCGGCTGCTCTGCTTCCACACGCGGCCCATTCACCCACTTCCTCCGCTTCGTCGTCTTTAGGCTGGATTGAAGCAGCATTACTGGAAAATTTCCCACTGAGAAATTTCAACATGAAGAGGTTTTCTGATCTCTTTAAAATAAAACGGTTAAAAATAGACCCCGTGGGAACAGTTTTCCACTTCAAGAACAAAACCCTGCAAAAATGTTTTAATGCAGATTTGGGACCTAATTATTTTTTCCCACCTCAGCTTCAGTATAGTGGCGCTGCTGCCTCGGGAACAGCAGGCCTTGGGTTTACAGAATTCAGCCAGCGAAGCTCCCCTCTCCTCCCCGGGGCTCTGCACTGAGCCGGCCCTCCCTGCTTCCCGCCCGTCCCCTGCAAGGTTTCTGGGGTAGTGGGTCCAGCTCTGAAGGCCTCCATCTGCTTTCTCATTAATTCTGTGGCCTTCCCTCACTCCCGGCCCTGGCCTCTGGTTATTGCAGACATTGAAGAGTGTGCTGGCCAAAGGTGAAGCCAGCTAAAAGGAGAGCCATGCACAAACCAGGCTGTAATTATGGTCCAGGGTCTTCAAGACACTCAGCTGTTAGGGCTGGTTAAACCGTGCCTCTGATGTGCTCAGAGTCATGGGGAGCTATCCAGGGACTCTATATATAGAAAAGTAGGTTCCAGCTGGCCCTCGAGTTTTCTTATTTTAATGTCTTCCTTTTCCTCATGGCCTAGGAGCGCAAATGGCTGTGAATGTTTGCTTGTAATATTTACAAGTTATATTTCTTCTTGTTGTTGTTTATTGTTATGGTTTTAATACCTTAGAAAATGACTAAGATTTAATGCATGTTTGATAAGTATTGGTTGGATGAAGACTGCATGGCAAACAGATGAGACAAATATGAGACAAATCACTTGTGACTAGAAATTGCTCCATTTCAGTCAGGAAAATGACCTAGAAAGTCCAAGTTCAGATTTGGGAGGGGCTGTGATCCACAGTTCCCAGCACACCCTGTATGTCCTAGCTTCTGAACTCATGGTGATGATCCTCCTACCTCAGCCTCCCGAGTGCTGGGAATATAGGTGTGTGCCACCATACCTGGCGTGTCCTAGCATCATCATTATCAGGGTTTTTACACCATGTCTTCTAATCATAGGTGGAAGAACCCTTTTAAGAAATAGCAAATCATAAATCATATATGGCAAATGACCTGATTGTATATTATCAACGAGAATCGGGGCACATGTCTCCAAAATTCCTGTTGGACCACACATGTGGGGCAATTTTTAAAGCCATGTATGTAAGAATCCATCTCTACTCCCTGAATCTGGAGCTCAGTGGATTTTAAAGGCAGTTGGAGTGCTCCTGGCATGATCGCTGTGTGCTTCTGCCTCTTCCTGTTTCAGAGCTCTCGATTTCCATGCTCTCTTTTGCAATCTCTCCTGCCACACATCCTCCTCCTGCTCCTGCCTCCAGACCCTATCATTCCTTAAACTCATTTCAGGTGCCATTTCCTCTGGCTCCGCCCCCCACGAGTCAGGCACCTCTCTGGCTCATACACCCGGGTGTACTCTGAGCGTTCCCCCGCCACACCCTGTTCATCACTCTGTATGGCTGCTGTTTGATCAATGGTTAGATGATTAGACTCTCAGCGCCTCCAGATCAAGGCTTGACTATTACTCATCTCTGCATGGTGGGCATCACACCTGCGTGGTGGGCATCACACGTTGTTCTTGGCACCAGCAGATGAATTGACTCAAGCACAAATGTACTTGTTTTCTTTAGAATGTGAAGCTGCAGTTAGGCCCAAGCATCTGTGGCATTCTCCTTGCCTGGAAGATTTGAATTCAGGACTGCTGCTCTTGCTGCACCTCCCAATGCACACCCATTGCTTGCAGGGAAAAGCCAAGCAGGATTTATTGAGCCAGAAACTAGAACTCTCAGGTCCTGGTACATTTTTTGTTTGTTTGTTTGTTTTTGATTATATTCTTCCCTATCCTTTTTTCTACTCTCCTACCAACTCCATCTCCTACCAAGTCCTCCTGGGACTTGAAAATGTGTTATTTTGCTCACTTTAGAATCTACAGCATCATGGAAATGTGGCAGTGTAGCCAAAGGAAGAGTGGCCAATGGAAGTCACTGGAGCTAATGCTGGGGGTGCATTGCCTCAAACAGCTTCGCATGTGGCATTAGCATCCAGGTCTGTGAGTCACAGTTTTGTTTAGAAACTAGAGGCCAGGAGGGAAGGAGTGTCTTCCTTCCCCACCCTCCTACCTTTAGCAGGTATTCCTAGCCAGGATATCAAAGCAGAGCGAACAGTACCTTCATCTCCGTTGACAGTGTCTGTAGATATCACATCCATAGAAAACCTGCATAACATCTTCACATATTTTCCCCCTTGTGCTGCGGTTTAAAATCTTTTCCTTTTCCCCCAAGTATCCGTAGGAAGGAGAATCACTGGCTGAACCTTCAGTAGGATCCTCTAATGGATGGTTAAAAAGAAGGAATTCAGGAAGTAAAGGATGCTTAAATACTGGACAGTGTTTAAAATGCAATCACCCATGTCTGATTCGACAGTGAGGAAGATGGAAAAGGAAGGTGTTCATTAGCTTTGGCAGACTCTTGGCTGTAGTCAGGATTGGAATCCATTAGGATCAGAGACCTTTTGAGGTGGATATTGTCAGTAGAGTGGGACATTTTTATGAGCCCATGAATAAGAGTGGATCAATGGGTGGGACTCTGTGATTGCTCATCTAGCAAATCACTCACAATGATGGGGAGAAAAGAGGTAGGATTGTTATCTTAAATATATGCTGGGGAAAGCACTGAGAAACTAAATTGTCCTATATATTTTTTCATCACCATGTAGTATGACATAATCTACCAAACTGTTGCCCTTCTCTGATCATTTCAATGTTGAAAAGAAGTGGTTTAAATTTAGGAATTTCTTACTATTTGAAGAAGCTAGGCTGACCCATTGTACCCAAATTTGCTCACCTACTGATTTACATTTAAACTAATACTGAGGCGAATAAGAGTGAAGAGTGTTAAGTATCTTGGGCAAACTAGATACCTAAGAAATGGTCTTTGGCCAGCGTAGAACCTTAACATTTGCCACACTCGTGGTCTTTCTAGATGAAGGAAGTCACAGTATGTCATGTTTTGATGGCATTTTAAACAAACCAACCAGAAATGAAGCTAGAAATACAAAATAAGTCTCTTCTGAGTATCATTGAACTGTTATTATTTACACGAATGTTGAAAATCATCTAGTCTGAATAGAATGTTTATTTTTAGACCTCACTTCAATTCCTTAATGGATAGAGACTGGACAGAAGTACAGCTCTCTCGACCAAAGCGTAGATTTCAGGAGACTGGAGTGACTGTTTATTTAACCTTTGGTTTCCCCAGGCGAAATGGCCAGATTACCAAAAAAGGGAATCAGAAGTCCCCACTAAGTCTCCTGTCAGAAACCACTCCAAACCCTTAATACCCACCCTGAGTCTGTGAAAAATACCTTTTCTCTTTTGCCGGCTAGGTTGAAGGGGTCCCTCTCAGGTTTGCCAATAAATCTGCTTGGACTGTCGAGTTCAAGTCCTGCTCCTCTCATTAACCCTTCCCGATTTCAGATGAAATTATAATTTTATTATCAGAAATAATTTTGCAATTATAAGTTACCCTTGGGGATAGTGTTTTAAACCAGCCAAAGTATTACTAGAATTCCTTATCTGAGTGGCTAAACATAGTACCATAAACTAAGTGGCCTATGTATGTTTGGAAATCTTTGAAATTCATTAAATAATATCAGAATTTATATTAAAGAAATAAAATACCAAAACAGATTGTACAGTATTGGCACTTCCCCCCCGTTGTACAAATAATAAAAAATGATTAGTCTTTTGAAGAAAACAGAAGTAACAAAAATTCAGCTTTTCTTTTAAGGCTGCACAGTTATCAGCTATCAAAACATGCCACGGAGAATGTATTAAAATCCGCGCTTCGTGATTTTAGGTAACACAGTGTGCATGGAGATACTCTTCATCGCGTAAATTAGGCAAGCCCCCTAACATTTGATAGCGTTACTTTCAGTTCTTATCTGTAGCTATACAGTCATTGAGCAGGATACAGTGTTGCAATGTAGCAATTAAGAACATCCTATCTTCTTTTTTTAAATCCACAAGTTCAGTAAATTACAACTTGATTGTCTGAGTAAACAGTGTTACCTACTGTGGCTGCTTTGTTGCAGAACAGAGCTCTGCATGCAAATTAACAGCAGTCTGTAATTCCCAGTATGACAGAGTATACTTTTCCCATAGCTTGAGCTTCCCGTCTCCTACCTCAGAAAATAGATAAAGACAAAATGCATTTTTATCCTTTTCTCCACTTCCTTGCTCCCCAGCAGCCATGTCCACTCCAGCCCTAGGTAGGGGGTGTGGAAGCGCTCCTGGGAAACATGCCTGTCATGTTTGATCACCTCTCTGCTCCCACAAACACATTTAGCCATGCTTCCCGAAAGCAAATACAATATATGGATGACTCAGGAAATACCAAGTCCCTTTCTCATTGGGAGATAAAATATGTGTGGAGCAGGATGGGCATAGCCATTCTTGCACGGGTAACCTGTGGTATTTCTGCAAGGTCCTGCTCCTGTGTACTGCATATGGTTCGCTGTCAGGTAATTCAACACCCAAGAAAATCTGCCTTGAATAAATTAGAATATATTTGCAAATTAATTGGTTAATTAGATTTTAGACATCTCTGGGGGACTGAGCTGAAACAGATGTGTCCAAAAGCCCCTTGCAGAGCTGGAGACGAGAGCATCTTACGGAGCTTTCTGAAGGAAGAGCTCTGGCAGTGGATCCTACTGTTGGTGCCAGAGAATTCCAGCATAGGCATGCATGCATACGGCACTGCGACTGCATCTTTGCCTGGGCCTTCACTGCGACAGGGACATGCTTAGAAGGTGCCACGCTCTCCAAATGAGTGCACTATCGAATAGACAAAATGTCACTAGTGTTGCTTCTCTCTTAATTATTAAGAAACCATAGAAAGAAACCATATGGGGATATAGTTAAAACTGAAGCAAGGTAGGGCTGGGGGTGGAGCTCTGACCTAGAGCATTTCCTTAGCATGTAGGAAGGAGGTCCTGGGTTTGATCCCCAGCGTCACTCCCACCCCTAAAGAGGAAATTAGGAAATGCTTTTAAATATTTGTGTAAGACACAATATATATGAAAATTTTACAAAGTAGCCATAGCTTGAGCTTGATCCTTGGGGTTAGTGATCAGCCTGTATTTGCTCTTTCACTTTTTCTGCTTTGTTGCTTCACCCGTCTGTAGAATGGAAACTCACCTGGTGAATTACCCTGAATACTGCTTTTAATACTGAGGTGATTTTTCCCCCTAATTTCATCATTAAAGTAGATTCCTCTTTATTCCTTTGGTCATTTCTTTTTTCACAAAGCATTTATGGTGTACCCACGAGGTGGGTCCCAAGGTAGATGCAGGACATAGTGACCCATTTGCTGCTGTCAACAAATCCCAAGCTCTGCTTTGCAGAGTGGTAAGATTGGCTTCTGCTTCCTAGCACCTGCAATGTGAAGAGGCCGCCTACTCTGGAGCAAGCTGCACCTCTGTAAATTAAGGGTAGACTCGAGGCCTGATTATGGATGAACTCTGTGTCCAGGATTACAACTCACTGTCAGCACAGCCACGCTATAGTAAACAGTCCAGACCACTGGACAGTTTTCTAGAATGTGGGAAAACGTGGTGCCTCCAGGATGAACAGAGATCTGTCCTTGCTCTTTCTTCTTCGTACTTAGTGTTACATTAATTGTCCGCTCTCAGAGGTTCACCTTTGTGTCCCTGTGCCTAGAAAGGCCCCTTGCAAATAACAGATGAGCAGCAACTGTACAGTGAGTGGACTTCCGGATGTAGCAGCTCTCCAATGTTTGACAAAAGAACACCCATTCCTTAAAATCCAGGGAGAAATTAGTGTAGCAGATGTGTTTTAACGTCATGTGCCTCCAGTTTTACCCTGAGATCTGACAGATACGTTATTACTGTGTTTAATTATTTCAGTTTTAGTTTTGCTTCTGTTTTAGGAAAAATGAGCCATCCTGGAAATAATTGATGACGAGTTTAACCAACTTTAGGTGAAGTTTTTTCATCTCTAAATCTGATTTTACCTAAGTAAAGAGCAAAGCCTTAGAAATACAGAAATAACATTCTCATTTGAAATCAGTGGTGCTCATCCTTTGGGGCCATTGTCCCTTGCGATGGGAGTAGTAACATCACCTCATATTATTTTCTTGCCTTATCTCTCATGATAAAGTGAGCTTTGTTTCCTAGATCTTAAAAACTCATGATCTGAAGGATAATTATATTTGGTATAATTTTCTCAACCACATTATTAAAAGCACTACTCACCTAGCATAAGCTTATTTCCAGAAGGGGAAATATATATAGATATAGGGAAAATGAATGTTTATGGCTAATGTATTTAAAGTCTACCCCCTTTTTCCAAATAGAAACCACTAAAATATAGCTTAATCAAATAGGATTATTTTTAAATCAGGAATTTATTGCTGATGATTTTTGTATTTAAAACTGATATGAATAGTATAAAATGAAATGTTTTTTTATTGAAAATGAGCTGTTACTGTTATACCATTGTTTGGTACAGGGCAATATTGCCAGAAAAATTTTTTTCTAAGTTTGTGTTATTTGAATGTTCGGGCATAGTTGATGACAAAGAGGTAGGTGTTTTGAAGGATTTCAGAAGTTTCCGGTAATTGACTTCATCATGCAAATGAATCATTGGTGAGCTGAACTTTCCCAGCTCTCTACCCACTGGGCCTTGAACTTCCGCCTGCCCTGCAGTCAGCTCAGGCTCAGATATGAGCCTGCAGCTTGTACTTCTAATCCTATGGGCGGAAGAAACAAGCTGCTACTTCTGGCAAGGTTGAGCTTCGTCACCTATTGGAAATTTCTGTTCTAAAAGTAGAAGTTGGTTTCCTCTCATCGAATTCTTCCCTGTTCTGGATGCGGAGGCAGGCTTGGGCAGGCTCCGGGGTTCACAGGGTGGACAGAGGACCTGGGTCTGGTGGAAATTCTCACCCACTGGACTGTGGTAGACCCCGGGTGGGGGCCCATGGTGCTGGCAGAAAGTCCAGCCCTCCAGGGGGATCACACACAGCAGGGAATACAGAGTTGTGCAGAAAGGGAGATTTTTGGCAGCCTCCTGACCCTGGGAGGTCCTGAGACCCCTGGGGCAGGGGAATGGAGGAAGTCCAGGAGGCGGTCTGCAGAGGGGTGGCTTCCTGGGCTGGCATTTTGACAGAACTGCAGAATCTGTCCCCAGACGTCTTGTTGGGGCGATTTACTGGTTGGTAGTGAGGATGCATGGAACGACACACATACAGCTTCTGACTACCTCGAGCACAGACTACCAACTTTGACCCAAAGAACATGACTGGCGCAGCAGCACCTATATGGACCTCAATGGTTCCCAGCTTCATACCTGAAAGATTGTGGCCTGGAGATATGGTCACACTTAGGTCACACGCTGCCCTGAACACAGAGTGGTGGTGACGTGCGTGGGGATCACTCTCACCTAAGCGGGAGAGGCCTGATGGCTCCCGGAGGACTATGGATTTGAGGGAAGGAGGCAGCAGTTATCTGATGCAGAAACCCCAGGGTTATCACAGATGTTTGCAGCTGAAATCTGACTCGGGCTCCTCACATGAGCTTGTTCGCCCCAGGGTAGGGTTCATTTGCTTGGGGAAAAGTGAGCAAGCCTTCTCTTGGCTTGTGGTAGTCCCTGGACCCAAGTTCCTAAGGTGGAGTATAAAGTGAAGACTTGGTGTCCAGAGCGAGAGAAAAATCTAGTTACAAATTGAAACAATTAAATGGGCTAATGACATTAGTCATGTGCTGAATCCTTCAACACTGAACCCAGGTTTCTCAGGGATTCTCTTTTAAAGGTGGACCAGTTCTACAACTGTGGGCTTTAATGAAACTTGCAAGTCAGGTAGTGGTGTCATTCTCCATGGGGTTCTGGACTGACAAGTTTATAAAGCACACACATGTTGCGGATTGGTTGGCGAGTTGGGATGTTTATGCTCAGAAGAACACAGAGCCTCCGCATGGGCAAGAGAGCTGTTTTGAGAGTTTAAAGCACAGGGGCTGAGGGAACATTTGGGGCAATCAGGTAGATCCGAAGGAGTAACGGTTTCTTTGATTGGTGGGAGGTTAGCAAGGCTTTTGCCTCTAAATCTTTAATCCAGCTCATTGTTGATGGGTTGCTGACGGAAAATCATTTTCATATGGCTGTTTGCTGTTTGGTGGAGTGTTTGGAATGCTCTAGGCAGTCCCAGGCCAGATCGGAATGGGCAGGGAGCCAGTTCACACAGCCCACCTTGACAATCCACACTAATTGCTTTGTCTCTGTGGAGCAGCTAAAAATTGAATTGCCCGCAGGATGGCTCTTTCTGTCCCACCCTTTCCCAGCCTCCTGCTCTGTCCACTCCCACTGCTGACTGAGCCCCCTCCCCAGTGTACTTGCCTGCTATATTTGGTTTTGCATTTAAGTAGCGCTTGCTTTTTTCTACCCATCTTTCTGGGCTACACATTTCTAGTAGATTTCTTTTGGAAAGAAGGAGTGGATTAGAGGTAAAACAAATAAACTAAATGTCCTTGGGATGTTTTCAGGGTCGTTTGTATTTTCAGAGTTCGTTTTATTGGCCAGGAATAGTAGGAAGGGGAGATGTCTGGGAACAAAGCAACATATACTTGTTTTTTTAAGTGCCAGGAAACAAATTCCTAGACAAAGATTCATAGAGCCTGGGAATAGTTTCAGAAAGATCTACTGACCGACAAAACTACCAGCTCAAAGAATTTTCTCCGAGAATGGCTAAGCACATTCTACTGGGAGATGCCCCAACAAAGAGAAAAGTCTGACCCTCTGTCGCTGCAATTGCCAGCTGCTTCCTGGATGGACTCTGCCCACCTGCACTCCTGGCTCGGACCACCCTTCCCGTGGCCAATTTGAGTGCGAGGACGGTGCTTGCTTCGCTTGGCCCGCTAGGCAAGCGGGACGATTTGGCAGCACCTTGGGATCTGAGCCCCCGAACCTGGGCTTTCCTGTTCCCAGCTGTGTTACTTTAGCCCCTTAGCCTCTCCATGCCTCTGGATTTTGTCCGTTATCCTTGAGGTGCAGTTTCTGCTTACTTGAAAATTATATATTTTATAACTTTAAAAAAAATCGTTGAATGATTTTCAGATTTTAGTGGTTTAACTTTTCGTACATTTAGGATTTAGTGTCCTCTCCCTTTGTTAATGTGATGCAGCCTGCTCTTCCTCCTCCCCCACTGGGGTAGATTAAAGCAGTGTATCATGCAGTACAAACATTTGTCGACCCAAATGCATTTTGAGATGCCTCGTGTGTGCAGATACCTGGTTATTTACAAGGATTTGTAGGATTAGCTTCATCATCTGCAGATAGGATTGATATGGAATACAAGCAAGTAGCCTTGCAGTGAGTCATGAAAGTCAGAAATAAATACTCTTACCTTAACTATCTCTGTCTGTAGAATGAGATGGATGGGAAACTGTGAGTCTAAAATACCGTGGCCACAAGGGGTCTAACAGGGATGAAGGAAATGGAGAAAAATTTTCATGATGTACAAGACAAAAAGAAATCATTTCTAAGTAAGCCCATGGTTGGTTTTCTCTATCTGAAATGACAAGGTCTATGTAACACTGAATAGAAGATGATCTGAGAGACCCTTCTTTACCCTTGGTTACCTTCAGGGAGGTTTGATTTGTGCCTCAGGCCTCCAGGGGAAAAAATGTCCAATAAACAGGAAGGGAAATTACAAGAGGTTCCAACAAATCAACAAATGTTTGCATGGCCTGCCCAGTTCTTCAGAAACACTTATTCTGGCTCTGAGATCTTTGAGCATCTGTCATGGTAATTTATCATTTATGCAGAAGAGTGAATGTTAGCAAAGTAATCCGTGCATCTTTGGAGAAGAAAAAGGGAAGTAGGGGATATGTACACTGCCCTAAAGATGGGACACCAGGCTCAGTGACTGTGTTCTGTTCTCCAGGCCTTTTCAGCCATGTGTGTAAACCATAGATAAGGTCAGGGTACTGATAAATAGAAAGGTGTATGAACTTGTTCCTTGGTCTGGAAATTTTTTCTTTTTTTCTGATTTTAAGTCTGATGTGGTGGCACAGCCCTGTAATCCCAGCACGATGAGAGGCCAAGGGAAGAATATCTCCTTTGAATCCATCTTGGACAACGTGCTACTTAGTGAGACCCTGTCTCAAAATAAAATATTTTTTGAAAGGGCAGGGATGTAGTTCAGTGAGAAGGTCCTGGATTCCATCCCCAGTACTGGAATAAAATTCTCACTTCTATGTTTTTGCAGTTGACTTGAAACAGGGATTTTAAGAGCTCTTTAAAAACATATTCCTGGAGCGTGTTTCCCCTCCTAGCTCCTCTCCCTTCAGAGAGCATGGAGTCGGTATAGAATTGTCCAGTTAATAAGGCAGTGTGCTACAATTCTGTGCAACATGTTGCCTAGAAAGGAGGTTGGAATACCCTCTGGCAGGCGGCTGGGTAATTGGCAGCAGGAGCCTTTTCTGCACTATCTAAAACAACGTCTTTTGGACAGTTGGATCCAGGTAGATGGTGATTCCCGCTTCCTGGGATTCAGAGTCCTTCACTGCATGTATGAAATATGGCCTGACCCTCTGGGCTTCTTAAAGGACCGTGCCAGCTCTGTGCCTTCCTCTTCCTTCCTCTGCCTGCCTGCCTTGCTGAAGATCTGAAGTTCCGGCCTCTCCTGCAGGGAGAAGGAGCCTGCTATGGAGCCATCTGGAGCCGGGGAGAATCAGCACAGGATGGCCATGTGTTTGCGACTTGCAGAGCTATCTAGCGTGCTGATTTACTGTCCTTTGGGGGAACATGTGCAGAACCTAGACTCACGAGGAGCCTGCTGTCTGGCTAGAGCAGGGATTAATGGTCAGTCTGCCGAGTCTTGTACTCAACGCCAAGTTGTAGATTTCTTACTTGGGCCACATTCTTCTTCTCAGCCACCAGTCTCAAAGCAACTCACAACTAGAAAAAGCCAAAACTTTTCATATTTACATCAAAAAATGCAGAGTCATGTCGAGATGGAATGATGCTGCCGAGCATAGAGAAATTATGAGCGAGCACTTGGGAATCAGACCACAGTCGGCTCTGCACGTAGTGGCTGTGTGACTGGGAGGAAGCAAGTCACTGAACCTCTTCTCACTGTTGACTCATCACCTGTGTAAAAGGACTGATATTTGTGTGTGGTGGTGCACACCAGTAATAACAGGAGGATTGCAAGTTAGAGCCAGCTGGGGCAACTTAGCAAGACCCTGTCTCAAAAGAAAAACAAAACACAAGGGCTGGGAATGTAGCTCAGTGTCAAGGTCCTGGGTTCAAATCCTCAGTACCACTAAAAGGGTGGTGCGGTGATAGTAACAATACAGTAATTCCTTGGTTCACGAACGCTTCCATTCTAGAACCCGCCTCTGGTGAGGAACATGACCCTGGCCACTTTCCCCAGAATCGTGGAACTGATTAAGTTTGTGAACTGAGGCACCGATGTACTTAGTTTTTGTGGGTTATTTTGAGAAGGAGATGAAGTTTCTATATGTAAAGAATTTAAAATAGCACCTAGAACAGTAAGCGTTCTGTGACTGTGTGTGTGTCCCCGAGGCCTGAGCAGCATCACAGCCAGGGACGCCCCCACCGCAGCGGACCAGTGCCTTTGGGCTTTCCACTGATGTTCCTCCTGGCCACCCCACCCGGATTGGCCGTGTCCCCATTGTTCCTTGAGTGTTGCGAATGCTGCGGCTCGGCACTCCCCCACTTCCGGCCCGGCACTCCCCCACTTCCGGCCCGGCACTCCTCCACTTCCTGCGGCTCCCTCTGGGCAGCTGGCTTCCCTGTGGCCCTCAGAACTCAGGCTCTTCCCGACCACCCAGTCTTCACTCAGACTCCTTCCGTGGAGTCACCCTGGCGTGTGCTTGTCAGAGTGTGTAACCACACGGCTGTGCACTTGTGCATTGGGACTCAGTCCATGTTGCCCAGAAGTGTGAATGAGGAGGTGACCCAGTGATGTGTGCTTACAGTGTGTATCCCAAGTGGTGTGGAAGACGTCTACATCTCTCCCTGCTGACTGCTCACTGCCCATTCGTCCTAATCCCCCATTCTCCAGCCCCTTCAGTTCATACTGTGATAGGAGTGAAGAGAAGTCACGGCACTTAGCAGACCGCCTCTCTTGGGGATCAGGTGCATCCTGAGCCTCCCCATTTCGTATCTTTTTGACGACTTGGCAGGAGGCTTTGCAGAAGGAAGCAGGGTCCGCCAGCCTCCTTTCTCACCAGGCCACTTCTGAGGTGCGGTGGCATGTGTCATGTGGATGTGCCCCATCTACTGGCTGGATTGGGTAGCTGCATCCTTAACAGGTTATAATGCCCAGTGCAGGGCATGCGGGCCTTAGAAATCTAAAGACGTGTCATGTGCACGCACCAACTCTCCACGCTGATTGTACTCATTATATACTCCGGATGTGTACTGACAAAAAATGAAATCTAAAAACATGTCTGCTGAGACTGTATGCTGGTTTATATCCTCTTTTGTTATCCTGTAGGCAACAAAAGTAAACCTAAAGCCTGGTTTACTGGAGAAGCACAGTTTTGACAGCTCGAGAATCTAGATTTTTCACCAGTGGTGCACAAATTCTGTCCTACGGGCTTTACAAGTTTACAGCGACAAAGGTTCCCTTTCATCCAGGGGCTAAAATCTATAGTTACATAGCAGTGTTCACTGTTTAGCTGTCCTTTATGTGTTACGTTGACTACCTGAGCAAATACCTTCTCTGCATGACAGCTCAGCGAAGTGTGCGAGTCACACATATTTTAGGAATATAGGAATATACTTTAGGAATCATATGTTCTAAGATAGGAATTTCAGGGAACACATGAAATCTTGATCTCCTTTCACATTCTTCAGATCAGGACTTAAGTGCTTCTAATGCTCAATAAATATTGGAGAAGATGTAATTTGTCAATTTGTTTTAAAAAATGATTATTTTAAAATGACAGACTGTTCCTTTTGTCAATAAATGTTTTATGTCACAGCTTCTATGCCCGAATACCTTGTGTGAATTATGAATTAGCTCGTAAGCCGACCTAGCAGGGAAGCCTGGCAGGGCTGTCGGCAGAGGGGTAAGTGGGTCATGCCATTCACTTTTGGGCTTAGTTGGTTTTAGGGCTGGAAGGTGTGTTTTCCTGAGGACTTTGCAGAGATGTCTGGGGTGGGCAGAAGGAGGCCAAGGTCATTTGGAAAGAAGCTCAAAATGTCCTGTTGTTGAGTTTGGATGCTTTTGTGGCCTGCGTGAAATGTTTGATTACAACATGCAGGAGCCCTGAGCTCCATCCCAGCCCTGGGGTGGAGGGTGGAGACACACATTGAGGTCGCCTTATTAGTCTGGCATGGAGGGAGCCCTTCCTGACCTTTAGCCACTTTACCTGTGGACCAGGTGCTTCCTGGGGCTAAGTAAGTGACCCCTGGAATAAGGCCAGCCTGCCCTCAGGGAGAGCTCATTTGGTGCTGTGGGTCTTCCCATTTTCATGAGAAATGTGGATTTTGACGTGAAACCTCATGATTTGAAAGTGTAGGCAATTAATTTTAAAAAGCGTTGTGATCCCATATGGGAGAAATCAAATATATATGATCAGGATAATGCTTATTGTTCTATCCAAGTTGTGTCTTTAGCTAGAAAATCCCTGAGGAAGGTGAAATATATTAATTTACTTTCTTTACAAAGACACTACTGAGTCATTAGTTTATGGTAATGAAAACACACACAAAAAAATATATATATATGCACCATAATATGAGATCAAAATAAATGCTAAGTAAAACCGAAACACTTCCAAAGTAATAAAACAGACAATAGCATCTCAGACGGAAATAAGGTTACTGGATACATTTCATTAGGGAATGCCTTTCTTCCTGGTTATGATAGAATAATCCAGAAACAATGTATCCACACAAACCCCCTGGCCTTAATTCAGGTTACTATTTTGTATCTTTAGTCTGTGTTGTTTTTTAAGGATTCATTTAGCATACTCATCAGAAAGCCTCTCCTCAATTCATGCCTCCCACGTTTCTACATCAGAATAAAAGTGAACATGAATCTTTTAAAATCTCATGTCAGTTCTGAGTTTGCTTACTCTGAATTATTTTTTATTTTCTTTTTTAAACAAATTATTGAGCAGTTGCTGACTTACTCCTCATCCTCATTTTTCCATAGTCCCAGCTCAGCCTCTCGGAGAAGGTTGGAACCAGTAGCTGGATGTGGTGCCTGGGTTTGATCACAGAGTTATTTACACCAAGAAGATGCACAGTGCCCGGTGACCTGAATGCACCTGCCACTGTGTTTGGGTTTTCTTAATTCAGGATGATTTCAGACAATTGCACGGGTGCCTCCCCCTCCGTCAGAACAGAGATAAGAGACTGCACACATTAACTTAACCAGGATACAGCAATCAGAAAACCTGCAAATAAACCACTTTTAACATCAGCATGCATGCAGGCTCTGTGTTTTAAGGTGTAGTGGTGCTTTATCTGAATTACTCATTAGAATGGGCACCAAAATCATTTCCATGGTCACTGCTTTGAAAGATCTCACTTGCCCGGATTTCTGCTCGTGACACGGAAGCTTCCGGTACAGAGCACCTCTGCAATTCCTAAGCATCTCTTGCTTCAGGCCCAGGTGCTGTGCTTAGGTCCTGATTCTCTTTCACTAGCTGGAAACTCAGGGCACTGCATTGAATCGCTATCAGCTCCATGTTCAGTTGCACAACAGGGATGGCAGTTTGTATTCACCCGTGGATCATGGCACTCTGCCCCATGATGCTGTGTGTAAAGAGCATGGTGCTGAGCACATGAGTGTGCTATTAGTTGCAGTTGCTGTTATGAGATCATCACTACTATTACATCCACATGTTAAGGCGTTGTTTTAGAAACACATTTTATCTCATTTGGGAGCCTTTCCTTAGTAGTGGTCTTACTCTGAGTAGGACTTTGGTTTAAAGAATGGAAATGTGTTTTCTGGCCCATCAGTGTGTGTGTGTGTTATTTTTATTACACGTGTTTGCAGTGCATTTCACCTCCTTCCTCTCCCTTCCTTTCCCTCCATCTCTCGGTCCATATCTCATTTTTGAAAGACCCATATTCTTTTTCCCATTATCTTTTATTTGGCTTTTTAATCTATTTGTACTTTGGGTTTCTCATAGATGAGAAACCATGCAATATTTGAGCTTGTGCATCTGATTTATTTCATTTAACATGATGGACTTAAGGTACATCTATGTTCCTACAATGACTCAAATTTATCCTTCTTTATGGCAAAGTAGTGCTCCGTTGTGTGTAAGTATTGTTCCTTATCCATTCATCTATCGATGCACATATGGACCACTTCCAAGATTTAGTTACTATGCGTTGTGCATGTATCATTGTAATACGATGTCTTTAACTCTTTTGAGATGATAAGGAGAAGGGAATTGGCTGTGTGTATATATTTTTCAAATCTTCCAGTTTTTCTCTAAGGGATTAGCAACCTCAAAGATATAAGTGTCGGTGGTTTCCCCTGATCTGGCCTGGTCTCACAACACAGCCTTTTATTTTGTGGCACTGGAAGTTCTTGGGGACAGATCCTCTAATCCCTAAATTAGTCTAGGAAGAAGGCGGATGAAAACAGTGTCTTGCTTGGGTGAAGCCGGGCTGTGGCTTTTCTTTTGTTCTCGGCTCCAATCCACACGAAAGCCTTAATAGCTGAAATTCCCTCATGCACCTCTCCAACTTAGGGGTGATTAGAGTCAGCGGGAAGCCTGGCCTGCAGCCCCAAGCCCAGGCCCTCGGCAGTCAGTGTCTGAAGAGAGGCAGACGCGGGGAGATGGGGTCCGTCTGCAAACCATCTTGTTCCCTAGAAAGCCTCCCCAAGCAGCAGAGTCTCTTTTTCCTCCCCGTCCACTGCTGCATCACTGTACCGCTGCCTCTTTCTCCAGTCAAGTCGTCCCGGTGTTTCCTGTCATGGTTTTCCTTCACCCTAGGATGTGCCATGTTAGGGCAAAATGCAGGCGCTCAGGCTGCTCACGCATTTAGGGAGTTAGGGAATTTGGCTTTTAATTACTGTGAAAATATGCTTATTTAGGGACTCGTCTCTACAGAGCCTCTAGAAGTTTGCGGTAATAGGAAAGGGGGCTCATAAATAAGTGCGCAAATCGGTGAGCTGGCCGTTCCGGGGGAAGAGCAGGTAAAATGAACCAACCGGAACAGCCCTAAACGCCCCTCACTCGCGTCACTAGCCGGGCGGAGCCGTCTGCCTCAGCGTTGCTGTCCCTGACCCGGCCAGTGCCAGGGTGGTGCAGCAGGTGTGCGGCACGTGGGATCTCTTACACAGTCGATGGGTTCACCAAAGCCCTTCGCTGGCCACAACTCCAGTCTTTAATCACGCTCGTTTTTCAAGGCAGGAAGACATCCTGGCCTTTGTCTTGCGTAATATTTCATGGATTTAGTCTGTGTCGCGGCGAGGTATTTTTGTCCAGAGGCCGAGCTGTCCTGCTTTCTGTGTGAGCATCTTGCTCTCTGTAAGTTAAATCTTTCAGTTGCCCCAGCAAGGACTGCCAAGGCCTGCATCCTCAAGCCCAGTCCGGCTTGACACTTAGCTCACACATCTCAGCTGAATTTTCACCTCTGGACAAGGTCACATTCCTCTCCCCTGTCCCCGTGCAGAGCCCTCAGTTGCTTCTTTGGACGCTCACCATAGCTGTTCATCTCATTATGTGCTTAGCTATTTACTCCCTGTCTCCCCTAACAGTGAATTCCAGAAGGTAGAGCACCATGATTTTTTCCTTTGCTCACCATCATGTTCTCCTGACCATAGAATGCTTGGTACTTGTATAGCTACAGTTTTACAGGTGGATGGGTGGGCGGTGGGTGGATGGATGAAGTCCCTTTGTCTCCTATAGTCTTTGTTTTATGTCTTTTCCTCCCTTGTCCACATGGCCTCAAGGATCTGCACACGTAGTAAGAACTCCATACTAGTTTATTAGGGAGCTGAAAGGCATGTGGTAGGTCTTGGCCAGAGCCCCATGGCAAGTTGAGAAAATAGAGTCATGTAGGGTCTTAGAAAGAGGCCAGAAGTTTTCTGTCTTTCATAGCTGGACTGGGCTGGAATAAAAGAAGACAAATGAGCAGGCATTTGTTTTGCACCAACTGTTACCTACAACCCAGGACCTGAGAGTAAAACATCAGACAGGGCCCAGCCTCGGGAAAGGTGTCATCTCGGATTCAGAGCCTCATAAAAACTAAAAGCTCGCACCCAGCTACATCTTCAGGCAGGAGACCGCAGATGGGCCCCATAGGTTCTTCAGTGGTCTTCATGGTATCCTTCAAGATAGAGCGCCCCCAGCTGTCCCACCTCTCCGAGGAGTGTAAGGGAGGGAAGCAGTGTACATAGTGTGGAGTAACCTGGGCCCTGCCGTCAGATCGCACCTTCCTGCGGATTCAGTGAATTTATATAGATGAGGGTAATCCTCAGTTTCTGCTTCCCTAAAATGAGGGAGACATATTACTGCCTGCCTTGTAGGGTTTTGAACGATGGAGTGGGCAGGTGGACACAAAGTGCCTTGGCAAATGCTGGGCACGTCGGAAGCTCCCAATCAGTGTTAGCTGTGGCTATTACTGTGTTGCAACCGCAGTCCAGTCCTGGTGGATGCTTTCTCTTTCCACCCTTTCACCTTTTCTCCTGCCCCATCTTCCCACCGACTTTCACTACCTGGACCCAAACACAGCTTCCAAGCATGGCACCAAGGATTCTGCATCTTGCCTTACAATGTCTTCACCAGCGCCAGCCAGGCTGACTTGCACTGTGTGTGAATCAATGCCATACAGTGGTTTGGGTGTGTGCACGCTGTGTTCACAGGCACGAAATGAAGCAAATAGAGCTGAGGTGTGTGTATGTATGTGTGTGTGTGTGTGCGCGCACACCCAGCCGGAGTGCCTGCCTCCTTACATCATTTAAGCACACTTGATCTCATGGAACGTGATATGTCTTCATAAGTTCAGCAGCTTCTGAATAAAAGTTGGAAATCAAAAGAAGAAAAAGTCTGAAACATAGCACCGACTAAATTCCCCCTGCAGTTATTTAAGGCAGCTTAAGCACTGGAAACGGGGCTCCATTTAAGAATAACCACTCTTACGGAGTGGAGCTTTGCTGTATTTATTTATTTATTTATTTATTTATTTATTTATTTATTTTCTCTCTCTTAAAAAAATTCCTTCCTTTATTTTTAGAATTTGAGTGAGGATGGGACTCCCGATCTATTTTCAAGCTGTCTCTTTGTTCTGGGCTTGCTCAGTGCTGCCCTTTTCCTCTGGGCTCTGCCCCTGGTGGCTGTTACCGAGCTCTTCTGCCTTGCTGATGGTTACTGGGGATATTTGGACTCTAGCCTTTGTGGTGCCTTCCAGCTGTTAATGTTGATTTCATGATTTCCCTCCCTTGTTACAGAAGCGCAAATTGTTGTGCCTTAAGCGTAAGATAGGAAAGTATTCATTGATCAACTGCACTTTCCACATTTCTAAGACTATTAGTTTGAGCTTGGAGAGTTATAGTTGTTCCCAGGCATTTTTTTTTTTTCTTTTGGAAGAGTGCTGGGATTTTATTTTGCCTTTCTCTAGACTATATCGATGCATGGACATTTGATCTCGGTGGAGGTTGCTGTGTGGACACACACCGATGCTCTCCCCATTGGCAGGGTCCCGAGGCTACCTCCACCACGTTAATGAGCCAAACTCCCTGAAATGCTCCAATAGCTGCCTTTTGGCACTTGGCAGGCAAACCCTTTTCAAGTTAGTTTCAAGGTTGTCAGATATCATTATCCCCAAGTATTAAAAATTTCAAAGAAAGGAGGCAGTGTGTTTGATTTATAGAATAATTATCTAGCTTTAGCTCTAACTTGGCTTTGGCAATGGTTTTGCAAGCACTCGAAAATTAAATCCATTTTTTATGGCACTACGAGGTATTATCTCACAGCAAATGATAATTAAACACCTGTGAAATCAATTAGCCCTTTAAGCAGGGAAAAAAAGTTTTCCAATTATGTTTTCGCACCTCCAAAACTTTTATAATTCCAAAACCAACACTTGAGGAGAGGGATATGGTTGATTGGCTGTTGCTGGGTTAACTTTCCGTAAAGATCATCTCTAAATGTTGCTTAGAAGTAATCCCGAAAAAGGCAGTTGCAGGAGCGGAGTCCTTCCAAAGAGGGTGCGATCGCCTTTGGATCCAGCTCGGAGCAGCGATCTCTGCGACGCACGGCTGAGCTGTCCGATCCTCTGCAATGGAAGTGACTCGCTTCGTGTTTTGACGCCAAATTTTACTTGACAGTTTATTTAAAAGCCAAGATACCTTCATGGAACCAAGCCACTGGACGTTCCACCTGACGGAATTGCTCTGTCTGTAAGGGCTCCATAGCCAGGAGTTCACAGCCACGTTTATTACAAATGCATGCCCTGAAAATGGACTGATTGCTTCTGAGCTGAAACCCAATACAGTGGAAAACTGAGAATCGCAGCCAGCCGTTTACCTTGCAGTATCATGCGTGTTGGTTTCATCATTGGCTTTAGGAACAAATTGGCTTTTCCAGATGCTTCTTTTGTAAAGTGATCTGGACTTCTGAGGCTGTGGATGGATTTGGGGGATATGCCGTGACAATTGGGGACTCAAAAGAAGAGAATAAAGCAACAATGCCAGGCCTTGGACATCTGCTGCATTAAGCTTCATATGGACAAAACCGTTCCAAAGAAAGTTAAGCTTCATGCTAATATTCCTAAGTATTTCAGTTCACAGAAAGCTTTCATGTATGCTGCTCTGATAGAGCCTCAGTTGACCTGGTTGGGGGTGACAGAAAGGTGAGCTCATCTTATGCACAAATCGGACGTGACTCACTTAAAATAAGTTAATGAAGAAGTCAGGACCAGCAGCTGTATATTGTGGGTACTAGTTTGTGTGTGTCTCTCTAGCACTCCGCATAAACATTTCGAGACATCCTTTTAAACACTTTTTTTCTAAAGACGTTTTGAATGAGTTCTTGCTTTCATAGCAGTTCAGATTTGGAGAAGTTGATGAATCTTAATATTAACTAGAGAAATAAGGCTACCATAGCATAAAACAAAGCTGAAAGGGGACTTCTGTATCCTTTTAGAAAATTGTCATATGAATTTTCCTTGTGAATATCACCAGCAGTTTGCACACTTAATGACCTCACAGGTGTTGTAAACCCCCGAGGCCTAGGATGAGGGTAGAATGAGCTGATGTTTGTTGAACAATGATTTTCTCCTTCCGTCCTGCCTTCCTTCCTTGAACCCAGGGCCCCACAAACTACACAAGTGCAATACAACAAAGCCACAGCCCAAGTCCCAGTAGATTTTCTAAGCAATTACCCCAAGTCAGACGTAGTGCTAGGGGCTGGGTTATAGGGCCTAAGGACAGATAAGTTTCTGCTCTTGTCCAGTACCCTTGGCATTTGGGGAGAAAGGCTCAAGCCAACAGGGCAAATGCATGCATGACTTCAGAGAGCAGTAAATGCCAGGACAGGGTAAGTAGGCACAGGTCAGCACCAAGTAGGACCAGGGCAATGGGAAGGGAACAAACGCAGCCTGGTCTGGGAGTGCCTGTTGGAGGGACTCTTTGAAGGGCGATGGGCATCTTGGAGTAGATCTGGGAGGAGAACGTTCTGGGCCAGGCAGCGGACATAGCAAGGGCATGGGCAGGAGCCGGAAGCCGGTGTGCCATGTTGGGAAACAGAGCAGGGCGTGTGGCTGTCAGGGAGTGCAAAGGACATGATTGTCCTCGAAGCACTGGGAAGAGCCACTGGAGGGTTCTCAGGCCTGGAGTGACATTTGAAAGGGCTCCTTGGCTGCTTGATTGATGGAAAGTGCATTTTATGAAGAAAAGATGGAACCTCATCTGTTTGAAAACTAGAACCAGCGCACTCTTCTTGCTGCTCTACTCCTGCTCCGCCTGAAGAAGGGGGAGTAGGGCTAAGGAGATGTGGAGGGAGGGGTATGGGCTGACTCCACTGTGCAGATTACAGAACCTGCTGGCAGGCAGCCCCCGAGGGCCCAGGGTGTTACCTGACATGGGAGCTTCCAGTCCTGGCTCATCAGGGAGCATTAGGGGGCACGAGGGCATCTGCAGGACTGTCTGGTCCATCTTTCCCGATCACACATTGTTTTCTTTCTGTCCCACAACCTCCTCCCAGAAGGAGGCCTCTGAAGAGTCAGCCAGCTCCTCAGTGTTTCCAGGGGGACACTGGAGGGAGCGGTGGGAGGCACAACCAGCTGGAGAAGGGAGGGGGGTGACTTAGCACTGTGTCCCTCAGGCCCCTGCTGAGCTTCTGCCAAGCGAATGACAGAATTGAGGCTTCTGGGCCTTTCCGGTTCCCAGGAACCCAGCCCTCCTGCAAGGGAACTTGGTAAATCAGCAATGGGTGGCATTAGACCTTTCAGTGTATCACAATTTTAACAATGTCCTCTGGTCATTCTCCTACATTTATACATTCACAATGTCCAGATGGCAAAAATGAAACTGCCCAAAGACCACTTGCTTTGTGCAACTTTTCAACATATTATGCTGAATTTCCTAGGATCTCTCTCTCTCTCTCATCTTTCTCTTCATTACTTCTGCTCAAACGCAGGGACTTACCTATACTAGGCAAGCACTGTACCACCAAGCTACACCCAAGACCCTTCGATTCCCTAAAGATGCAGCGTGTCAGCATATGCAATCCTGAGATCTTATTTGCATGTTCAGTACCACAGGTCCAGGGCTGAGCCAGCCTTGTCTGGCTGAACTCAGTGATGGCCACAGTGAGAAAGGGAGTGGGAAGGCGAGGTTCTTGAGCCATTTCCTGAACTGTCATGGAAGTACTCAATAATCACTTATGTGTAGGGACCAATCCAAAGCCTGAGCACTGACAGAGAACGCATGGTGCTGGGCAGCCTGTGTGCATAGCCCTTGGTTAGCAGAGCAGCCCAGCAGGAATTCCAATGTCTTTCTAACCTGAGGGCTGATCAGGGCTGGCCTTGCAGGAACACAGGTCTTGGAGCAAGAGGGAAAGTGTTCAGAACACTGCAGTGAGCTTGGTTTTCTTCTGTGGGTGGTGAGGCATTGCCTTTGGACCACGGTAGTGTGTGGCACTGGGGAGCCTGCAGGAGCTGCTCTGGGGCTTCGTCAGTGCAGACAAGGAGGAAGGCCTGGGGAAGGTCGTGTGAATCGTGCTGTGCATGCCTTTAACTTGATTTTCAAATAATGCTGTTCATGTGGGCTGAAGAAGCACACATTCCCCACCCTCATCATTGTGTGGAGAGAAGGTGAAATTTTTAATAAGCCTTTAGACATAAAGACAGAGGAGAAGGTGTTTACAATATACAAAACCCAAATAAAACAAAAAACACGAAACTTTTTTCCAGTTCCCTAAATAATTGGGCTACACCTGAGCATATGTATGAAGATCTCCTCAGTCAGGCATGGTGTAACCAAGAGTTGGCTATGTGCTTAGCAGTGATGAAGCTCTTGCATCTTTGTCTCCTTGTGCTCTCGCTGTGCTGCCTGTGGGCGGACACTGAGCATTATTCTTTCACTCACCAGCTCTCTTCTGAGTGGCTGCTGTGAGCCAGGATGTCGGACAGCTGGTTGCAGGATGGACAGGAGCCCTGCCTCCTAGAGTCCAGAAGAAGGAAGGGGAGAAGACAAGGGGAGCCTCATGCCTGGAAGGTGTCTTCCAGGCAGCACAAGTGAAGTTAAGCCCAGAAAGGAGAGAGGGTTTGAGGCGCCCCGTCCACAGCCAGCCCCCTGGGATTCAGCCTACCCTGAGCCTGCGAGGACACATGCTCCATGCTGCCTGCTCTGTCCAGGCCATCTTGGGCTTTGGGCCATGCTGCCTGGCCCAGCTCCTCCTGGCCATTCCACGTGGCTCAGCGCCTGGTGAAAGGGCAATGCTGAGATAATGACCTCGGGCTTCCCCCTCTTCTGGACCATTTACCGCTCCACGGCCATTGGGGCTGCTGGCTTTTTATTGTTAGGGTCTTCTCTACCCTCCTTCTTCCCCGGTAACCTTTGTTTCTCATCGCCAGGAATGCTTTCTGTGGAGCCAGAGAATGTAGACCCACTTGTCTTGGAATTGCATTTATCGCAGAATCGTTTTTGAAATTTGGCATGGCCGGGTGTAAAAGTGAGTGCTGCTAAACCTCACCTCCTCCCGAGAGCTTCCTGAGATGAATATCATGGGGCACAGTGTATTAGAAATCTCTCGTTTTCACCTATGCTGGCTTCATTTACTCTTTCCCTGCTGAGAGAGGCTGTGCGAGACAGTGGAGCTTGTTTAGAGCCCTCACCCCACACAAACCCCACTTCCACACTCTGCTCTGTGAAATGGGGCCAACAGCACCTGAGTTACATGGTTGTAACTTAGCGCGCTAAAGGGTACAGATTGTGTAGCACCAGGAACATTTCATCAGTGGGGCTATTATTATAACTGTTCTCCTTAATGGCTGTCATATTTCTTAGGATGTCTTTCTGTATGAGCCATGGAGCAGCTATTTAATGAGGGTCCTCTACCCCTTTGGGAATGCAAGCTTCCTGAGACATGCACTGTTCCTTCCTGTGCACATGGAGCAGTGACACCTCATCTGAGTTTCTAGTTCTGGGTGGTCAGTACATGGTTAGGGCAGGGATGTGGTGGAGGGGTTAGAAATGATGTGGAATGATGACCTACTGTCTTCTGACGGGATATTTTAGCTAAGAATCCTTCCAGTTGTCTTCCTCCTGTGAAAGGCAGGTGTAACTACATCCACTTCATCATGGCCATGAGCCTGACATGAAGGAATGTGTGTGAGTCTAAGTGCTTCTCCCAGGCGCGCAGAGAGCCAGGTTGGAAAGAGTGAACACAAATACCTGTCCTTGGTTTTAGCAGAGCTCTGCTCTCTGGACAGCTGGGGATAGAGGAGAATCACAAAAAATACATTCCTCGTCCTTGCCATGACGGGGGGCCCCAGTGGATCTAGAAGCAGGTGATGTACAAGGCGACCGATGTCCTATGCAAGGAATGCCGCCACCAGTCTGGGGCACCGAGTGTCCCTGAGGCTGCAGCTGTGCTGACACCATGCTCTGAGCTGAGCTGTGCGTGATGGAGTAGCTCATGCGCGTCTCTCTGACTCCAGCACTGCTGCAGCATGTTCACATGCACAGAGGCTGTGTGAGCAGATGTCCAGAAGGAAGGAGACTCAGCGAACCAGCGAGTCCTCAAAGACCATGGGCATCTGCACTTCCCACTGCTCCTCGGGATGGTGGTGACCAGCTGGGTGCATTTTCCGGCTAAGTCATTGGCTCAGGCTCATGTGGTCTCAGTTCCAGTCTCGCTGAGGTCCAATTTCATCGTATTGCGTGCTGCAAACTTTTAGAGTTTCTCAAAAATGGTAGAAACTGTAAGCTTTAAATCTGGACAGGCCAAAGACAGGGCTTAGTGAACAGCAGCGGGCTGTGTTGGACTGTAGTCCTGCAGGTGAGCAGGTGTACAGTGTGAGGGGAGAGAAGGGATCCTTTGAAATGGTAGCTGTTTGTTGCCAGTGCTTGAAGTGTGGTGAAGTGCTCAGGACTTGCCTTTAAGGGGAATTTGACTTGCAGGCCCTGCATGTTGTGCAGCTGAGCAGGGGCAGCAGGGTGTGGTAGAAAACAAAGGCCCCTTGAATCCAGAAGGCCGGAGTTGGAACACTGCCTCTCCTGGCCGCGCTCTCACCTGTGTTAGCTGGGTTTTGAACTCTCTGACTTCGTAACTTCCCTGTGAATTGGGGCTGTATAGTCCCAAGGATACCTCTGGGGGCGCGTCATCCGCCATTCTTGTTCTCATACTTAGATTCACCCGCACAAGTCACGCCCACTCTCCAGGGGGTGGTGGACTGGGACAGCCCCTGGGACCCCGCCTGCACCAGAGCCTCATCACCTGCTCCTTGCCCACTGAGCTGGGTGGACTCTCTCCCTCTAGGGTCTGCATTACTGCTGCGCTGTCTGGAGCCCCAGAATTGCCCATCACCTCCTTGCACCCCTGTGCCAGGCTGACTCGCACCTTCTGTAGTACTTAGCTCAGAGTCCCACTTTATCCAGGCGGCATTGTGCCCCTGACCCCACCGATGGCAGCTGTGTCCCTGGCATCTTTTCTCTGTCACCTCCCCGCCGCCTCATTCCCCATCCTAGCACTTCAGCTCACAGAGTGAGACATAGTTTGTCTGTCTTTCCGCTGGACCATGAGCTGCCTGACAGTGCCTGACACAAGGTAGAGATATCCGCCTCTTGTTTCCGCAGTGAAGGAAAAAAGTACAGATTTGTTCAAAGGATGCTAATTTTATTTTCCTCATCCCAGTGCACTTTGTGGAACTCCAGCATTCAAAAGCTTTTTGTTTGTTTGTTTTCTTTCTTAAGGAATGTGTTCATTCCTTGATGAAATTGAGCAGAGAGGATGAATTACTTATGAGGGTAGTCCTGGAGGGAACAGATCAGCTGTAGATGTTAAGTTGCCTTCTAAAAAAGTACTCAGACAAACTGTAGCATCCTGGGGAGACTAGACTTGTGTGAGTGCAGAGATGAGACCCTGGATCGCTTCTTTCTTTCTGTCCTCTCTGATTAGCAAAAAGCAGGCTCATTTGGCAACTGTGCGAGCTAGAGAAGGGCTGTGGGAACGGCAGGAGGACCTGCAAGTTGTACAGGCGACATCCTTGTCCATGTTGCTTTTGGTAATAAGGCAAAATTCTTTTGATTGGAAGCTGGTGTTCTGTTGTGATTCACAGCTCCTGTTTTCATTTTTTTTTTTTTTTTGCTCTTGAACCTAGTTTCCATTTATTCAAAGAATAAATAAAAGTTTAAAAAGTTGTTTTCATTTTATTTTAAAGGGCCTGCTCCTCATTTGTCTCTTGGCTCCGTCTTTGGGAATCTGGTTTCTTGTTGTTGTTGCTGCTGGTAGCTTTTTAATATTTCGATTCCTCTCATTCTGATGTAATTTACCCTAACAACTTGCAATTGCATAGTGCCTTACTGATTATACTGTGTGTACATGATTTCATTTGATCTTTACAACTTTGAAGTTCAGAGAAGTTAAATGATTTGTGTGAGGTAACACAGGAAGTGGTACCGCTAAACCCCAAATTCCTCAACCTGGATTTTCTAACTTTAAGTGGGCCGTGTTTTTCATTATATTCTGTGGCCTCCCTTCATCTCTAACGATGATAGCTTTCATTTAGGGATTGCTCATAATGTGCCTGTGTATTATTTGTATCATTTAATCCTTCCAACAGAAACATTATCCCCCTTTTGCCAACCAGGAACCTAAGATTAAGCAATTCAATAACTTTCCCAAGATCACTCAGTTTGTAAATAGCAAAGCTGGAATTTGAACCCAGGTTTGGCTGCATCTAACACTGCTTAACCATGAAGCTCTCAATTACTAAACTCTTCACTGTCACGCCAGCGGTTCTCAAACACAGAATCCTGGGCTCTTTCCTGGAGTTTCTCAGTCACCATACCCCAGGGAGGCTGGAAATCTGCGTCTCTACCCAGCTCACCGTGATGGAGACAACGCTACGGCCTGGGAGGACCCTTGGTGACCCTGTGGCTCTGTGCCTCCACCCTGTCCCAGTTTCATAGAATCACTTCAAGCAAAAAATGTGTTTTCTAGGAAGGGGAAGGACTCCATTTATGTGTTACAACCTTTTTTTTAAATTTTGGTACCGGGGATCAAACTCGAGACCTTGCGCTTGCAAGGCAGGTGATGGAAACACTGAGCTAAATCCCCGGCCCAGGACTTCATTTCTGCACTGTCACGCAGCCCATTTTAAATGGGGGTGTATCCCATACGTTATTCAGTGCAACTTCAGGGAGAAAATCTTGTGGCCGTTGAATGCCTGGTTTGTAGGTTAAATTCAGGGTCATGACATTTTAACTGCAATCTTCTTTGCAATCATTTATGAACTCTTCTACCATATGTGTCATTACCTACAGAGCAGGAAACTTCATGTCATCTGAAAAGGGTAGCAAAGCCATTTATTAATTAAAGCTGAAAATTCTCTAGCATTATGTCTCATTTACTTTCCTTCTCACTTGGGATAGCATGTGTTTATCTTTTGCTTTCAAGTAATGTATGATTATGGTATGATTTACATTTCTGGACTTAAGTAATAGGAGAGGATTACTCTATTTAAAAGGTTGTACCCCACCCCACACTTGACCTGTCAAGTTCTGCCTGTCTTTGTCTTTTACCTCTAAGCAATGGAAACCACTAATCTGTTCTCTACCCCTATAATTATGTTATTGCATGAATGTTATGTAAGTGGAATAATGCAGTCTGTCCCCTTTTGAGATTGGCTTTTGGATGCAGCATAATTCCCTTGAAGTGGTAGGCATCAATCATTAGTTCTATTTTATTGCTGAGGAGTACACTGGGCTGTCGATGTTCCATAATTTTTTGCACCATTCACTGAATGAAGGACATCTTGGTAATTTCTAGTTTGAGGCTATTACTGATAAAATCACTGTGCATATTTGTGGACAAGTTTCTATGTGAAAATTAGTTTCCATTTCTCTGGGATAAATGCCCAAGGATACAATTGCTGGGTCATATGCTAAGTCCATTTTTAGTTGGGATGGGACCTGCCAAACTGTTTGCCTAAGTGGCTTTCGCCATTTCATTTTCCTACCAGCAAGGTATGAAGAGTTTTCAATTCTCCGCATCCTCATCAGCACTTACTCTCATCTTTTGAGGGTGAGCGCCATCCGGATGGGTGAGAAGTGGTATCTCACTGTGATTTTGATTTGCATTTCTCTAATGACTATTGTGTTGAATATCTTTCAGTGTGTGCTTTCTTTGGAAAAATGTCAATTCAAATTCTTAGCCCAATTTTAATTGGCTTTTCTTTTTATTGTTGAGCAGAAGAGGTTTTTACATATTCACTTTTACGTATTCACCTGGGAGCAGGTGCACTGGAGCCCATCACAGATCGGATGCCACAGATGATTCTTGCCAAATTTGGGCAGATTTTCTCCAATGAACTTTTCTGTGTTTGTCATTAGACCCATTGGAGAGTTTTCAGACACTCTAAGTAAAATGTTTTTTATGACTTCTACTAGTTAATTTGTTGTTTTGCTGGGAAGAGTGTCCGCAGAGTTATTTATGTGCCATTCTAAAAAGCTGGTTATACCCTCTCGTGATACGTGCACCTCCTAGGAGGTGGTACATCCTAAGTTGTTATCTCTTCGGTTGTCAATTACTCTTTGGAAGATCCAGCAACTAGAAAAGACCTGGACTACACCTGTAGAGTGTGGAACATGTGTGAAAGAGTGTTTCTTGAAAGAACATGAGTTATAATCAAAATATACAGTGAATATTTAAATTAAAGAATTTGTTACAGTAAAAGACAAGTTGACATCAATCTCCATCGAAATCCTTCCTCCGCCTTTGGAATGCACTTATCCCATTGCTCTTGTCACTTTCTGAAGCAGTTCTGGAAGTGCTGTTTTGTGAGTATCATTAGTCGGTGTTGTGCTGCAACCAGTGCCACCCAACCAAAAGGCAGGCTCATAAAAAGGCTGTGGTGTGCTTATTATCCAAGTCTGGCACCAAAGTGCTCTTGCTCGAAATGTCCGGGAAAAGTAAGTATTTGGAATCAACTCAGGACATCAAGGCAGCCGTGGTAGCACAACTAAAGACACCTGTGAAAAGGGGCTTCCAGAACTGCTTCTGTAAGGGACAAGAATGAATAATAGATAAGCGTGTTTGGCGTGTGTGTGTGGGGGGGATGGTGGTAGAGTCTTTTGAGGAAGACTAAAGCAACCTGTCTTACGTTTTTACTTTTATTTAAACCATTCGCGTTTTTTTTTTAAATCACACCTTGTAAATGAACGGGTTTAAGTACAGTGGTGCCTCAGTTCACAAACTTAATTCTTTCTACGATTCTTTCCCTGTCATGGAATGAGTGCTTCAGCAGCAATCATGGAAAGAATTAAGTGCATGAACCGAGGTGCCCCTGTGTCTAAAGGACAGAGCGTCACAGGGGACTGAGAGGAGGAGGGCACCTCACAATGGTCTGGCTTGTGGAGGATCCGCATCTTCAGGCAGAAGACACCACTGCTGCACAGGCTCACTGACTGTAGAGCCTGAAGGAGAGGGATGCTGGGCTCCGCGTGCTTGGAAATATGAACAGAAATCATCGTTCTAAGTCACACATGCATAACAATCTGTACGTCCTGTGTGTCTATGTGAAAACACATGCTAACATACATTGTGTACATACAAACAGATATTTACACTTACGTGTTCACCACACACACCATACTCATGGTTATAGAAACCTTCCAAGCAGTGGCAGGTCCTCAAAGGACCTTCCTCTCCCTTACCTGAAGGTAGCACCATGAACTCTGCAGGGCTTTAGAACTCAACCTTTGGTTGTGTAACCCACGTGGCTCTTTTTGCAGTGAGGAAACCGAGACTGCAGAAGTGCTTGTGCTTTGGCCCTGTCTCTCAAGTCTGTGGCGGGTTCCTCCTCCTTCAAGGGTGCTCGGGCCCCGTTACGTGGAGACCTGCGAGCTCCAGTGTCATCTATATGTGCTACATCAGCTGCTGATCCTTCTCTGCAACCACTGAAAGCTCAGCACCCTCCTGTAGCTGCCATTTGAATTTTTCCTATAAGTTTCTGCCATTCTTCTCCCTCCACCCATTCCCCAAAGTAAATTCTATAACTGGCAACTTTGAAACTTGTTACAATTCAGAACACTAATAGGGTTTTACATTTTTAGCTGCCTAATGATGGAAGCTGAAGTGCCTTGTGTGCTGGACCCTCTGGGCTTTCTATTCTGAGCACCTATTAAACCCAGCTAAAATCTGAAGTATATTCGACCTTTCTATATTTAAAAGATCAGTTGGAACTTTACACATAAATGCGGATGTGCACACACTTCCCTCTTCTCTATTAGGCAGAGATTCAGACATTATCAACATTTGCAATCGAAGATACTTGTCAGTTACCTTTGTGTGTTTGGTGAGGAAAGAGAAGTCATTACCACATAATATATTTTTATTTAGCAAAATCTGAGCCTTCTTAAAAATCTTTTCTACTTTGAAGTCTATTTTGCAGTTTAATTAATGCAGCCAGGGTTTTTTATTTGACTCTCAGTGGAGATAATCTTAATCTATTCACAGTGACCTTTTCTTGTGCAAATTAGTTGTACATGCTTGTTTAAGCAAATGGCCCTTTGCATGATGTCTCTTCTTAATGACGGGTTTGTAATTGAAAATTGGCTTACTCCCATATGCCTAGTTTGTATGGGAATATAAAAATAGATGTGGAATTTAAAAATATAAATGTATATATCGATATCCCAAAAAGAGGAGAGAAGAATCCTGTGCCTTCAGGCCACGATTAAATTAGACTATTAGAGTCAGAAAATGCTGGTGACATATGCTACTGTCAAAGTCACACCTGTCCGCACAGCATAGGGAGCTCTTGAAAAATGAGAGTGATTTCATCTCGGCTCTAAGGATTGGAGCCTTCACAGGACAGGAGATGCCTCTAGTTCCCCACTTTGCCTAAATTCATAATGAACTTGAAACTGCATGTTTAGGAAGGAATTTGTGGGACTCACTTTTAAAGTGACAGTCTGAAACAAATTATATGACTTTGATCTTTCTTCTACTTCACTCCCATTAAGAGACAGTGACACTCATGGTATAGTGTGTGTGTTTTTCCAAAATCAAAAACAGTGAAATACCATTAAATGATCCTGAGTAACAGAAAGAATCATCTCTTCCGTATTCCACTTTCCTATACTCTCTTCTCCTTTTTTCTCTCTTGTGACTCCCATTTCCCCATTTCTTAGGCCAGCTTCCCCCGTCTCTTCTTGTCTTTCTCCTGTAAGTTGGGTCAGCCGATCTTACAGAGCAGTATTTGGGGAAACTGAATGTTCCTGATCAAATGGAGAAATTCCAGCTTGAAGGAGAAAACGAGTGTTGTTTTGTGCTTGTGGTCGAGGTTTCCCGAGCAGTTTTTAATAGCATGGTTTGGAGGGTAAGGAACAAGAATGGTTTTAGTTTTCCTGAATGGCCTGGAGTTCGAGGAGAGGGAGAAGAGGACATAGCAGTGATTTGTTGTTGCTGTTGTTGTTGCTGTTGTTGTTGTTGTTGTTGTTAAGCCCACACAAACCTCATATTTCTTCGAGATGCAAAAGCCTCATTTGGGGAATGAATACCAGGCAAGACAAATTGTCACTAAGACAATCAGACTTGTCTTTTTATGTACAGTTTGCAGAAGAGACCTCAACTGCGTTATCCACCATGACCGTCCGCATTTGTTCTCCTTCACACTGCAAATCCCCAGACCCCTCCCCAAAATGGAAAAGTGAGAGCCAGCCCTCCCCAGCACGCTCCTGAGTTGCCCTGGGCAAATCTGTGCACATCTGCAGCTGCAGTGCTCGGCCCCCTGCCACCCCGTCGTGCAGAATGGGTCCTGTTTGCTGATTGCTCCTCCTCTCTTTCCAGGTATGATTATCGGGAAATGCTGCACAATGCCACTTTCTGTCTGGTTCCTCGTGGTCGCAGGCTGGGGTCCTTCAGATTCCTGGAGGCTTTGCAGGTAAGAGACCTAGAAACCTGGCCAGGGTAGGCCTGAGGACTGCAGTCAACATGGTGAGTTTAACCTTATCACCTAGCACAGCAGAAGGGTCAGATTTACCTTAGAGATCTGAGGGTTTTTTCTAAGAAAATCTGAAGCATTATTTAGAAGTATGGGTTCTGGGAAAGATTTACCCTCTGCCTTTGGAGATGAGAAGATGAAGCAGTTTTGCCACCAGGGGAAATGGGCCCTTCAGTTGCAAACAGAAGGCAGATGTGCTTTCCAGCTTGACCCGCTGGGTGCCTTGAAGGGACTTTTCCCTGGAAGCCAATGTCAGAAGCAATGAGAAGGGAGTATTGCGGATACTCCCCAAAAGCAAACTTGTGGGTTTCACTCCATCTTGGTCTTCCGTTGCTTTAAGGGTGATGCCCCATGGGTAATGCTCCTTATATAGCCCCGCTCTGGGACTAGTGGTCAACCCTAACAGCCTGTAATAGTGATGCACAAAGGCTCTGCAATGCAGAGGTCCTGCTCTAGCTGCCAAGCCTGTATGGGAGTCCCCCTGCTCATCAGCCTCACTGTAGGAGTGCCCTGTCCTGCTGAGACATTTGTCCACATTTCCCTGGAAGTGACAGCCAACCTCCTTCCATGGCAGGGAGAAAGCACTCTCTCTACAGACGTCTCTCACCCCACCTTCCTTGCCCTCTTGTGGCTGAGTTTTCCTCCTCCATGCCCTCGACCTTGTGTTTGCTGCAGAGCTCTGTCCTAACTGCAGATCCTCCTGTCATCCTCTGACAGAAGAGCTTCCTCCTGAAAGACTTCCACGATGCTCTGTGTGTTCCGTGACACATGCCACCACTATTTTCTTGCAGCTTCCCTGGATGTTGCATGGAGCATACTATTCTCTGAGTTATTCGGAACCAGCATCTTGTCATTAGCTTTTGTATGTGCATCCAGGTTCCGAGATTGCAGAGCAAGGGAAAAGTGGACACCTGTAATAGTGAAGTCCACAAAATGCTACACGGGATGACTGGGCCCCATTCTGCTCTTTCTTGCTCCTGACACTGGGTAAACCACTTTGCAAGTGTATTGTGGCAGTTACATTGACAGAACCATTTATATTCAAGGTTGGTTTTATGGTCGGATTTTGTTAGTGAAAGCTTTTGTTGCATCAATAAAACTTCTGCAGCAAGGGTAGTCATCTCCAGGAAAGTAAGGTCAGCCAAGCCATGCACCAGAATGGCAATGAGGTTCAGCATTCTGGGGAAAGACTTGCGAATATGAAAATCTAGGCTGGTAACCTTCTTGATAGTTCCAGAAAGCTTACTTTCATTCTGACCCGAGCAGTCCAGGTTCTATGCAAAGCAGACATGCCCATAACTGAGCTTGTGCTGATTCCGCCCCCGATGGGGACGGCTTTTGCTGTCGCCTTCCTCACAGTCATCAAGTCCCTTCTTCATGCAGGCTGCCTGCGTCCCTGTGATGCTCAGCAACGGATGGGAGCTGCCATTCTCTGAAGTGATTAATTGGAACCAAGCTGCCGTCATAGGCGACGAGAGATTGTTATTACAGGTAAGGGAAGGGGCGGTGGCCTTCAACCAATCAGCTGATTATTGCTGCCCCCATCCAAAGTTTCAAAGAAGATGAATTCAAAAGGTCAACGCCATAAAAGAAATTTTATCAGGAAGAAATGGCCTATGGCATGGGAAATACGAAGTCATTTGATATGATATTGCTCACCTTCCTACACAAAAATCTACCCAGGCCCACAGAATATATCATGGAGTGAAGTTGCAGATAAATAGCTGAGTGTGACGGTAAGAAGAGACGCTTCTCCACCCCCTTCAACAGGCAGGAGCTTAGAAATGACGCCGCTCTGCGATGGTGTTCCTCTCGCCTGGTTCGCCCTCACCTTCACATTACTCTTCTAGAAGCACTGGCTCTGGGATTGGTTCTTGTGCTGAGCATTATTATTGCTGGTGCCCAAACTGGTGATATCTTTTGGATGTTACTTAACAAGAGCAGCCCCCACGAAAAGTCTGAGCTGCTCGTAGGAGAGAGGAGGACACAATACTCAGAGAAATGCAGAGGCAAAAGTAGTTGGGATGGATTCCTAGAGCCCTTCTGTGCAGTAATTTTGAAGTTCGCCATAAATCACTGCTCTCTTCTCTAAAAATTGTAGAGTACTTTAATGGTTTTCTTTCACGATATTTTACATTTTATCTTTAAATCAGCAAAAGAATTTCTGGAGAGATTATCTTTAATGTCTTTGCTTTTTTCTCTTTTCTTTTCGATATCTAGAAAATTGCATTTCTGACTGTTATTGATTATGCCTCTGTACTGCTGGCTGGTCTGCTAGTGGGCTGAGAAAGTCATGCAGTCCTGCCTGTCCCTGGAGTAGCAGGTGAAATGCCGGTGACTGAGTGAACGGTGGGTTAGGAAAGCCCAGCCGATCCCAGCTCCACCAACTTTCCTTTCATTTGGGCCTCAAGACCTTGGTGGTTGCTGGATCCTCAGAATGAAACCACAGAAAAATATGAGATCTGGCAAGGCAGAATCTGTTCATCTCGGCTGTCTCATTCTGCCCTAAAGACAAGGTGTTTGCCGAGAAAGGGGCCTAGAGGATGTGTGACGGGATCGCTTTGATGGCAGCGCTTCCCCATTATGCTTCTTTAGGGAAATCCTTGCACACTTAGAGTTCACTCCATCCAGGGCTAGCATATGCCTGAATTGTTCACTCTTGAAAAGCCAAGCAAAGTAATATAGATGGTGCTTTTCTACCTTGTCTTTTTCCTTAAATAATGCATGCCCATTAAAGGAAATTTGGAGAATGAAGAACATCACTGCTGTGCCAAGGCTCCTAACAACTTGATCGGAACACATTTGCAGCTTGTCTTGGGGATGGGCAGCATTCTGGGATACTTCACTGTGGTTGTCCAGTTTCTACCACTTCGCCAAACTTGCTGAGTATTTGTCCTTCTGGACAAATTTTTGGCTTGACTCTGAACACTGTGTTTTTCGTGGCTCACCCACCTAACCACCCCCCACACTGGCTGCTGTTTTCCCTCTCACCTGCAGGCTGCTTTTGCACAGCTGCCTCCAGGTTGAGCAGCGACTGTACTGCCGTTAACAATGGTTTTAAAGACTTGGCACTAAGCCCAAATCTGTGCTCTGGGAAATGTTTTTGTTATGTTACGATTTTTCATTTCCTGTTTTAGAACAACTCGGATGTTTTTATTTGCATATATTCTTGTCATCCTGTCACTGAGAGAGCTTACTGTGGCTTCTCTGTATCTATTTTGGTAGATTCTATTAGTTTTGTTACCATACATGACCTTTTATTGAGATTTCATTGAGTTCTTCAACTTCCAAAACAATCTGGCCAAATTGGAGTTAATTTATCACTTTCCCATACCTGTCTCTTGGGACAGGCAGATTAATAACCAATAGCCAAATGCCATTAAAACTTGGAACTCTGTCTTTTCAATCAAGTGCAGTTGTCTTCCAGGGCGCTTTGCAGGGTGCTGTCAGACACTTGTGTCATATGCACAAGGCTGAGGAAGACTCAGCTCTGGAGGTAGAAAAATCAAGGTGTAGCTGTGTAAGACTGCAACTCACCCTGGTGAGAGAATCACTGATATTTCTTTCACCTTTCAGAACCATAGCAGGTTCCATTTTCTCGAGACCACAAAGCGATGATAGCTTTAGGCATTTCTCTAGTGGATTGGTTCCTCATAACCGTGATAAAACAGTGATACCAACTCAGGACGACCTTTGATGTTGAAAAGAGGGCATGATTATGAAAACTGAACAGGATAACTTTTGTCTAACCTTCTTTGACAATCTAGCTAGTTCTCTTAGCGAGTAAATAAAAATAAATTTTCTTGGACTTATCAAGGGTTCATGTTATGAATACTTTCTTTCTCTTCTCCAAGGATGTTTTATTGACCCTCGACTTTGAAGTCTTGATTTCGGGCTCATGTTGCCCGCCAGTGTTTCTCCTTTACCTGACACCTCCAGGGTTTTTTCAGTGTTGTAAATCCACGTGCATGCTCTGGGGCACAGATTTAGTATCTTGTTTTGGACATGGCCAAAGCACTCGAGCTTTTCCTTCTGTTCCCATTGTGAACCAGTCTCCTTGCTCCTCCTGAGGAGTCGCGAATCAGTGTGCTGCCATGTCTTCTTCTCTAGCGGGGACTTGGTTATAGTCTCCGTCAAACGTCATGGGTAACTTTCCTATTAACGCAGCGAGCTGAGCCTTCCCCTTTCAGCCTGGGCTCCCATGTCTGTCTGATTATCATGCATTCGAGGGGCAAGCATGCAGAAAGAGCTGAGCACAAAAGGTCATTTGCTAATCACAAGGAATCTCTCCGAAGAATATAGACTCCATAAATGAAACTGACCTTGAACTGTAGGTGAAAATAGGGAACAAGCCCGAGACACTTAACCAGAGACCATTTCAGAAAGTCTGGACCCAAGCAGGTTCATACGAGGCATTAAGCAATTGGCCTAGCTCTAAATAGAATCAAGGGATCCAGCTTAGAACCGTACCACCTTAATGTCAATAATAATAACAATAGCAGGAGTAACAAGCCATATTAACTAAGCTTGCCATGTTGGCTCTGTGCCAAGCATTTATACAATAGTCATTAAACTGCATAATGTTTATTTGCCCCATTTTATAAGTGAGGAAATGGAGCGTTTGAGAGATTGTCTGGCCAGTCCAAGGAACCACAGCTAGAGGCAAAAATCCTACCTTGGCCTGTCCAGCTCCTGTAGGTTTGAGCATTAAGCTAAGCTATTAAAAACAATGATGTCCTGATGATACTGGCTTCAAAAGGTCATGTTAAATTCAGCTCTTGTTTCTTAATAACTACTACATAAATGCTACTCTTCTAGCCTTAAAATGTGTCGCAGGATGGACAGGAGAGAAGATCTTCTTTTAAGATTGTCTAGCTTGGTGGAGAACAGCATGTAGCTAAAGATATGTGATGTGTGAAAGTTGCAGTTAAATTGAGTAAGGGCTGGAGCCAGAAAGAGACTGAGGGAGTCAGAAGGCTCCGAGTGGGGGGATGAGAGATGTGCACGTGGAAGCATGTAACCTGGCTCCCGGTTGGGTGGGGAGGCTCTTTAGTAGTCTCTGCAAAGCCCTTTTATAGATATTTTAGAGGTCCTGGGGGAGTAATCTTAGAAGTGCTTGGACGATGAAGTCCCAAGGGCTAGGGCTATTCTCTGTAGAATTCCATTGTCCATGTGCAGGGCTCTGAGGATGAAAGAGCATTTGTGATATCAGGATACCCTAAGCAACTGACTAGCTGCAGATCATCTTAGAAGTGAACTAAGTTAATGCATAGCTTCTGTGTATTAAAAGCTCACTCTTTGGAAAGCATCTCAGGGGCATTTCTACTTAGGGGCTGCTGATTTTGCTGTATCTGTGCGCTAGAGGCTGAATGCTGTGAAGAATAAAAGTGTAACCCAGTTGGGTTGTTTAGATCAAGTACTTCTCTTTGTTTTACAGTTATAATTACTATGTGTTCACCTTATGTTACAGATTCCTTCTACAATCAGGTCTATTCATCAGGATAAAATCCTAGCACTTAGACAGCAGACACAATTCTTGTGGGAGGCTTATTTTTCTTCAGTTGAGAAGATTGTATTAACTACACTAGAGGTAAGTGAGACTGCTCGGGTCACGGCCGTGAATAATAGCCCTGTATTCGTTTGTCTCAGACCTCTCTTCTGCTGTTGATGGCGTGTAAGTTGGTGAGGTGGGATAAGACCAGATTTTCTCTACTTGGGTATGTTGGTTAACCCTCTTTGGTCTGCTTGGTCTTGCCCAAACAAATACCCTCATTCTTGACCATCTCCAAGAGCACAGTGGACATGGGGAGAGATTGGCTCTGACATCATGCAGAGATTTGTGGGTAATGGCTGTCTTGCTGTCATTCACACTCAGTAGCATCCTTTGAAGACACACTTCTGCAGTTCATGTAGAAAAAAGATAATGAGCAGTAGGAGAAAATCTTCTACCTCTCTAGAAATATGAATAGATTAGTGGGGATCAAAGACCAGTGGTGTTCGGGGCAACAAAATTAATTCTCAGGACATGTGCAGTCCAGCCAACCAGCATCTGTGTTGCAAGATTATGTTGAGAGGAAAACTGGGATTGCAGCCATCCGGTGCAGAAAGTGTTAAGCTTTATGAAAGCAGAAAATCATTTAAGCAGATAGGTGCCCACCTTCGAATAGCTTTTGTTAAGGCAGAAGGAGAAAAGGAAAGGGGAACATGCAGATGATTAAAATCTCTGGAAGTAGAGCAGATCACAGTGGCCGGAGGCTGTACCCAAGCAGTGCAAAGAGCTAAGAAAAGATTTAGGAAACCGCACACTCAGGAGTTACAGGCTTGCAGGAGGGACGGAGGGCGAAGGTCCTCGGGGAGGTGCATCACCCAGGCGACTCAGCGGTGTTCCCAGAATGGGGCAGGGGCACTTATCGCTGCGCTTTGAGGTATTTGCTTTGGGAATCGATTATTCTTCCAAAAGCAAATGTGATTTGCAGAACACCTGTGAGGCGCCCACTTGGCTCCACACGGCGGTCTCCTTTTCATGGAGAGGGTCAGAGTCAGTGTGGTCACGGCACACTGGGCTTCACCTACTCTTGACTGGCCTGGGCTCCTACTTCTGCCTCCCCGCAAGCTGCATTTGTGTCCATCCTGGCGGTGGATGAAATGGGCTGTGAGGACCTGGCTCTTCCCCAGACAGCTGCAGGGTTCCGGGACGGCCAGAGCCTTCCTTAATGCAAGCACACTTTGCTTCCTCCCCGGAAGCACGGTCCTCAGTTAAAATTGTGAGCTTTCACCCCTGTCCATCCTGGCAGATGGGAATATTTAACAGAGCCTGCCCTTCTCTTCCATCCTGTTGTCCATTCGAGATATTAAATGAAGCTGAAAGTTAATTTTTATTTATTACTTTTTGGAGTAAGTAGTGCTTTTTATCAAAGAAGTACATGTTCATTTGAGAAAATCCTTAAAGCATTAAAAAGAGCTCCCGATGCAAACCTCTGTAGACACACTATAAATCCACATAAACATATGTAAGTATGTAATATATATTAATCTTTTATATACAAATGTAAAATTTGCTGTCATTTTTAATTTTAAAAATATCTTTCTATATTAGCAATATAACATGTCTTTCTGCTGAATGATATATTGTTGCTATTTTCTTATGTCTTCGTATTTTTGTAATTATTTGAATTATTTTTAAATTATTTTAATAACTATAATATTTCATGTATGATATCATTTAATTGCTTAAATTCTCAATTTAGATACATTATAGTTGTTTCTAGTTTCTCATCATTATACACATAATCAAAGCAAACAGCCTCGAAGCTAAATTGTGCAGATGCAAGATCACTTTCTGAAGATAAATTCCTTTAACTCAATGTCCTGGTTCAAAGAATATGCCAAACGCTGAGATTTCTAATGCGATTTGTTAATTTTCCCGCAGGAGAACCAAAATAAGTTATGCTTTCTTCCAACTAACATGAAAAGACCTGTTTTCATTATTTTGGATTTTAATTCTTTATTAATATTAGATATTATACCTTGGAAAATAATAAATCATTTTCTTAATTTGTATTTCTTAAGATATTCCTAAAAACAAATATTTTTCATGTATTTCTTGCTCAGACAACTTACAAAGAAAGAAGAAATTATTGTAATATTGCTGTTACTTTTTTCTTATTAATTTATAAGAGCTTATTATGTTAAAAATATTAATCCATTGATTCTTTTGTTGCAAATGTCTCTCCCCAATTTATGATATGCTTTTCTGTTTTGTGTATGATTAGTCAATATTTTCATCTATAGTTTCTCCATTTGCTATTTTTTTAAGAAGGCACATTTTTTACTCAGTTTTGTGTATCTGTGTATACTCATATGGAAACACATATTTTTAGGACATTCATAATTTTTAACATTTATGTATTTAACCCAATTTACTTTTATATGTGATCTGTGTTGAGTAATCTAACCATTCTCTTCTTTTGTTTAAATTAATAGGTTGTGTGGCTGTCCCAGTACATTTCCTGTTATTTTTGCCTCAGCATTTAGTGTGCCATTGTTATGCATGTTTGGATGTGTCTCTGGCCTTTTAATTTGGCATCCACTTCTAATATACCCAGATTACACATTTTAACTTTTTTCACCCTGATATGCCAACCTATAATAGTAAACTTCTATTTACGTAACCAACCTGCTATTGTTTACTATTAATGTTATTTTTCATTACTTATTTTTCATGGATAATTGTCTTTGTTCAAGCTGTGACTTTCTGCATGTGTCTTGGACTGCATTGCTGCTTATTTCATTAAGATGGAGTCCCTCAAATGAGATTACCAAGCCCAAGAATGTAGGCACATTTAAGGTTCATAATTTAGTTTTTGCCACATTGCTTTTCATAAAATTTGTACCAGCCTAGACCAGCGGTGGCAAACCTATGGCACACATGGCACAGCGGGCTGTTTGTTACCATTGAAAGCTCTAAAAGGTTTGCCATCCCTGCTCTGGACTCTCCCCAGCTGTCAGAGGTAGACCTTCTCCCTCCATAAATCATCAGCCTTCAGGAGCATAATTAATGCACATACACACACACCTTTGCTGTTTTACCAGATGCAAGACTGTGTCTTATTAATTACATTTCTTTTGAGTTTGGTTTATTGCAGAGATCCATTTTCTTGTGCAGTAAGTCAACGGTGATCCATTATCCTGTAGTAACAACTGAGTGTGTTACAGTCGTCAGAACGGGATCTTAAGTCAAGCTCTTTTCATCTCCGAGCCTGGAAAGGCCTTCTTGTACTTTTAAGCTGAGCAATTCTTTACAGCAGCTGTCCAATCTCTGTATAGCCTCCCAAGATCGGATTGTGACAATTTGACCTCTCAACCAGGGTGCATGAGGGATACCATTCACTTTTCCCTCTTAATTCGGACCTGAGATTACCCCAGAATTCAGCATACACAGAAAAGCAGGGACAACAGCACAAAATGCCACCCGCATACACAAATAAGCAAACCCATGTGTACATATTAGCAATTTAAGTATCATATATCACAAATGCCTGCTTGGTTTAGAATTTAGATTACATAAGTTATTTGATCAGTACTGGAGCTCTTAATTATGAAAACAGTTCAAAGGTAACCTGAGGCAGCATAGCACTGAGGACTCTGCTCAGGACCCTCTGTGCTCAGATTCCAGAATTCTGGGTTCTTCTTCCTTCCTTACTATATTGCAGGTCAAGGGAGTGGGATCACTGCGTCTTTGGAGACTATGAGCTTGAGAGCTGCAGGTAGTACTTAGACACAGTTGGAAACAGGATTCCCCTTCCCTCTCTCCAAAGCCAAGCTCGAGTTATCAGTACACTTATTTCATCATGCAGCTCTCTGGCATGGTTGAGATTCTGTTAGATTTTCCAGTTGAGAAAAGTCCCTAATGCCGCACCTTGGAAGTAATCAGTCGTAAGTGCTCTGTGCAAATCGAGAAGTAACATTGGGGACAAAAGGGGCCGGGGATTTAGCTCAGTGGCACTGCACCTGCCTCACAAGCATGAGGTCCTGAGTTCGATCCCAGATACAAAAAAAAAAAAAAGGAAAATAATGGGGACAAAAGTAAGATACCATCAAGCATTCTTTTATTTGTCAGAATATTGCACAATAACCTGGCAGTAAGAACTGAACCATAGGCGCTCAGTTAGAATCAAGGCAAGCAAGAGGAAAGTGCAAGAGTTTACAATGGTCTATGGGAACGACTAATGGTAGCTGGGCACATTTTTAGGGGCTTTTATGATGAAATGAGATCCACGCTCATTCAGACTTTTGACAAGGCAAGTTGATATCCTTTTAGAAAGATGTTTGACAATACGTATGAACAGCCTTAACAGTGTTCATATATTTCACCAAAGTCCTAAAGAATCTGTACTAAATGTGGGAAAATCTTACTCATAAATATCTTCCTTCCTTTGCGTGGAAAAACCTGCCTTGCCATTGGTCTTTTAGCATAAGTAAACCATTAATTCTATGATGATATTTATTATATTATAGCTATGCAAAAACAGAAAAGCCTATGCCTAGAAAATGAACACAGGAATGAGAATGTCTTTTAATGGCAAGAATCAATCCTTAGTATAAAAACTGAGGCATCTATTCTTAAATTCTGAGAGGCCATTGTAATTAATGTGTGAAATTCCTTGTTTTATTACAAATGAGGAAGGTGAGAAATAAACATGGCAAATTGCTTGGCCAAGGTTAATTTCAACATTTGTTATTGCTCTCATACCTGCACTGGTATCTTTTTGCCAAGATCCATTTGAAGAGAGTATAAAATGCATATTAATATTTTGGAAGAGTTCTGTAACTGATTGTCATGGCTTGGAATTTTAAAAGATAATGTTATGATGCCAAAAAGCTAGTCTCTGACTGTGCAAAACACTGTTACTTACCAAAGCGAATGGCAACCAGTTTGTGCGTCTCCACATAGCATTTGTAGGTTAGCTGCACAGTGCTCTCTATTGCCAATTTATTGTGTCTTGATACCCAGACTTAAGGGACCACATTCTGAAAGGCATGTAAATTTGGAAAAATTCTAAAACTTTAAGCAGAAATACATAGAAGGTAGACTTGGAAAGCCTAGAGATAATTAAAAACTGGGAATAAATGTTGCACAGAATAAAATTGCTAGCCAGGTAAAAACCCTCTACAACCATGACAGTTTTCCCAGAATCACTACCAACAACAGAACTGAAATACATCTCTCCTGTAGCAGAGAATAAGTATCAGTATTTTACCTAGTTTTGTAAACTGCCGCCAAATCAGAAACCTCTCCCCTGCCCTAAAAAATTAGCAATTTGGATCTGAATGAAAGATAAAATGTAGAAATCATTGAACTAAGATATTTGTGTTTGCCTCAACTTCTTCCCTCCTCCTTCCTTCTCTCTCATTAGGAACTAAACAGGATAAGGTATGCAAAGATAAATGGAGCTCACTTCAGTCCTTTTCCAGTCACTATGTGGGAGGAGATGAGAGTGCCAATAACCCAGGAAATAATAAACTCCACTTCAAATGATTGGACACAAAAGCACATTGTATTAAATTGGGACCGGGAAAATGGTGATTTATTTAGGTTCTGGGGATCAAACTCAGGGCCTCATGCTGAACCTGTGTTCTACCACTGAGCTACACTTCCAGCCCCTAGGATCCTTTTTTAAGTACAAAAACAATTTGCCAGAGACATGAAATTCTGCATCAAGTTAATTATTTGCTCAGTCATATCTTAATGAGTGGATGCTGTAATTACAAGAGTTTGGAAGTCACAGAGAGAAAGCCCCGAAGTGGACTAATCACACTGAACTGACAAATGTTTCAGGAAGGGAGAGCATTTGACTCTAAATGTAGAATTTAATGATCTGCTAGGTCCCAAAGTCCAAAGAAACTAATGAGCTAGCTTAACTGTTATTAGTCTTCATATGCCATGGTTCTTGTCCTAATATGTAGGATGTTTTGAGAAATTATTGACTCACTATTTTTTGAGGTTGAAATACAGAAAGAACTTCAGCTAACCAGTACCCAAATTTGTACAATTGACTTAAAAAGGAAAATTAAATATGCTAAGCAAAGAAATCTACCTCCTGATTTAAAAGAACAAATTAAGGGGTTGGGGATTTAGCTCAGTGGTTTCACCACCTGCTGCCCAGGTGCAAGGTCCTAAATTCAATCCCTGGTACCAAAAAAAAAAAAAAAATAGAAATGCCTAAGGATGGAGCATGAAGAACAAGTTCCTGATCCATTTCTTACAGTGTTTCCGTTCTATGTCTACATGGTCTACACTGACATCTTTGTGAACTGGGACCAGGTCTTGTGGATCCATTGCTACATATTCAGCCATCAACAATACACACATTCCACATTTGAATGAGTATGGACTCGCTGTGAGAGAGAGCAAAGGTAGAGTTTAGGGTTAGACTGATGCTTAGGAAATGTGACTACTGTAATTCATCCTTTCTCACACCATTTTCCGTAGCATGTCACTTCTCTTTGTCTTGCAGACATTTTTAGGACTGGAGGTCTGGGGGAGACGTGAGGTAGGAGTTCAGCACCATCACCCCTCAAATTTGGACTAACCAAGACCTTTCCAGGTACCAGCAGGGCCTCATCCTCACCACGCGCTGTGTTTTTATTTTCTAGATTATTCAGGACAGAATATTCAAGCACATATCACGTAACAGTTTAATATGGAACAAACATCCTGGAGGATTGTTCGTACTACCACAGTATTCATCTTATCTGGGAGACTTTCCTTACTACTATGCTAATTTAGGTGAGTGACTTCCTTCCAGGGAACTGCCTTTGTTTACCCTCAAGATAGTATCCAGAACTAAAGCCCTATAATTCTTCTGTCCAATAGTGGGATCTTCCCAAAAGCCTGCATCGGAGATTGCTTTCTGAGCCTCATTGCTAATATCACATTGGGTTCAAGAATTACAGACCCAACAGAACACTGGGAGGGGAGGTCCATTTTTCCCATGAGCAGCTACCAGCTGCATTTAATAGAGTTATTTCTTGTTGGGAAATAGGTCCCCCAGATGGTGGATCGCTTTGAACATGACAGTGGATTAGCTATAAATTTAAGTCTCATCATACATAAAATAGAGTTAGAAGAGCTGTCCCTAATTTTTTTTCACAACCCCGATTCTGTATTCTATACCAAGGAAAAACTGAATCAATAACAGGAAAGAATAAATAGCTAAGAATATATGACAAGGCAAATAGATACATTTTTTTCAACCTTTATTATTCTCCTCATCCTTGCTCTGCTAATGCAACACTAGAAATAAGAAATGCACTCTAAATAAGAAATAATTTCCACTCTGAAGTAGTGTTTAATCACAATATGGGCCCAAGGATGAAACTGTAAAAATGCTACTGTGCCCTTGCCGCAGGTACATAGGTATTTGGAGACCCAGTCGACTCATCTTGGACACTTCCCCTCGTAATTCCAAGCTGGAGAATCCTTGGAATAGCAAAGCATCTTTTAAGTTGATGTGGCAAAAAACTCAACAGTTTCCATTGTGTGCTATTGTTTATAACAGTCTTACCCTTTTTTAAGTTATACACGTCTAGCCTGAAACCAAGTTTAAAAAAATAAAAGGTGAAACTTAAATTTTTAATTTGTGGCATGAAGTATCCACCGGTGACAAAAAAACCCTTTAATCTGAACCAAAGGTGTAATGGGGACCATATGAAATTCAGCAAACAATCCACTTTGGGTAATGTATTTAGAGCTTAGTAGCTGTCCAATGAAAGCAGTAGCTGAGAATTTCCACATATTTCTTGTATTTCTGCCGTCTTCGTTTGGAGTTAGCACATTAGATGTGTGTAAATGATGCTTCTTAAATGACTGCCGGAAAAGCTAAATGCAGTGACTTGTTTCGCCTGCTAAAAAGGCAATTCCTCAATCGTGTTTATTCTTCTTGCTTGAATGTGTAGTCAGATAGTGGTAAGGAAGCTCTTTTCTAGTGTATGGTTAAAGTGCTAATTGGATGATATAATTTTCTCTACCAAATGTATGTATAATCCTTTACCATATATAGTCTGGTTCTAACCTTTATCCCATCAATAGCAAAACTTAATTCAAATGTCCCTGCACTCCCTTGTTCATATTTGAGCTACTAAAATGTCAGATTAGTGGGTCCAAATTAATGAAACTTTAAAAGGCTCTTAACTTGCTTCTACTTTCTTAGTGAGTTTTTTTGGGGGGGGCGGTTACCAGGGATCAAACTCAGGTCCTTCTGCTTGTGAGGCAGGCGCCAGAACCACTGAGCTAAATCCCCGGCCCCCTTAGTGAGTTTTTATAGAAGACTTATTGGGGAAACCAACTCGCTTCTCTCTTTGGTGGCAGTGGTTGTTTTGTATATTTATGGTCCTTTTCTGCCTGGGGTTTCAGAGTTACAATGGTCAGGAGTCTGCATCATGTACTTTTTGTCTCAGCTGCGTTACTGCTTTCCAAGAAAGAGATTCTTGCAGTATGGAGACATTCTGGTGGTGGTGGTGGTAACCACTAACACACACTGAGCACTTGCACTTATTATTTGTTAAGTCTTATTCTAAGTGTCTGTGTGCATTAACTTTTTATCAGTTCTTACAGGAGCCCACTCAGTTTGGTACTGTTACTTGCAGCCCCCATTTCACAGCTGTAGGAACACAAAGGGTTAAGTAATTGTTCCAACATCCCACAACCACTCAGCAGTAGATCTAAGATTCAAACCTAGACAGTCAGGCTCCGGAAGCCATTCTTTTAACTTTTCCCACTTGCTAGTCATCATTTGAAATACTGTTAATCAGGCCAAACCCCTAATTGCATAATTAAGAATCAGATACATGCAAACAGCCTAAGAGAAATAGCACACTGACATCAACCTGTATTAAGACGCGAGTGACTAGAATAAAGCCTTCCTTGAGAGCTCAAGTGCAGGTGTGCATTTAGACACTGGGTACCTAAAAAGCCACGGGGAGATCAAAGAAGTGGCACCAAGGGAGGCAGAGGCCATCCAAGCAAGAGCCTGGAAATGGACATTGATCTGCATTATTGAGGTCTCTGGACTGAGGCCGTGGTTAAGTAGCAGCTTTTCACCTTGTTTCTGTACTGTCAGGACACAAGAAGCAGAGGAAAAATATGCTAGAAGGGAACATTAGCTCCAGGCTGAAGCAGTGGAGCAAGAAGGAGTAATTTTCTGAGTCATGTTTAGGGCTCCATTAGGTTCCTATCTCCTTGCCATTCCAGGTTTAAAGCCCCCCTCCAAATTCACTGCCGTCATCCACGCAGTCACCCCCCTGGTCTCTCAGTCCCAGCCAGTGTTGAAGCTTCTCGTGGCTGCAGCCAAGTCTCAGTACTGTGCCCAGGTGAGTGCACCTGTCCCCTCCCCTCCCTGCACTGCACCTGGTTCCCGGCTCCCTCATCACACCGGCAACTGAGAGCAAGGGAAAGGTGTCCGGGGTAGTCACAGAGCTGCTGTGCTGGGCGAAGTTCACACACACACACACACACACACACACACACATACGCACATTTTCTCTGAAGAATATACAAGCACACTGTTCTGATTTCAGATGCCAAGACGACAAAGTAACATCTGAAAGGCCACTGGGAGGAACTACAGAACACTTAAGTTTCAAGAGAAGCAACAGACTTGGTGTCAGGAGGAATCAACCATCCTCACAGCCACCTTGACTAGTTCTAAAATTGGGAGCGGAAATCTATGTAACGATATTTTTCCAAATCAGTATCACTCCCATACTCGTAACAGTGGTTTTACTGACTTGTGGAATCAGAGTAGACAAGAAGGTTTACAAACTAGGAAAGAATCAAATCATGTTGAAGTGCGTATTTTTTTGAACTAAATGCCTTTATTGGAAATTATAAAGTCACAGAAAATCAGCAACCATTCTAGAAAATCCAAAACATGAGCTCATCCAAGTTTTGCCTTGAATTCTTTCTTTTCGCCCACATTGCCTGGTGTAGTGCAATCTCAGAGCAGCTGTTCAGATGTTTGGTGTATGTTTTTCCTCAGCTTGATCAGAGTTATCTCACGTATCATCTTAAGGGATAAGAATTTAGAAAGCCACTTTATTAAGCTCCAGCAACCTTGAAATTGCTTCATTTTCCTCTAGCTTTCCCTTAGCCCCTGGACACAAATTTTAGGTTGTCTTTCCGATCCCTCTCTCTGGTTCTGAAGGTTGTCTGGGAATGGGTGCCCTTTAAAATTCAGTTTTGTTCTCTACCGTTTTGCCTTGCTGAGCTCCAGCTGCCTCCTTTGGTCTTTGTCCTAAGACGAGACTGGGCTGGAGGCCAACGTAGGTGCACCCAGACTGGCGTCTGATGGCCTCCATCCCTTTCAGATCGTAGTCCTATGGAATTGTGACAAACCCCTCCCAGCCAAACACCGCTGGCCTGCCACTGCTGTGCCTGTCATCGTCATCGAAGGAGAGAGCAAGGTAGGTGGCACATAAGCTTTGCTTAGCTGGTTTATCCAAACAAATTGTGTCTTCAAGAATAGTGTCTTTCTTCGAAGTTACCTAAAAAGAGACATTTCCACCCTGATTTTGTTTTGATTCCTCCATCCAAAGAATCTCATTAATGCTGCCTGCTGGCCTCAGCTTCTCTTTTCCAGTCCACTCTGCCTAGAACTAATCAATCTTCTGATCGCCTTGTGGCCCTTCAGGGATGCCATCTACTAATGTTTAAATTGACATTTGAAACCACGTGTAATGTGGCTCTCTCATGGCTTTCCCTACAGACACTATTTACAGTCATCTGAATTGCACTGTGGTTTTCCTACCTCTTTTTTTCTCTTCCCATTTGTCATATGTCTTTCCACCCCGCTCAGTTCATCTCTTCCAGAATTCCTCTATATCTTGTGCCTTAGTCACTTTCCTCATCGCTGAGACATGATACCCAACAGCCACGACTTGAAGAAGGAGAGGTCTATTTTGGCTCACAGTTTTAGTCCATGCTTGACTGGTTCCAAGGCAGACATAGTGTAGAGGAAGGACCTGGGCAGAAAAAAGCTGCTCATCCTGTGGCAGACAGGAAGCAGGGAGGGAAGGGAGGAGCCGGGGAGGGAGGTATAATACCAGTCACACACCCAGTGACCCACTCTGCCTCCCAAGCTCCACCTCCCGGCAGCACATGCAGCTGTGAACTAACTCATCAGTGTACACTGATGACTATCACACCCCTGTGATCCAGTTGCCCTCCAAACACATGAGACTTTGGGGGACCTTCTAGAGCGACACCATAACATCTCTAAGCTCCTGCTCACCCACTAGCTTCTCTTTGAAATTTCTTCCCCTACTGGCTGCCAGAGGTGAGCTCATTTCTCAAGTTTCTGCTTGTTGTTTTCTTTGACTCTTCCCCATCGTGAAGAAATCAGTAGCTACTAATTGAAACTGAGATCGGTGAAACAGCGTTGTCTAAGAGACTAACTTTGTTACTCTCTAAAGGATTAGGTCATGAGAAACTGGCTCCCAGCAAGTGAAACATCCTTGATCCAGAATGACAAATAGTGATTTTTAGGTCAAACTATTTGAAATCATCCTTTGAGCCAACAGAAGCAGCAGTTTCATGGGATCCGATGTAATGCAGTGAGAATCATAATGGCCACATGAACAAATGATGGTTGCTTCATGTGTTCAGTTCCCTCCATCACATCTGCTGTGAACTGGACACTGTGTATTGGGCCTGGCACCAGGGGGTCGGGGAGCACAACAATAGACTCACTGCCTTCGTGGGGCTGAGTGAAGCAGCCCAGTTATTGGAGCCACTTGGGGGCATCTATGGGGATGAAGTGCTTCCCCCGGCCTCCGTCTTTCTTATCCATGTGCCTCCATCTCACCGTAGGCCCTGGTTTCATGAAAGCAACTGGCACACTAGGCTCCCGCTGCAGCCTCCTCTGTTCATCTCCCCAGGCCAACAGCCCCCCGAAGGGAAGACTGTCCTGGTCGCCATCCCTGAAGGCTGGGCGGGGCTCAGATGCATGCAGGCAACTTTGAACTTTGATCTCTTTGGATTTTATGCTTCCTGGGTGACCAGACCTTCATATGGGTAGAGAGGACTTTGTCTGGCTGTGTTAGGCTGTGTGGGCTGCTCCGGGTCCCGCAGACTGGCAGCCATTTAACTGTAGCTGGTATTGTATTTTCATGCTCTGATCACGGACTGATTTCCTGTTTTCACTTTTAGTGAAAAGAAACTACTGACTGGTTTCTTTGTAGAATAGAGTTGAGAATGGGAAGATCTTGCTCGTGGGCTCTGTGGGGGTCTCTTAGGAGATGCTCCGCTTCCCCCGGGTAGATCTCCATCTCGGCTCCTGGCAGTTTGTTCAGTCCCTGTTTCTACTTGGCCACTGTTTTCAGGGGGCCGTGTGTTCCCGTGCCTTCTCTCCTGCGCTCAGTGCTCTGGGGTTGTCCCTTCTAGGGAAGCATCTGCACTCCCGTCTTGCTTTAGGCTCTGTGCTCCATGGAACCCGGGCTAAGAGAGAGGCTCGTGTTGTGGATTACATGAGATATGACGTAGAAGGTGCTACCTCAGTGCCTCTCACATGCATCAAGACTTCCATACATGTCAGCAGTTTTCCCGAGAGACATTGTAATGTCATGACTTGTACTGTGGGCCCTAGACTCTGACTTACTTCTTGGAACCCCAGGTTAGTTACTTAATCCCTGTGCTTTAGTCCCTATTAGGTAAACGGGAGAAAAAATCATTGTACCTACCTCATGAGGTAGTTCAGACAACCAAACGGTATGATCCACTGTATACAGATGGGCTGAGAACCTGGGGAATATGGCTGGTGCTCCAAAATACTGACTACTGCTGCACTTGGTGTCATTATTTGTGTGCCTTTCGTATCTTCCCCACTAGACAATACGCTTCTCAAGCCTCGCTCATTTGCTAGCTGTTTGTTAGTTCTGAAAGCGCTGGGCTGTCGTATGGTAGCTAGGTATTTCTTAAATGAGCAGAGAAACCCCAGTTTACTCAGGTCACCCCCTGTGCGTACTTGAGTCCTTCTCACGCTGACCCTTTCAAGGAGGCAGCTGAGGCAGCGTCTTTACCAAAACACCTCCGGTTTAGGTGGAGGATTTGGAAGTGGCGGCCGAGGCGCTGGTTTGTTGATGAGGCGGGTTCATAGAGAGGCAAGCGCTCCCTTGAAAGCCAGCAGTTGGACCAGATGATGGGGAAGGGCCCTGTGTCCTCCTCACTCTCCATCTTAAAATCTCTGGGCCTAGCTTGCAATTTAAAATTGATGCATGTGCTGCTTTGGCTGCAAAATTCAGGTTTGAATTTATGGGCCTTGTCTTCGCCGTTTTCCCCCCATAGGCTTAACAAGGGAAAGGTCAGGGCATTGCTAAGCTGGCAGCTAATGGTTCCTGCGTTCCTTGGTGGACATGTAAACAGCAGCACCAGGAGAATCACTTCAGGCTGAGATTTCTGAGCGCTGTCTCTGGGGTTGCTGTTCGCTTTGTGTTTTATTTTATTTTGAAAGCCTGAGAAAGATTTTTTTTTTTAAGAAAAAGAAACCCTGACCCAGTTGTCAGATGTATAGGAGCAGCCCCTGTAGCCTTTTGTGCTGCAGATGCATCCCCTGAGCTCCAAGGTGGGTTAGCCTGGCCACTTTCCATTCTTTACTGTCTGAAGAACTCCAGTTGCTTCGTGGGTGCAGAGCCCGAATTGGACACAGACCTGTGGTCCTGCTGCTGCCCAGAGTCGGCACAGGTTGGGCTTCTTGGGGTGCTCTGATTTGTAAGAGTGGCCCCCTGGCTGCAGGTTAAGAGTCTCCCTCTCCCCTTTGACTTTACCTCCAGTGCTCAACTGCTTCATTCCCTGGCCTTGGGGCCCTCAGAGTCGATGGCAAGGGTGCCCTGTCCCTGGGGTCTCCACATGCAAAGTGAGGGGCTGTAGCATAGCACCCCAGGCATGCAGTGAGCTGGAATTGCCACATGTCCTTGGGTTCACCTTGAGGTTCTTCCCAGACCTCAGACAGCACAGGGACAGAGGTGCACCAGGATGAAATCTGGGCTCCATCTCAAGGGAAACTCAATCTTTCTGAGCCCCAGTTTGCCCTTTATAAAGTGGGTTGTCCTACACATGCAGTGGGATGGTGTATCCAGGGGACCTGGAACATTTCCTGGCCCACCCTAAATACTCCAAAGGTACTGGTCTGTGTATGGCATCCACACAGAAGCGAGCAGTGACTATCGCAGGGGGCCTCTCAGCCTCATTTTCCAGCTCACCCCCAAAGCATCACCGCTCCCCGTACCTGCACACACACGGAGGCACACACACGCACACATCTCACCGTGCCTCGCTCTGGAATTGCCCCAAAGTTATTCACATACCACCTTTGGAATTTTCCTAAGTCTGTGAGCCCCACGCGCTGCTGCCATTTATTTAAATTAAACTTACTTTTCACTTTAATAGAGTTATTTACGACTCACTTATTATTACCTTGTGTGGTGTAGCTGCTGTGTAGATGGCTATGTGTTCTTCATGATCTGATCTGAAAGAATTATGTGGCCAAGCGCATAAATATCCGCACACCTTCCGTGGTGTGTGGTCGAGCTTGGAGCTTGGAGCTTGGAGCTTCTGCTCCAGCCTCTCCCACTCTGCTGCCCTGTGGGCGGTGGTTTCCTCTTCAGGCTCTTTGCACCCCAGAGGCCCATCTAGCCTCTACCCTCCAGGCATCTTTTCCTTTCAGGCCAGAGCTAAGCACCTGGTTCCTGGGCTCTACAGACTACCAGTTCCTCAAAGACAGGGCACGCATCTTACTTATCTTTGACCAGCAGGGGACTGGGGTGCAGTTGATGCACTGAGGAACAATTGGAGCAAATGAGTTAGCACTGATGGGCAACGAGAGCCTTCCGGGGTTGGTGCAGAACATTCGTTATGAAGGTCAGGATGGGGACCTCCCTGAAAACCAGACTAACGAGACCTCTTTCCCCTCTTGCTCCCACCTGCGTTCTGCCTGCCCCAGGTGATGAGCAGCCGCTTTCTGCCCTACGACAACATCATCACAGATGCCGTGCTCAGCCTGGACGAGGACACTGTGCTTTCAACGACCGAGGTGAGAAGCACCAGAGGAGTGGGCTCTTCCCGCAGGTGCCTCAGGCCCCAAGGTGCCAGCGTGTCTCATGTCTCTTGTCCTTGCCTTGGTGAAAGGCAAAGCCATTTTTCAGAACTTCCTGCAGAATTGGTACTAATTTACCCCATTCTGGTTAACACCTTGCCTGTCATCTGGCACCCTGTGAGGGCACTTTGCCCTCTATTTCTTCACTAATTGATTCCTTGTCTGCATGACCCACTCCCTTGGTTTTGTTTTTAACGACCACAGCTGTGGGCAGGTGTGCAGAACCAAGGGGAGAGGGACTGGCTCCGCATTATCCTGAATGCTCAGCTCAGAGCAGACACTCCCACCCTTCCCTGTCACCCTGCTTGCTGTTTCTGGCAAGGCTCTGGAGGTCGTTCTGTTTTCATCCGTGGCCCTCATTTCCGCCACGTACGTAGAGCAGTCACCCCTCAAGGCTGAAACAGAGACCCCTGCTAGTTGGAGTGCTCAGGCATGAGTGCCAAACAAGACTGCCCACAGAATATGTGTGGAGAACGTAGGTGTGGTGGGAAACCGAATTTTACAACACAATTGAATATTGATCGCTGAAGACGTAGACGAGATCAAAGGCCACCCCGTAAAAATGCCATGTATCAGAAATACATTATTAACGGCAGCTGCTCTCAGAAGCATGGCGTCTTAACCACTTATCCTTCCCCCTCACTTGCTTTTCTCTTTTTATTCATAATGATTTTCCATTGAGCTTAAACCTTGGCCCTTGCCAGCACTTACTTTCCTGGGCCCCAGTCTAGTTCCAGTAGCAGAACGAGGTGTTGCCCTTGGCTGGACAATTCAGCGTCTCTTCCTTGAAATTCTATAGCTGCTTCCAGTTTCCATCAGGTAGAGATAAACAGACTTACGTACAAAGCCAGCCAAAATGACCTGAGGTCAAAGTGTCCTCAGCCTCTCCTGGTGGAAATATTTTCTGTATTTCCCAAACTCTGTAAGTACTTGTTGAATGATTGCTGGGGAACAAATGCTGTGCAGATAAAGGGTGAACACACGGCCGCTGTGCATCGGTGGGAGGAAGGGCTGTGGTGGAGAAAACATGCTTCACCCTCAGAGGGCCTCGGAGACAGCTGTGAAGTACAGGGCCAGGGCACCCAGCCTGTCTTCTGCTGCTGCTTCGTCTAAGGGAAGCTGGCATCGTCAGAACACATTCATTCAACAAGAATTTATGGAGAGATTCTTTGTTCTGGACTCCGTGCCAGGTTCTTTGGTTATAGTTCCTGCCTGTGTCTGTCAAAGTCCTGGCAGCAGGCAGAATTCAAATCAGATGATGCAAGTGAAAGGACTTGGGATTCCTCGGGGAGGGATGAGTGGGTGCCACCTGCTATGCTGAGGCACCTGGTGTGTAGAAAGAGGAGGAAGCAATTTCTACCCCTAGACCAGAAGGAGCTGGAGAAGGATCGCACTTTTAAAGTCCCTGAGATGGAAGTAAGAGGGAAACAGGTGCCGTCCTACAAGAGCCATGCTCATGGAGAACCGTGGCTGCGCTGGAACTCTGATGCAGAAGTAGAAAGGAGGCAGAGAAGGGGTATCCTGACTCCGCTTTATCCTACTTTCATTTCCTTGCCGATGACTCCTGTTGGCCTAAGTTTGCCAAACACCAGCCACCGGTGCTGATCAGCCCCCTGGAGTCCATCATCCCAGGGCACAAAACAGGGCAAGGGGAATAGATAGTGCATCTCCGAGGGCAAACACAGGAAAACAGCATGGAGCCAGGGTGGAACAAATGGTCAGGCCTAGTCCAGCACATGCCCTGCTCATCAGCCTGTGACCTGGAGTCCGGATTCCTCTTACATCTTCTCCTGGGCACAAAGCAATTAGTCTCACTCTAGGGTTTGTTTTTCCATGTCCCATGGTGAAATAACTTTCAGCTGCTGTGATAGACCTTTGTGCTGGTGAATTTCCTTTCAAAGAATAGCAATTCCAACCTCTCAGTGCATGCTGGGAGGAACATGTGTTGTATGTGAAGTAATTAGAAGTTAATGTGGGTTGAAAATGATATGTAAATTTAAGAGGCTGGCAATCTGGTTTGCTTTTGCCTGCTGATCGGTAGGATGAATGTGTTGCCTAAAATGGTCGTGGCAAGGATTTCTCTTTTCTCCTTTACTAGGTGAGTAGATGCTGGTTCTGTTCAGGGTTCTTAGGGTGTGTAAATGTCTCTCTGCAGCATTAAGGATAGATTTTTCAGCAGCATCCCTTAAAGGAATTAGATATAGTTGGTTTATAATTATTTACATTTATCTGGGTTGCTGCAAAGCCTCAAAAGAAAACAGATGTTGATTTTTAAGAGAACAGGCCTGTGAGCTGACCTTCCCCTTCTTTGATGTGTTAATGATCTTCATGAAAGCAGAGCCATCACAAGAATCATAGTTTTATCTGAATTTACTTTTGAGTTCCTTTGAAAGGACTTGAAACAGCTTTGAGATAGTAAGAAATTCATGTGATGGAAACACCCCATTGGATTCTACAGTGGTTGCTAGTGCATGCGTTTCCTTTTCAAAGAATAATGGAAAACCCCAAAGACTGCTGACCGCTGGGCAGCTTCTTTGACAATGGCCTGCAGAGCCACTGACCCCCTCAGCTGGCAGCATTAGCAGTGAAGGCCTGTGCTGACCTGCAGGTGCAGTGACCTCATTTCAGGTTTCTGGCATATGCTCTGCACTCCCCTGCTGTCTGTGAACTTGAAGATGCCTCCTTGCCCACCAGGTTTGCTTCATATATGTTGCCCCACCCAGCTCCTCCTGGTCTCCCGAAGGTGTGGTTTCGGAGAATAAGCCATAGTAAATCTTTCTGATTTGGAGACAGGACTGCAGATTCGAGTTTTCCAAAGACACAAAAGGAGTCGAGGTTTATTATGAGGAGTTGGCTTGCACCAGTAGGGAAGCCGGGAATGCTGGGAGGTGTGATCCAGTTAGTCTGTTGGCCTTGGAGCCATAGGAGCTGTGGTTGCACCCAGTCCAGGGCGGTAGAAGGCTATGCCCCGCCACAAGCAGGCAGGCAGGAAGAAACAGGAGTGAATTCCTTCCTTTCTGTCCTAGTCGTGCCCCCCGTGGATGGAATGGTACCCACCCAAGTTGGAAGGACAGGCTGCCATACTGCAGCCACTGGTTCACACGTTAATCCCATCCCAGACACCTCCAAAAAGGACACACTCAGAGGTAACCTTCGATCTCCATACCTCTTGGTGCAATCAGGCAGCACATGAAATTCATCATTCCCAGCACCAAATTGGGCTTTCATAAAAATGTAAATGTTTGTCTATTTACCAAACAGATTGACTTCTAACTAAGACTGAAGAATTGAGTGATAAAAGCGTCTAAAAATCACCCCCGTGTTTCCCAAAACATGATTTGTATACATCAAATAGTTCTCCATGGCTCATCACAAGCATGTTTTATTTAACAATTATGGTTTTACTTTTTTTTTGGTGCTGGGGATCGAACTTGGGTCCTTGCGCTTGTGCAGCAGGCGGTGAAATCACTGAGCTAAATCTCCGGCCTAATTATGGTTTTATTTTAATGTTTGTTAGAAAATAATATAGCCAGTAATCATACTTAGGATTTCTCTGGGAATTTTTTTTTTTTTTCACCTAGGAGGAACCCAATTAAGATTAAAAAATAGCCAATTTAAAGCAAAATATTACCAGAGTAATTTAAGTAATAGAATATGTGGTACAGGAATGTGACAAAAGGCTTGGGGAAATACTGAGCTAAGCTTATTTGTTCCATCTTTTTTTTTATTGAGGTAAAATTCACATGACATAAATCAACCACAGGAATGTGTACAACTCAGCTGGATTTAGTTTGCTGAGAATGTTGTCCGGTCATCATGACCTCTGTCTTCTTTTGTTGTTTTTTGTTTATTTGTTTGAGACAGGGTCTTGCTGTGTGGGTCAGTCTGGCCTTGAAGCTGCAGTGATCCTCCTGCCTCAGCCTCTCGAGTGCTGGAATTACAGCCCTGTGCCTCTATACCCAGGTTTATCGCTCTCTTCTTCCAGAACATTTTTATTACCCTCTGAGGAAAGCCAGTACCCATTAAAGAGTCTCCCAGCATTTGATAACCGCTGCTGTTTTCTGTCTCATGAATCTGCCTGTTCTGGACATCTTATATTCATAAAAAATATGCTATGTGGCATTTCACCTAATGTGTTTTTTGGTTTTTTGCCATACTGTGGATCAGACTCGGGACCTTGTGCTTGCAAGGCAGGTGCAGTGCCACTGAGCTAAATCCCTGGCCCTCACCTAGTGTGTTTTTTAGGTCCACCCATGTTGTGGCACCTGTCAGTTCTTTGTTCCTTTTTATGCCTGACTAGTACTCCATTGTATGGTCACATTCTTCAGTCAACAGAATTTTGACCATAAGATATGGGCTTAACAGCATCAGTCAGTCTCTCAACCGCTGTCACAGTGCTGAGACTTAAAATATTTGCGGGATAAATGAAATTTCCATTTGTGCTGCTTCTCATGGAGAGACAGAACAAAGGTTACAGGGTGAATTGTGGCCTTTGGAAGGGATACATTGCTTTCAACACTGCAGCAACAGCGCCAGAGAGGTTAGAATACAGTACGCCCTGAAATTGAAACCAGATTGCCTGGGCTCGAAGCTTGGCTGTATCACTAACTGGCTTAGACAAACTACTTGGTCCCCATATGTCCTCGTTTTTCTTCCTGTAAATGAGTACCTACCAGGGCTACTGTGAGGATGAAGTGGGTTAGAAAGTAAAAGTACCTATAAGCCTGGTGCCACATTATAAGTGTTACACATTATCAGCATGATATGATTGTTTGCGGTTACTATTTTGTTATTTTTATTTTCTATTTATTTTTTATTTCTGACTTATCAAATGATCATGCAAAGTCAGAAGAGAGCTCACAGACTTGAAAGCACAGCGTTTGCTAAGCATATGTGCTTATTTACAGCAGGTGCAAAGGCACCGTGTTTGGTTTCATGTAAGCACTGGAAAGTTACTTAGCTGCCTTATAATCCTGTTGCTTCACTTGCCCTCATCTCTACTTATTCTTAGTGATTGCTCTGTGGAAGTTTTTTCTAGATTTCCCTTGTTCTGTGTGCATCTTTGAACCTGAGAACCCTGAATTGTATTTGCTTTGGAATATCTACTCTGCCTTCCTGTTAAAACTTGTGGGGTTTTTACAATTTTAATTTTACCAGTACAATTTCTTATTTTTTTATTTTTTCAGGGGTGTTTTATTTTATTTTATTTATATTAGTCCACGTTTGCGGTACAGTGATGGCCTTCGCTGTGGGGAGTTGGCACATGCACATCACACGTCTCAGTTTGTTTTTCTTCCCCTCCCCTCTTCTGTCTCTTGGTGCCTTCCCTCTTGTAAGAGATCCATCTCCCTGTTTCCTATTTTCTATCTTTTACTTGACTTCTATTTATTCATACCTTGGGTTTCTCATAGAAGAGAAGCTATGCAACTTTCAAGCTTGTGTGTCTGACTTATTTCACTTAACAGTATTGCCGTGCACTTTTTAAAAAGAAAATCTTCGCCTTTTCTCTTAAGAGGGCGAATCCTGATCTTTTAAGGATGCTTTCATTTGTATCCCACTGGCCGTGGTATGGGCTGGTCATGATGTTGTGTGCTCCTCCTCCGATATGTCCAGGGCAACTGCTCTCACTCATAAGCTCATGTGTCTGCATCTCTGGCAGGTCAGTAGTCACGTGAACCACGTCAGTAGTCACGTGAACCACGAGGGGTGGGGAAGAAATTGATTTTCTGACTTGCTTTTTTTGGCTCGAACAGATTGAATTTCTAAAGGATCTATCAGCAAACTTTTTTCCCCTTTTTTTTCATTTCTGTACCAGTCTGAAGTTTCTTTAGTAGAAAACATTAAAATGTGCATAATTACGGGGCAAAATGTCAAGCAGTCAGTTTAATTTGCTGATGAATACATGGAATTAATGTTTCAAAACAGTCCCAGGATTTTACATTATGAATTAGCAGGGGAAAGGTAATGTTTTGTTGACATTTGTTAACACTGTTGATTGCTTGTTTGGCTGTGTTCTGCCTGCAGGTGGATTTCGCCTTCACCGTGTGGCAGAGCTTCCCTGAGAGGATCGTAGGGTACCCTGCACGGAGCCACTTCTGGGATAACTCCAAGGAACGCTGGGGTTACACGTCCAAGTGGACAAACGACTACTCCATGGTGTTGACAGGAGCTGCTATTTACCACAAGTGAGAGTTCAGACATCTCTCTTTGAGATTTTACAGAGCTCTCAATTCCTGCCAATTGCATGTATAGAAATTTAGGTCAACTCTTGCTAACAACATTAACATTAATAGTATCCTTGCTTAAGTTTTGTTGCTGTGACAAACACAGGATTTTTACACCAGTGAAACTTCTTGGCTTATTGGGTTTCCAGAAATCACAGTAGAGTAGCATTTTCAGTTAAACTGAAGGCTGAAGATACACTCGAGGCTGTATTAAGTAACTGAATATTGAGGGTAATATTAATAAAAGTAAATACTGTATGTAATTGACTAGCCCCGGCCACTGTTGTGGTAGGTGCTTGGAATTCACTAATGGGTACAATAGAACAAATTCTTCGCCGATGCAGTGCTTGTGGTCTAACAAAGGAAGATAGTATACGTCATGATGACATAAGATGATAAGGCGAGTGTTTTTGCAAAAAGACAGAGTAGAGACGAGCAGGACTAGTAGCAGAAGTGGGGCGGCTTGGAGGAGGATGTTCACCTCACTGAGCATAAGATGTGAGCAGAGACCTGAAGGAGAAGAGGAAGTTAGCTAAGACTGCCTGGTACGGGGACAGCTAGAACAATGTTCCGAGAGATGTAGCAGGGACATTGAGAAGGGTAACGAGATGAGTGGTGTGGGTGAGGGAGGGCAGAGAGGTCTGTGAGCCCAGCGCAGGAGGACGTGACTATTCCTCGGTATGAGCTCAGGGGCAGCACAGGGATTTGACAGAGGAGACATCAGGCTTATGTTTCCAGCATCTGCGCTGGATGCTGGGTTGAGACTGGGCCGCCAGGAACAGGGGTGATTGTCATTTTCTAGGCAGAAGTTGATGGGGCCTGGGACCAGGAAGTGAGTGATGGAAATGGTTAGTAGAGACCAGACTATGGACATATTGTGAAGATGTCAGAGTGGTATCCTTACACACTGGGTGCAGAATTTGATGACTCCTGTGTTTTTGACCCGATAGGTGGAAGGATAGAGTAGACATCAACAGAGATGGGGAAAACTACAGATGGAATAAGTGTGGCACAAATACAGTTTCATCTTGAGCACATTAGGACTCCAAGTGTGTGCTGAAAGCAGTCATGGATGGAGATACAACGTGCACACTCATTTGCATGCGTTTTGTCTTGAAGGCCAGCAGACTGGAGTAAGATCACAAGACACATGACTAGATAGTGTAGGTAGTTAATATTCCCTGGTCCATCACTGATGAAACCCCAGTCTTTTGTCTCAGTAAGGTGGACACATCAATCATACCTTGGTCTTTTTTTAGCAAGCAAGAGAATCTTATCCTTGGAAATGACCAAAGTGTAGACATTTAGACTGGCTGAATCTTGATCTCAGATTTCACTCCTTAAAAGTTCTTTGTTCCCCTTTCCCCTGCCACCACTGTGTAGATGAACCTGGATCATTCAAATGATTTCTCAATTGGAGATTATATAAATTGTCTTGCCACCTGATAATAAAGTTAGACAGCCAAGCAATGTCTGCATCTGTATGTGTCTCTGTGCCTCGTTCTGTGACCTATGAAACGGGGATAATGCACCTGCCTCTAGATTCCTTATGGGGATTAGATAAGGCCTTCTGTAAAACACTTCAGAATATTATGAAGTGTGGACTGAGTTCCACAGAAGTGATAGCTGTCATCGTTATCATCATGATTGCCATTGGTCACCACTCAGGGATGCAGAGAATGCTTATTTGTGTGAAGCTCACTTGTCATTATGTAACAGTGGCCCCTGTGTAACCACTCTTCGGTCTTCACAGATACTATCACTACCTGTACACCCAATACCTGCCAGCCAGCCTGAAGAGCATGGTGGACCAACTGGCCAATTGTGAGGACATTCTCATGAACTTCCTGGTGTCTGCCGTGACAAAGCTGCCTCCCATCAAAGTGACGCAGAAGAAGCAGTATAAGGAGACAATGATGGGACAGGTAAGGGACTCCTCTCCCTGCTTTGCTCCCTGGAAGTTCGGCCCAAGGTGAGGAGGGCTGTGTTGGAAGCAGGATAAGGAGATGTCTCTCAGGAGCACAACAGACTGGGAATGAGTGATTTGCCTGTGGACAGTTTGAAAGACACAGCGAGCCAAGGGCATCGGTGTCCCCAGAATATAAGCGTTCATGTAAGGTGACGTGAGAAAGACATGTCCTCAGTCAGTCTTAGTTCCTTTGGGCTGCTGTAGCAAAACAACGTAGACATGGTGGCTTCAGTAACAAACATGATTTCTCACACTTCTGGAGACTGCAGAGTGCAAAACCAAGGCACCAGCAGAGTTAGTATCGGGCCAGGGCCTGCTTCCTGATTCACAGACAACTGTGGGCTTGCTGTGTCCTCACGTGGTAGAAGAAAGGGCACGAAAGCTCTCTGGAGTCCTATTCTTGGTAATTCCACTCCCCTGACATAGTTGCTTCCTGGTGTTCCCCCCTGCAATGCTATCACACTGAGGATTATGCTTTAACACTTAAATTCAGGGAGACGCAAATATTCTGGTCCATAGCAGCGTTAAAGACTTGCAAAGAATGTATGTAAATGTATCCTAGGTGCCTTAGTTAATGACTGGCAAACAGTACTCTCTTCAGTACAGCCTTCTGGCGGATGCTTCTGAGTGAATGTACATCATAGTGAAATACCAGGAGTCACAGTATTCTGTCTTCAGCTCCTGAACCAGCATTTATAAGCTGTAGGCAAGATAGTTATCTTCTGAAATTCAGTCAGCTCATCTTTAAGATGAACATGGTGAAATCTGCCTCACGAAGTTGAGGTAATATGTCTGAAGCTTTTTAAAAGAAAAGTAAAATGTTTTCTTGGGTCATAACACTTGAAGACTAAAGATACTTTCAAGGAAATACAACCCAGCACTTTCTTTTTAGGTGTAAGAAAACCAGGGCCTAGGGAACTTATCAGTGTGGCCACAAGCCGACAGAGAGGGGCAGATGTGAGAGTTGACTCCTAGACTCTGTGCTTTATACTGCCAGTTCTCCTTCAGCCGGGGTCATGCTGGTATTGTTGCATCAGGCAGGATTCTGGGAGGCTGGGCCCTCTTGTGAAGAGCCCATCCACCTCTTGGCTCTGTCCCTCACCCCAGCAAGAATGCAGGAGGTGAGGCGAGGCTGACTCAACTCCGGAGATCCCTCCAGCACGGAATGAGGAGCTCAGAAAACGAAAGTAGTGCAAAGCAGAAGATTTGCTTCTAATACTGCAGAAGTGGGGACCGGGGCCGCTGAGCAGCAAACTGTGGCAGTGAGAAGCTCAGGAGATGAGCTTCTCGCCTGTCTTTGCCTTGTTCAGACTTACAGGGTAAGCGATCCCTACCAATGACTGTTTCCCTGATTAGGGGCTTAGCCTTTGTTTCCGGGATGGCCTAAGGTTCCAGGGGCCTCGAGCACATAGCAGAGGCATGTGGAGGTCGCACAAAGGGCAGCCTCCCTGTGTACGTCATGCAAGGAGGTAGCATCACCCCATCACCTACACCACATTGGCCCCCAGCCCAGGCCCTCTGCGGCCTGTTTCCCCTGTCTCCAGCACCAAGCCTGTAGGAATGTGCTGACGTTCATCTATGGTTATTCTTCTTGGGCAGACCCAGTACTCTGTGTGAGAAATCCAAAAAGCCTAAACAAAACCATTAGATCTCCCCAGTTCAAATCATGGAGCATCCGTCAGGATTGGCATTAGCCTTGGTGAACGCGCTGAACACAGTTGCATCAGTTCAACTCTGAGGCCTTGGCATGTGCCTTGTTGACAGTCATACACAAATCTAGGTTTCTCAAGGAAAACTTAGCTGTCCCTCCTATTAACACCACTCATGGCTTTTCATTTGCAAAATTCAGCAGGGGCAAAACCTTGACAGGATTTTAAGTTTCTCAAATTTAGTTATCAAGTATTTACTGAGCACTGGCACGTTGCCAGGCACTGATGTAGGTACTGGTTATGAGAAAAGAGCTGTTGTTAGTGCCTAAAAGGTCTTGTGGAAAATTCTATTTCTTTCTAATTACCACAGAGCAGGCAAGAGAATTTGCAAGAAATTTTAATCTTTGAGGCTAAAAGACGACTCAGTCCAAGCAAGATGTATTGTGCCCTTTTGCCCAAACTCTTTTGTCCCTGTTACCTTGCTTAAAGTCACAGCATTCCTTTAATACTGTTCGCTCAGAGAGTTCTTCAGACCTCCCTGAAGATACACAGCACACCCACAAGGGGTGGAACCCTAATAGCATTCGATTTCATAGGGTTGGCTTTGTGTTCTTCTCACAGATTGGCCTATCCTACTGAAGCAGTACTTCAGTAACATCTCACATCTTTCAGGGACAAATCTAAATTGCACCTTAGGGTTAACAAGGTGTAGCCAGGGACTGTTTGCCACTTCTTCCCATAGCCATTAGTTGATGGAATGTTCTTTTGGGTGACTGGTGAAACAAATGGATGTCATGCTCTAAGAGGATGCTTTTATTATGTGGGGAAGACAACTTTCCTAACACACTGGTTGACCCAGAGTAAATGTTAAAATTCAGAGGCAAAGAGTTGCTGGAATAATCACTTGGACTTTTTAAAAAATTATAAGCAAGAATAAGAATGAGCTGAGGCTCTTGACAGTGTTTGCATTTGCATTTGTGAGCACTTTTGCTGGGTGTGGGGCCTGGCCCTTTGAAATGGCCCAGGACCCCCATCAGTTTAGGAACAAAACAGGATACCCATAGGACCATGTTCTCCGATAGGAACTTGGCCCTTCAGCTTCATTTGTACCTTTCTCCCATGTACCAAGTAGAGTTCCCCTGGTATGAATGCTGCCTTTCTACCCTGAGCAAATAACTTCCTCTTCTACAAAATGCAGATGCCCTCACCTGGGTAGATCATTCTTTCACTTTGATGTTGCAAGGCTCAAATAAGGTTCTTGTACACACTTGGCAAGCAGTGTTTTATTACGCACCTGCTCGGGACTAACTTGACTTGACACTTGTGTTTATCTTTGATGTTATGTTCAAGCGCTTTGTGCTTGTGATTTTGAAGGGACTCATACCTGCTCAAGAGAATATGGTTCTAGGAACGCATGCAGACAAAAGCACACTGGACACACGTACATCATGAAAGAGTTGCGTATTTACCTTAATCAGTTTGTGAACTTTTGCCTTGTAGTCGGAAAACCCATCTTTTTCCCTATTTCATAAAAACTTGGTTTTGCCGAGGATTTAGCTTAGTGGCTCCGCCGCCTGCCTCGCAAGCACAAGGACCCGAGTTTGATCCCTGGTACCAAAACAAACAAACCAAAAAACACAAAAACAAAACTTGGTTTTAAAGACAATATGCTCAGTTCTATTTAAATGTCTTAAATATCAGCACTTAACATCATTTAAGGCTTTTAAAAAAAGATCAGTACCAATAATTACATGATACAAAAGTATTTAAGCACCCATAGAAGCAATATAGAAGGCTAAAAAGATAGTATCTGTCTTTCCCACTTACCCAGAGCAAATCGTTCTTCCTATTTAGGGTGAATAGTGACTCTTTATAGAGTCCACTGCCTTTTAAAAATTAATCTTTGAGCATTTTAATAGAGGAGAAAATGCAACAATTCTTAAATTAGAAGAACAGACTTTTGAGATTTTAGAGGATAATCATATAAATCTGTACCTTATATATCACTGAGCCCACATCCTTATACTTCATGGAGTCATCCCAGTAGAGAAGTTTTTGGATAGGAAAAAGAAATCTAGGTGCTGCATAATATTAGCCTTTAATGAAGGACAAGGGTTTTATTTGTTCCCCTTCACCTATACATGTGACCTTTTAACAAAGGATTCAGAGAGATCTCTATAAAGGTAGAGAGATAAAAGGGAGGGAGAAGTGGATAAGAAGATAGACTTTTGAAAATTGATTATTGATATTTCAAAATCAGCCAAGTAAGCAAAGAATTTAAAACTCTCTTTGAAAGCAGAAATATGTTGTTAGTCATGGCATTGGTGCAAAAAGAAACATAGTTAGTGACCATAATAACTGAGATTTGCCTGACACATCATTCACTGAGAAGAGAATTGTCAATCAGAGAATTAGGTGTGTTTTTAAAAATTTTTTATTTGTGTTAATACATGTTTAGTAATAAGCATGTATTAGTTAAGATCACATTCATCGTAAGGAGTTGGTACAGGTACTTAGCACATCTGTGGGAAACCCAGAGTATGAACAAATGAAAGAGCAAAATAACAGACTAGATCTGCAAACAGATGTGTTTTTAACATTGACCAACTGAGCATATCATGGCAGCCTTTCGGGAAGGCGAGAAACAGCCTCCGTGCACTCCCATTGCCCGTCCTGCTGGCGAGCTCTGGCGACCTACTCAGTGCCTGCACGGCTTCTCATCGCCCTCTTGTCTTTGTCCTTCTTCCTAGACTTCTCGGGCTTCCCGCTGGGCTGACCCTGACCACTTTGCCCAAAGACAGAGCTGCATGAACACGTTTGCCAGCTGGTTTGGCTACATGCCGCTGATCCACTCTCAGATGCGGCTGGACCCCGTGCTCTTCAAAGACCAGGTCTCCATCCTGAGGAAGAAGTACCGAGACATTGAGCGTCTCTGAGGCCTCTGGCTGAGTGGGGCTGGGGAAACGAGGAGGGACAGGGGTCCAGCTCCTCTCTCTCTTCCTGTGCAGATCCGCTCATCAGCGGAGCCAGATTGTGCCAAGTATCCAAATAAACTTAGATAAACATGATGACAAAACAAACAACGGCCAATGAGAACTCGACTCCTGGCTCCAGGGGCTGCATCGTACTAGGACTGCTCCAACTCACCTCTGGCTTCTGTGTCCCAAGACTAGGTTGTGTACAGTTTAATTATGGAACATTAAATAATTATTTTTGAAATGATTGCTATGCAGGTTTAAACTTTTTTAATGATCAAAACTATTAAAAACCAGAGTTCTTTCTTTAATCAAAATGGTGTTGGTCGTGAGTATTTCAAAGCTGCTACTCCTCTTTCCACAGATATCATTGCCATCAGTCCTGCAGGGTTTCCTGCCACGACAAAAGCTCAGACTTCATGGGAAACACAATCAGTCACTCCACCTGGTGTCATGAAAGAACTGAGCATATGTTAAGACAAGTCCATTGTACCACTCTGCCAGTCCAATTGCTTTCCAGTCTGAATCTTCCAATCCACTTGAACTTTTTAATCTCTAAACTGTTGCTGCATGAGAGAAAGTATTATGACTTTCAGGTAGGCAGTTCTAGTTGAAAACTTTATGTTTGAGATATAGAAGTATGGTAATCTTTTTTCATTGGGGGCGGGGGGAATTGGTACCAAGAAAACACTAGAATAATTAAGAAGTATGTATTCGGTTTGCACAAAGAGCCATTAGCTGTCCCACCAACGTGTCAGTGGACGGAGAAGTTGACCCACAGTGGTAACCCAGTGATTAGGTAGAAGATAGACCCAACCATTGACCTGTGTCTGATTAGAAAGGCTTTGTCTTAGAGACCGACCGAAAATGGGTATTTTGGAGGAAACAGATTATAAGATGAGCTCTCTACTGCTTGTGGAGACCTCAAATTTTGGAAACATCTTTGCTGAGAAAGAAGTAATAATGTATAACTTCACACCACTGAACAAGAGAATTGCTGTAAAATATCTCTCCGTGTCCCTCCCGGTGGGGACTCAAATATTATTTTTGGTCAAATACTGTTTTAAGCAAGAGTTGGGTAAAACAAAAGAACAGAAGCAAATGGGAGTACTTTTAAATTTTATTTTAATTTTTAAATGTGTAGAGATTAGTTGTGTTTCTTGTTGAAAAGAATAGTTTTATTCCTGCAAATGCCATCCTGAGCTTATAATGTTCATGAAACTGCAAGAAAAACACATAAAAACCCCACAGACACTATCGCTTGGCTCCATTGTAAAAATAAAATAAAATAATGGAGATTTCTGATATTAAATGCTTTCTTCTACTTGGAAGAGCCAAGAGAACAGGGACTAGAAAGATTATTAGACCTTTTCAACTGTTGCACAGAATAAACAATAAGCACTTTAGTCTCTCTCTTCCCTCAAACTCATACATTTCAAACATTTATTTCTAGTTTTGTTTTCAAAGAGCAAAAACTCATCACAGAGTTATGTTCCAATAACTTACCGGCCACTGGCTGAGGTCAGTGGAAACCATCAGCGCAGTAGACTAACTCATCCTTTCCGTGTAGACATCTGGGAGCAAAAGGCACTTGCACTGATAGCCCAGAGGGGCCACTGTAATTAGTAGAAGCAGTGTTTGCAAAGGCCAGGAAAGGTGCTTCCCTGGGCAGCTAGCAGCACAGCAAGGGCCGGAGGCCTCCAGTCCAGCTGCTGTGTTGTGAGTGGTGTAATCGCGATATAGTTCCATTAAAAGGGGCTCTTGTGCAGCCTGTAATCAGAGCAGCTCCCTAAATATCTGTCAGCCACTTTGGCTCCTCTTTTGCCCACACCCTCAGATGTGAGGCATTGTCCCCTAAGTAGATGTGATATTCTCTTAGGTATTTGTTGAAAAATAACTTGTAGATCCTGACACTTGCGCTTGTGTTTTTCCGTACAGTGCCCCAATAGTTTCATGTCACTTACACTGCAGTTCTCAGCATGTTACAGGCTTAACCATCCTTACCCACCTGCCCTTTGCCAATTCGTATTTATTAGCAGAGTTGGAGTATTGGTCTGATGTCTTTCTCCTTCACAGAAATGAACACAGGGTTTGCTTTAACAATCCCAAGCCAACTTGAAACTTGTCACCTTGGCTTGCGAAGCAGTGTCTCTAATTGTACCAGTCAGTCCCACGAATGGCTTCAAGAACAGATTTCCCTGTAAAAGCCCCAGGGCAGAGTGCCCACAAACAATGTTATATGAAAAAATATGGTAATTACAAATGAGATGGGGATCTGACACACTTTTTCTCTACTTTAAATCTCCCTGATTTCATTGTATATCATTCTCTGAGTACATGTCTTTGGCATGCTGGCTAGTGTATTCTTTTTGCATTTGGAATATACAGATGGAAACTGAACAATGTAAGCAAATTGGTGATGCCTGACAGTAAGATGTAATTTTAATTCTCTTAGGGAAGAGTTGTATATCGCATTGCAGCAGGTTGACAAGTCATGTCTGTTGCCATAGCATGTCAGGAGTTATCTCTTAGCCAACTTTAGAGATAATCAGGGGTCCCTACGGGGCTAACGTGCTAGGTTGGTAAGATGCCAAGGGCAGAGAGTATAGTGCCAACCACGTAATGAATTACATGGAGGACTCAACCATTTAGGATTTCCACAACACACAGCAACCACTTAGGACTTCCACAGTAGGACATGTGGTCTTAAAAACAATTTTTTAAAAAGCTGGCTATGTATTTATATGAAAAGAATCAAATATCAAAGCTTACATGTACATTAAATATACCACCTTTATTGCAAGTACAATGGCCCAAAATTGAGACTAGAGAAAAACCCATGCAATAATCACTGTAGTCATGTCACAAAAGATGATTACAATTCTATGGACACACTGGGCAGTTCAGCACGCTTTCTAGATGTGATGTTTTAGAAGAAAGGAACATTTCGTCCCTGGGATCTTAGCTGCGCTGCAGTTTAATTTCTTCTTGTTACAAATGGTGCTCAAAGAAGGATCAATCCTGGTTGCTTCCTTCAGCTTCCCTTTTGGAATGATTTTTGTTTTTCATTACAGTAGGCTACGTTAGCCTTTATTTTCGTGATTCTCAAAATCCTGGTGACTTGAAGGAATATTTCACCAGTGGCCTTTTATAAAGGCTACTGAACCTTAATTTAATCAGGGGTGAGGTGAATGATGTGAACACACCAATATACTGTTTAGGAAGGAAAAACCCGCCTGCTTGATTTAGGAAGAAATGAAATTTTAATCAAAGCCGTTTGAAGGGCAAGAGAAGGCAGAAAAGCTCATCAGGTTAGAATCTGAATTAGACTTGCTGGACAAAGCTAAAGTATGCAAGCAAAAAAGGAGGCAAACTTTCTAGATTTGGAAGTGGCTTACACTCCTTTGGGTCTCAAAGGACCAGTGTTTGCTGTTATTGCCATGAGCCTGCAGATGAAGATGTCCCTGCCATCAAATAGTTAATACCATCAAAATGCAGCCAGTACATCTGGGCTCCAGATGCTGAACTCACCTACTTCCCGTTTGTGGTAACTGTGGACAGGAGCCGTTCAGATGTCCTTCTTGGCCGGAGTTACCCAGACAATCCTCTCACTGCAGTCCTCATCCTCTTAGGTGTGCTCCATGAGAACAGAGTTGGTTTGTGTTTGGTTCTCAATGAAGAAGCATGACGATCAGACTGACCTAAACTTGTCTTGCTTGCTATGTGCAATTCAGGATGTGGAGATTAGATTATTCCTTGATGTCAAGTTTCTTACAAGAGGGGCAGTGTGGTATATAGGGCATCTCGCAAAAGTTCCCTCCTCTCCATTCAGTAATGCTGCCCAAGAGCTCCGAATAGCAAACCTGTTATTTGCATCATAATTTCGATAATGAAAATGACTCCTGCAAGCCATCTCTCTTTTTCGTCCTTTCCAAAAATCAGAGGATTTTGTTTCCATGGTTTTTTTCTTCACTGGGGCTGCAGTTGTCATTAATCTGAAATTCCAGTGTGCTCCACATCAAAAGGCCATGTGAGAGATCCCAAAGCACGGAATAGCGCGGTCTTACCCCTGTTTAAAATCAAGTCAAGCTAGCCTTTCAGTCATTATTTTTGTAAGAGTTTGCCTTTGAGATCTCACAGGTCATTTGTTTTCTGCAGTAGTTTTCTGTTCTTCTCCTACAGGACTACATTCTTTTCTTTGTGGTTATAATTCTTTCTAAAATGAGGGTCATGCAAATGACATGCTTACCATGTAATGAACCTGTATATTTATTTTGAGAGAAAAATATGTATAGGATATGTTGAGGGGTAGAAAGAAAGACTATCTAGAAGTGGAACTATTTTAGGTGGCAAATTGTAAAGCAAAAAAAAAAAAAGAATAGTATACCTTATTTTGTATACAATGTACATTTGGGACAGAGTTTTCTAATATGTTGCCAATGTTTTTGTAGTATCACCACAGGTCTTTTCTGAAGTGTTTTCCCCATTTGTTATAGATTATTGATGATTTAGTGCAATTGAGCCCGGATGTGTGTATGAGAGAGTGTGCAAGAAATTACAAAGCCATAGATCCTGATTTACTTCACTGACCTGTGTAACTTTATGTCTGGGTTTTGCCATCCAAGATAGATTGTTTTATAGAGAGTGTCACCAAAGACTTTTTCCTTCCAATTTATAGAAGAAAAAAATTATTAATAAATGACATGACTTTTCATCTGCGTGGTTTTCATTCCATCTTTCCCGTAGACTTCAGAAAGACGCCCACACCCTGGAAGGATGCGGTGTTCTGGGAAAGCGAAAGCTCCCATGGGGATGAGCGGGGAGACAGGCAGTTGAGTTTGGACCAAGTGTGCTGGGGGGAAGTCCAACTCCTGCAGCCTGGCTGCTGCCCAGAGCTCAGCCTGATGGGGAGCACAAGGCCGCCAGCATCAGCCGCCTTTCAGGCCAGATGCAGCTGGTGCTGTTGGGACCAGGCCAGGGTGGCAGCAGTGGTTGCCAGTACTCAGCGTTCCTCCACATGGATGCAGGGACAAAGTGGCAGGGCCGCGCCCCAAAGCATCTGGAGCCTGACAGCTGTGGCCATTACCCCCCTTGGTTTCAACTACTGCCTGGAGCTCATGAATTACTGGCTGGCGAAGTGTTTATTAGACTGGCATTTCTCAAAAGAATTTATAAATGGCTCCAGGTGTGTTGCGCTCCATGATTCAGGGCCTCTAAGGTTTTCTGACAGCAATGAACCTCTTTTTCGTATTCCTCTCCTTTCCTCCTCCCTCCCTGCCTTCAGCTCCAGTAATACCCCCTCCCCATCTCTGTTACCTGCTACCCTTTATCTTTGGAAATTTTTACAGAAAGGACATGTCACCAACTTCGCCTATTTGCAAGGGAGCAAATGCCAAACTGCATTCAGAAGTGTTTGTTTGTTTTATGACATTGATTAAGTTTTAAGTTCTGTATTTCAGTTTGCCCATCCGTAAAATGGCGAATTAAAAATCACTACTTAAACGCATTTTCTGAACAACCGCTTTATACAGAGTACTGGGTGAAACAGCAGGTAGGAAGAGGTTGGACCAGGGCAGGCTCAGCAAGGATGGTGCAAAGTCTCAGGTTCCAACCAGGAACTCTGCTGGGATGGAGCCACTCTTAAAATCCGGCCCCAGAGTGTGACTAATGGTAGACTCATTCTGAAGCCAGAGGACAAGTGACAAGGCTGGTTGGAGAAATTACTCTTCAGTTTGGTCCCACTGTACCTCCCGGATGTTTCAATGAGTGCTAGATCATGCAGAAAAACCTTGAGAAAATTATAAATTACAGATGGTGTCATTTTTATGGTCTAATCATTTCCACCACCAAGTCCACTCAAGAGAAGAGAAAACTGGAAGTCATTTATAGATGACTTAGTCGTTCTGCGTTGGCTTCCCTGACTTTGGGCAGTCTCTCTGGTTTGTAGGAAGTTAGGCTACATGCCTATTGTTCTAGGAGCAAATATGCTTTGGAGGAGGTAGTGCAGGTACTCACCTCCTTCAACAGATTCGGGGTTTGTATGAGCTTTCAACCCCCCACAGATGCACTGTGCAAGTGTAGTCATTTAGAGCAAATTTCAGGGCCCAGCCATCTGCGTATGAGTCTTGACTCGCATAGAGAGAAGAAATCTAGAAATTTCTTGATCTCTCTGTACCTCAGCTTCAGGTTAGTCTAGTCCTCACAGAGTTTGCATGAGGATTAAATGAGTTAGAAAAGACGGTATTCTTAAAATATCACCTGTATAAGGAATAAATAACGTGGACCTGTCAGTAGTAGTTAATATTTTACCAAAACAGTTTATTTTAAGAATCCCTTGTTAAAAAAGAAACGTTCTTAGCTTAATGTTTAATACTTCAATACTGACCCCAAATAAACTGGTCTTTCTGGTATCATGGGCACCTCTCAGTTTTAATTAGAATCCTGTTTTGAGGTCTACAGCGCCAAATCACAAGAGTCAAGAATGGGTAATCCATCAGCAGAAATTGTGCTATGTTGCACTTTTATTTAACGGCTGAATTTCCTTGAGGGGTAATCTGTTTTTCATTCTTATTCAGTGGAATGTATTTGAAGTAGCACAGGACAAAAATGAAGTTTGGGTGCCAATCTATTTTTAAACAATTTCATGGTGGCTTAAGTCATATGAAGAAAGAAAACGCTCTCACAGATACGTGAATTATTTGCCAGATTACCTGATTTCCTTGGCCAAATCTACTTGTGCAACATGCCTAAAATGTTTCTTTAATCAGACAGGATCAGATCAACCTATTTTACAGTAGAAAAAAGTTAAGCTGGAAAGATAGAGTTTTAGGAGCTATTTTACCAGTTCCCCAAAGACCCATGTTATTTTATGACCTACTTAAAAAAATGCATAGTGAACATATTTCTGTCCCATTGAATCATCTTATCCAAGCAAATTTTAGTCTCTGCATAGTACTCTATTATATAACTATAATTATTTTTACTTCACTCCTATTCATTAGAAATTTACGTGTTTTATAATTTCTTACAGTTATGTGGTGAATGAAATCAATGCTGTGGTAAATATCCCTAAAATCATATCTTTGTTCATACTCATAACCATTATTTTAGAGTAAGCCAGAGACATAAAGTTGACATTTTAAGTGTTATAACTATTTATTTATTTATTTATTTTATTTATTTATTTTTGGTACCAGGGATAGAACTTGGGACCTTGGGCTCTTGCAAGGCAGGCAGCGGAACCACTGACCTAAATCCCCAGCCCTGTTATAACTATTTTAAAGCGTTTTGCTTTACATTTCTTTGCAACATACTTTATCAAAGTCTACCAGAAGAGCACTCGAATGTACTTAATAAAAAGCTGTGTATATTTTTAAAAATTAATTTTATGGGTACATTTTAGGTATATGATATAATGACATTCATCACTGGAAATTTGCATCTTTACATAATCTCTCTTGGTTCTTATTTTTTCCCCATTCCACTGCCTTCCCTATTTACAAAGACTTTCCATTTTTTCATTTGCTCATATTAATTCCTTCCCCTTCTTTCTTTTCCCCTACCCCTCCCACGTCCCCGTCCCCTTTGCCCCTTTTCTTCCTATTTCACATTATCTATTATACCTTTTAGTCCTTATTTACACTTTCAGTTTCTCACACTAGAGAAACTA